>CM032328.1:0-586951 GCA_019022515.1 Quercus aquifolioides
CTCACCTCAACCCTCAACCCTCAACCTCAACCCCTAAACCCTCAACCCTCAAACCCCAACACCCTCAAACCCTCAACCCTCAACCCTCAACCCTAAAACCCTCAACCCTCAACCCTCAACCCTCAACCCTCAACCCTCAACCCTCAAACCCTCAACCCTCAACCCTAAACCCTCAAACCCTCAACCCTAAAACCCTCAACCCTAAAACCCTCACCCTCAACCCTCAACCCTCAACCCTCAACCCTAAACCTAAACCCTAAACCCTCAAACCCTAAACCCTAAACCCTAAACCTTAAACCCTTAACCCTTAACCCTAAGCCCTAAGTTAGACATAAGTATTAAGTATGCCTTTAATAGGGTTAAGGCATAAGACACAATGATGGGAAATCAACCTTAGGGTTTGGCAGTTTTGGGTGCTTAACATCTTTCCAAGATCGTACCTTAACTTGGAAACTATATCTCTAGCAGTAAGATCAAAAGGCCCTTCCTCAAGAGGACGCTATATATGGTTCCTAGGCCATTACAAAAATTAAATGGCGACTCCCTCGACCCCCTTTGTGTCCACAGTGGTGACTCTACTAGGGATTGTGAGTTTAAATCCTATGCCTTAACCTTAATAAAGGCTTATTCAATATTTGTTTGCACACACTTCACATGGTTCATTTGTCCTTTAACCTCAGTTGGTGATGAGTAGGAAGATGGAATGCTCCATTCAGGCCCAAGTCTTTTGAAGTTCATCCCACCAACTCACAATGTGTGTCATTGCTTATGATGGGCTTTGAGTACATTAACGAATGTTTGCCACCAATCCACAAAGGTTCACTTAGGCCCTCAATTGGAATCATGGCCCACCTAGTTGTGAGTGACCTACTTATCTATCCCTTTAGCCTTAAAGAGCCTACCCACATTTAGAAACATCCTAGATCCTATCAAAAGAGGATACCCTTTATATATCTCTTGTTTGTTCAACCATATCTTGTGATCACCTAATTCTAAAGGACGAATAAAAGATGTATCAAATGAAAGGATTAACCTAAAGTTATGGCATACCCTAAGACAAATGGGACAAAAGAAAATAAAGTCTCACATGTCAGAGGCTTATCCCTAAATCCAAAGGTATGTCTTAACTTGCAAGGTTCATGAGACCATAGCCTAATTGCTATCATAAGTAGAAACCAAAATTCCTTTTGAAAAGAGAACTTTTGGTCTAAGATAACAAGTATGCTATGGACTTAGCATCCAAGATCCTACAAAGTCAATATGAACTTACCTAATCTTGGGCCTCTTTGTTGTATGCCTAGGCCCAAAATGATGAGAACTTCATGGACCTTGAAAGGAAGGCTGCAATATATTCTAGCTAATGAGCTACTTCAAAAAAAATTAAAAATTAAAATATATATATATATATATATATGTGTGTGATAATGAAATGAAAAGAGAAGAGCCCAAAGGTGATAAATATGTTGTAAGCCCATATTTGAGACAAAAGGTTGAAAATCTCTAAGTGCGTCCTAATGAAAGCCCATAGAAGTAAGATGAGAGCATTTGTTGTAAAAGGACCAAAGACCAATGAAATAAGAGGCAATATCCATGAGAGGAAAATGAGTGACTTTGTAATTGTGCATTCATTAAAATGGACTTAAAAATTTTCTAAGTACACCTAAGAACAAAAGGAACCGTCTAATTGGGACATGGAATTAATAAAAATAAGGACTTCTTTTCAGATTAAGTTCTCACTCTAATTTCTCACTCCATTCTCACTCCTTATACTCCTAGATAGTAGGCTAAATTTTGAAGGAAAAGTTGTTTAAACAAGTGTTGGGATGTGAGAATAGAAAGTAAAGAGAACAAGAATGGAAGAGAACTCACCACCCATGTGCCTTTAGGGAAAGGGTAGCTCGTGACATTTGTATTGTGCCCAACAAGGCTCCCTCGAGCAAAGCCATTAAGGCTGTAAACATAGACCAACCAGGACAAACGGGAAGGCTCAATAAGAGCACCAATAGAAGGGCCCTACTGACACAAGTGTTTCATTTGAGAGTTACTAATGTTCAAGGATGTAGATGATGACTGATTAAAGGAAATGAAAGAGCAAGAACACATACTAGAACGATGAGGGAAGGCATGAGGCGAGTTCCATTGAACATGTCATAATCTAGCTCATCCATGACTCAATTGGTGATGGGGATGCTCGGCCTCCACAAGCCATACTCCACATCTATCATGGAATGAGAAGCAAGCATGAACACTAGAAGGTCCATGGGAACCTGAGGTGCATCCTCCCTCACCAGCTGGCAGCACACACTCTCTGCCAAGTAGATCACCCTCAAGGGGCTAAGAAAGACTAGAAGCAACAATAGCAGTTGCCTCCAAGCTCAGGTCCATTACATGGGCAGCTCCGACCTAAGGGCTCCACATGATTTGTAACAACACATGGGGTTAGAAAGAGAACCTTAAAGAGCATGTAAATAGTGAAAGTAGCATGTGCCTAACTTACATCCTCGGGAGAGAGCCTATCAAGGTGAGCTCGAAGCAAGGTGATCCACCTTAAGTCCACCACAGCCCCCCTGGCAATGAGACCAAACTCCACGGCCCAACATTAAAAATATGATAGTGTACAAGATTTAGAAAAAGCAGTTTGCAAGATGACAGTTTACAAGATTCAGCAATGACAATTTGCAAGGTTCAAATATGGTACAATTTGTAAGATACATATGGTAGGGTAACAGTTTGCAAGATATGGGTATGGATGATGTCGTTAACAAGAATATGGTACATAGCCCTAACCTATATGGCATGTGGATGTATGACTATAAGAATGCATGAACTTCAAGAGAAAAGAGAGAAGAACTAACCTCATGGAGCTTCCAAGGCCCCACTAGCTAGTGCAATGTCCCCCGACTGAGAGTAACCAGGGAGGAGTAGAAGTAGGCCAAGCATACTGGCCCCAATTAGTAGCCCGAGCCCTCTCAAAGTCTTGAAAGAGGCCAACCACCTCAAAGCCACCATCTGTCCACCATTTACAGACAGGTACTCCCCTAATAGGTACAGTAGCTAGCCATCTAAAGGCACTCTCTAGCCATCCCTTGTGGACGATGCATGAAATCTGCCTTAAGACTAGTATAGCGAATTGTCTCAATAGCATACTTCCTCCCTAGCAAGTCTATGCCCAACCAAATGCCCAACTCGTCCTTTAGACTAATTGGGACCCCATCAAACTGTAAGCCTGTCATGTAGTGGAAGTCGTGAGTAGTGATGGTTATCTCCCAACTAGTAATGTGGAAGGTGTGGGTAATGTCCCATCACCTTTTAACCAAGGTCTACACCAAAACAACATTGGTAGACCTCTCAAGAAACCCACGACATAGATATGGTCCTGAGTCTCCTCGACCAGGACAGAGTACCACACCAAGACCCAGCTGGTACTACCCCTACCAGAATATGGACTGAAACCTACAGAAAGAGGATGGCTTTAAATTCATGATTAAATGAAGGGAACGATGAGAAAATTATGTTGGATGCACAATAGGATGAAATGTGACATGAGACATACAATTGAGTGCAATGTTTGGATGTTAGATTTAGTGCTTTAAGTATCTGCTATGTTTTTAGCATTTCTGGGCAGGAACTTGTGTATGCATAATCTTACTTGCACACACAGGCTTGTTTCACATGTTTGTTTGCTTGTTTGCTATCACATATTAGAATTAGGGTTTATATTGTGTTTTATTGTTTCATAAACTCATACATAATGCCATAGGTATTGAGTTTCTGCAAGGTAAGTAAAGGTAAGTCATGCATTAGTAAGAACATGAATTTTTATGTTGTTTGATGCTTAATTTCATATTTAAGAGATTGGAATATATGTTATGACCTATGTCGGATTGCCATGCCCTTTTCCCACCTTGTATTCATTGCTGCCTTGTTTGATGATGATATGTTATGGCATGATTAGATGAATGCTAGGTTGGTTGACATGTATGTTGGATGAATGTTAGGAGATGCCATGCTAGATGAATGTTATAATCTATGATGTAATGAGATGCATGATTAGATGAATGTTAGGCTTTGGTTGTTTGTCATGATAGATGTATGGTTAGGGATGATTGATGCCATGTTGTTTGTTTAGATGCATGTTAGTGTGTGTGGGAGTTAGAATAGCAATATTGAGTATGCCTTTAATAGGGTTGAGACATAAGACACAATGAAGGGAAGCCAAACTTAGGGTTGGGCGGTTTTAGGTGCCTAACACCTTCTCAAGACCGTACCTTAACTCCGAACCCATATCTCTGGTAGAAAGATCAAAAGGTCATTCCTCGAGAAGATTCTAGATATATGGTTCCTAGACAATTGCAAAAAGTAGGTGCTGACTCCCTTGACTCACCTTGCATCCACAGGCTTATTGCCCCTAGATAAGGCAAACGTGGGCCTAAGGCCCGAGACGACACAAGGATGGACTTAATGCCCCTAGACAAACAAGAATGGGCGTAAGGCCCAGGACAAGACACGGATGGGCCTAAGCCCAAGACACAATGAAGGAAAGACCCAAAACATCAAACAAAAATGGGCTATTAGAATTGGCCAACCTTTGAAAATTTTTATTACTAAAGAAAAACTCAAGATTTTTTCTTTGAAATATATTATTTTGAAAACTCAATTTGATTTTTTTTTTTTATTTACAGAAAACTCACTTTCTTGTTTTGAAAAACTTTTTTAGGAATTTATATAAAAAACTCTCACTAAAAACTCACATTTTATTTTTTGAAAAATTTTTATTTTGAAATATATATATTTACAAAGAAACTCACTCTTTTGAATTTTTTTTTTTTGGAATTTATATATAAAAAAATAAAAAATAAAAAATAAAAAAAAAACCTAAATAAAAACTCTCTTTTTTTTTTTTGAAAATTTATATATATATATATATTTTGTGAAAACTTCACACATTTTTTTTCAAAAATTTTATTTCAAAAAAAGAACTTGAAAACATGAAAAAAAAAATTGGTTTTTTTTGGTAAACATAAAAGACGAAAAAAAAGATTGACCCATTTTATTAGCCGAACACACATGCACACACAGCTATGTGTGGGTAAGCTCTTTAAAGGTAAATGGATAGATCAGTAGGTCACTCACAACTAGTTGGGCCATGATTCCAACCTTGGGCCTCAATGGACCACAATGGATTGGTGGCAAACTGTTAAAGTACTTAAAGCCCATCATAGGTAATGACACAAATTGTGACTTAGTGGGGTGAACTTTCGAAAGTCTTGGCCTGAATGGAGCCTCCACTTTCCCACTCATCACCAACCAAGGTTACAAGGGTACAAAGTGCATGTGTGTGAAAAAAATAAAATAAAACAGGATTGGGCTTAATTAATAAAATCATTATTTAATTATGGCCCCACAATATGTCAGAGTTAAACTTCATCTCTATCCCCAATGGAGTCATCATTGTGGGCGCAAGAGAGTATGCCTCGGTCAAGTGGACTGTGGCGGAGAAAAATGGAATCACCACCTAGATTAGGTCTAGGAACCATATTGGTCCTCTTGGGCCAATCACTTACATGCATGGGTCTGCATACCAAATTATGGGTCCAAAGTTTGGGTATGGCTTGGGAAGGCGTTAGGCACCTAAGACTGCCCGGCTTATGGGCCAGTCTCCATTATGTGTTGCTAGGCCATATTTAATTAAAAAGTTTATTAAGAGAGCCCTAACCCTTAACCTAAACATACATCATGCATTTAAGGAAATAACACACACAACCTATTAAAGATCACATCACAATATAAAAGGAAACAAATCAAACACAATCAAACATATACTAAAAAGGAAAAGATAACAATTAAATCACACACATAAGGAAAAATTATAAAATAAACCAAACATAGCAAAAAGATTCAAACAAACATGGAAAATAATTAAACACAATTAATTGACCTAAAACAGAGTCAAACAAAATCAAATTATGTGTAAAAAATTATTAAAACAAATAAAAACAAGATTTTGCCCTAATTTGGGTTCGGAGTGTGTACGCATACTCAACTATGTGTATGCATGGTTGAACTATGCGCACACATACTTGATGATGCGTACGCATCCTTTAACACAGATCCGAAAAATTACACTTCTATTGATTTAATCATTCAAATATATTAAAACAGAAATCAAACAAGCATGTTAGAACTTTAAATACTAAACTGACTTAAAGAAAATAAAACAACATCTATATAAACAAATAATCATGAAATAAAATCAAACAATTAAACTAAACTACATTAAATAAATAAACATGTTAAACTTTACATAAAACTAGAATAACAAACTAAGAACAACAAGAACAGGTTAAAAACAACCTAAAATTAGATTAGAACATATCAAAAAGATCATAACATCAATCAAACATGATGAGAACACTTACGATAACATCAAACAAAGAACTATGTGAATCCTATGTAGCAAAGTGAGAAATCATGGAAAAGAGACTCACCTTACTTTAGAATTATAGATTTGGGACAGTTTAATCGATCCCTTAGTGCCTACAACAAAAATATTAGATTGAGAGAACAAGAATAACTAAAGAACACAACAATAGTTAGTAATCACAACTCAAGAACAAAAAATTTTGAAAAGGTTTTAGAAAAAAATTTGGAAAATAAACTTTCTGCCATAGAACTCACTAAAGAAAGGTTTTAATTTTGTAAAAAAAGTGCTAAGGTGTTGCCCAAGGGTGTTGAAAAGAGAAAATAGGGTTTTAGAGAACTTGGAGGCCAAAAAATCACTCTCTCTAGCTAGGGTTTTAATTGGAGACATAAGATGAGTATTTTTTGGTTAAATTTAGGGTTTTTGAGGCTTTTAATGGTCTTTGGACCCAAGGGTTTAGAGGCCAACCTACATAAAAAAAATATGATGTTTTGGGCCCTTAAAAATGAAGTTCCACTACCTAGAAAATCGCCCTGTGTACGCATCTTTTGAGGGTGCGACGCACCCTTGATTCATGCGTATTGATGCCGTAATTCCTGACAAATTTGATGTCCCGACTTCAAATGGTAAAAAAATTTCCAATATAAATCCAAGTTAGGCAAAAATATGTGTTCAAATTGAAGTCTAGGATGTCTATTTTCCAATGAAACAAACCTCATTCAAAAATTCTTTGTGGATCAAAAGTTATAGTCAAAACAATGTGCAAAGGTCAACTTTTAGAATCGTTTTCAATACAATTTGAGCACTTTTGAATTGTAACTACTTTCAAACTATTCTGAACTCATTAAATACCCTTGATTAAAATTCTCCACCAAAAAAAAAAATAAAAGTCCTCTTGGTTGACATATGTCAAGCTCATCATTAGGACCGAAGACCAAAATTTATTAACGGTTACAAAATAAGATGTCTACAACCCCACATGAAAAGACCAAATTATCCCTCATTTTAATCTCTTCAAACATCACTGCCTCACAAGTCCCTCACGTTTTTGGATAAGGTCCCTCATATGAGATTCCCTTAGTCCCTTTCAGTCTCTCGCTTCACACTCGCAAGAAACCTAAGACTCAAATTACCCCAAATTGAAAACAACTTGAATAGGTAATTGAACTCCATCTGACTCGAACTCAATGAAGACGTCGTATCCATTGTTTACTTATAAGTTATATCCAATCAACCAATAAAATTGAATTTTAAAAAGGAATTGTCGATGGGGAGGTTAAACGAAATTGGTGGATCTGATAAGGATTAATTAATTTATTTTATTCTCTCCTGGCTCCTTTCGGTTCTTCCTTTCCTATCGATTATTTATTTATTTATTGAGTTTTGATTCGGTGCTTTGTGTTTGCATTTTTTGTTAGGTTGTTCTTCTTCATTTCTTTTATTTTATTTTCTTTTTTCTTTTTTCTTTTTTCTTTTTCTCCAGTAGCCTGTTGGATCAATCTTTTCGATAACAGTAAATATAGGGTAAATTCAATTTAAGGGTTATTTAGGGGTAAAGCGAGAGACTGGTACTGAGGGAGTGTGAAGCGACAGATTGAGAAGGATTTAGGGGCCATGTATGCAGAAGTCAAGTGACTGTAATTTCCATCCAAGTTAATAGCTAAATAAATGGTAGAGTGCAAAGTGTTACATGAGTAATAGTTTAGGGGATAAGTGTAAAAGTTGGTATAGTTTAAGGGGCTAAAGTGTAATTTTTCTAGATATAAGAGATTTTAGTTTTCCTCATTTGTGATTCATTAGAGTGGAAAAGTGGAGGGATAGAAAATATAGTTTGTATATATTTACTCTCATACCCCTATTACATTACTTTTTTAAAATTTTTTTTTTTATACAGGATAAAAAAAATTATTGTTGGAATAAATAAATAAAAACAATCCAAACATTAAAAATGAAGGAGAAAAAAATGGAAAAAAAAATCACATAAATTTTGTTTAGGGGTTGGGGAAAGGAATAAATGGGTATTTTGCATCCATGGGGCGCAGAAATTTGAAGAGATGAAAAACTCTTTAGTTTGGTTAAAAAGAAAAATAAGAAGATGAAAAATATTGTTTGTATAAATTTATGCTCATGACCCTATATTAAAAAATATATATTTTATAAAGAAAATAAAAACTAAAGTTGGGGTAAAAAAATACACTCCAAAACTTAAACTTAAAAGAGGAAAAAAGTTTTGGGGTGGGGTAAGGGTAGGGGTGGGGTTAGGCTTGGGGGAAAGAAGAGAAAAAAGGGGGGTGGAGAAAGAAGAAGAAAAACCAACGTTTAAAACAGTGGGGGAAGGACCATGGGTAGATGGGTAATTTTCATCAGCCCTCTCTCTTCTTACCCTATTTTCTCCCTGATTTGGGGTTGAAATTTGGTGGGCCCAGGATGAATATGGTTAGGCCCCACAACCCCACCCCCTTCCCCCAACACCCAAAAAAAAAAAAAAAAAAAAAACACTCTCCCACTCATCCTTTCTCATTTTTCCCCTATTTTCTATCTCCCTTGCTTTTATCCCAACCAAACTAGGCCTTAGAGTATGTTTAGTTGGGTGGATTTTAGGGAGGATGAAAAAAAAAAAAAAAAAAAAAAAAGAGGAGAGAAAACATTTTTGGTGGGTGTTTGGTTGGAGAGAGGGGAGGAAAAAAAAAAATTGGTGGGGCCTGGGTGTTTTCTTCCCGGGCCCACCAATATGTTTTCTCTCCAAATTAGGGAGAAAACTGAAGAGAAAACACCATACCAACCAAAGACCAAATTTACCGCTCCCTTTTCAGTGTGTCTATGCATTGAGTAACGTTCACGTTGTGTTGTTTTTTCTTTTTCTTTTCAAAGTCTTGTCTTTTTATTCAAAGTTTCAAAAGGTTGCTCTTGCATTTTTTGGCTTTTCCCTTTATTCTTTAGTCAATGGTGATGTAAAATTCATTTGTTTGGTTAAGAAGAAAAGTAAGAAGATAGAAAATGAAGTTTGTATAAAATTACTCTCATACCCCTATCATATAATATAAGAAATAATTTCATTGCAATCGTTAAAAAAATACTTATTATCATTTAAAATTAAAAGAATAACATCTTATAAAAATTAACATATTATTAATATTATAATATTATTTTTATTTTATTTTATTTATATATAACAATTAGAGGTGCTTTCTTTGGAAAAAAAAAAAATGATTGCCCCCATTTGATAACACCACCGTTGATTAGAAAAAGAAAAGGGAAAAGCCAAAAAGAGCAACCTTTTGAAACTTTGAATAAAAAGACAAGACTTTGAATACATCTTGTAGGTCTATACTTGGCTTAATTAACTCATATGTGTTTAAATTCGAGTATATGCATGTTTTGATATCTCCTATTTATGTTATAAGTTGAGTCAATGTTAAGCATGCTTTAGAATAATGGATGTCACTATTCAGTATGGAGTAGATCCTACACTGGTTAGGGATACCAGATCTCTATGGTCTGTGCAGAGTCCCAAGGTAGAAAAGTTGTAAGTAAATGTGTGTGTACATACTTAGTACAATTGACCTCATGTGTGAGTGCCTTGATCTATGTTAACCTCAATGCAAAATGCTGTAGGGTTTCCGTCTTGTAAATAGTACGGCAAAGCTCAACTGAATTTTCACCTTGGAAATGGGATAGAAATTCCTATTTATCGAAGAAACACGAATAGAGGCCACACATGTCCTCTTTTCAAACAAAATCACCTAAGTCCATTCTTATCACCAATGGACGGGCCACATTACTTCGGTTTTATTGTGGGGTAATGTGATCTCGATGATGTCTTAGGGCATAGGATCCATGTTAATTATGTTAGGATGCTTAGTAAATCTTGAAAACAACCAACATGAATCTCATCATTTTCAAAAATCTATTGTCAAAAGCTTGCACACAAAGCAATAAAACCATCATGGCCATCTACTTACATCACCCTTGATGTGGGCAGGCAAGATGGAACATTTTACCCCCAAAATCCAATGTTAGTTGAACCACTTTCTTTTAAATAAAGCACCATTAGTTATAAGTTGACCAAAAAAACTATCAGCGAAAATGGGAGTCATGGGTGCCTAACACCTTCCTCATGCATAACCGAACATCCAAACTTGTAATTCTGTTTCAAGACCTAGTTTTAATCCTTAATCTAAATAGATAAATCTATATATATCTTAATCAATTTAGAATTAAAATCAACATAGAAATAGATGACTAATTACACCTCATAATCCCAATGGTTAGTAATGACTCCATTTTTCTACGTAAAATCCCCATTTTACCAAACCCACTTCCTCAACCATGTGCGATACATGTGAAAGGATCACACTTGCACTTTTTCACTAAAGTACACATTTTCACTTTACATATCCATAATAAACTTATTTTTTTAATGTCATCATTACTGGTGGTATGAATGCACGCGCACATCAACGCCTTTCTCTCTCGAGGGACCGAACAACGTATGTCAACAATAGGTAACCTAAAGGAATTACCACTATGATAACTCAAAGGAATCGTGATGAAGGGTTGCTTTATGTTTTTTATTTTGTTGAAAGGAACCTAGAAGAATTTAAACTCAAACAATCTAAAGAATCATGATGAAGGAATTTTATGCCTTTTTGTAAATTAATTAAGTTATGACTCTATGTAAGTCCATAGATTAAGGGGCACAATATCAACAATTGAATCTCCACCTTGAGATTCGCTACTAGAGGATTCCTTTTCGTTACCCATTAAATATAATAATCTACAATCTCCTTGGGTTGTGGTAAAAAAGAGAAGAAAAGAGAAATGTCCAAAAAATTAGGATTCAAGTTGTGATGTCCTAGATTTGATTAAATGTGTGTTGTGTGGGTGTGTGATGGGTCCTAGATCTGGATACTGGGCTGATCTAGGCTTTATAAATAATCACAAGGAGTCTTAATTGTGACTAGTTCTTTTGGGGTATGAGCGTAGATATGACTAGCACTTTTTCTTAGGTCATAACAAATGATATCAGAGTCGGCCTGGTTTTAGCTCCTTATTATTATTATATTGAAAAGTTAATATGAATTCTTATTGAAAATAATGTCCTAATTTTTACTAGAAGCTGCAAACAATTCTTTTTTGAAAAGCTAGAAAATGCCCTAATTTCTTTTGGAGATTGAACAAAAAAAAGTGCCTTAGTTTTTTTTTTTTTAAAGTAAATTTTAATTTTTTTATTGTTTGATTGAAAAGTGGGTTGATAGAAAACTGATGAAGTAAAATTCGCTAAAAATTAGCATTTTACTATGTTGGCCACTTTATTATTTTTGTGATACAAAATGAATGAATAAAGAAAGAAGTTAAAATATATAATAATTGTGAATTGTCATTTTTTTAATGTGTCAATTCAACTAATTAAGCTAATGACTACATTTTTGTTTTTATATATAAAATAGATGGGTAAATAAAAATAAATAATATAATAAGTGTAATGTATTCACTTTTTATAAGATGACATCTTTCCCAATTTAATTGATCATAGTATTTTTTGTATAATAATGAAAAAAATAAATACTTCTTATATACTACTAAAAAAAAAATCTTATATGGTAAAGGCGTAAGAGTTTTTGTGCCTTAAGAAAAATATTGAAAATGGTTTTATTTATTTCTTATAAGAAATTTGAAAAAGATAAATTTTACCTCCAAATTGATTTGGATTAAAATTCTTTTAACCTACATTGTGGTAAATCAAATGATCATACACTTACTTTAGTCACTTGACCTATTTAATAAATCATGTACCTTATTTAAAAAATTTAACGAGTCATTTGATTTAACACACATGGATGGTTTTTTAATCGTCATATAATGAGTTTGCGGAGATTCATCCAAATCAGTTTGGAGGAAACTTTATTAATTTGAAAATATCTAGGATTTAGATCTCAGATGGCATAGTCAATATCAAGGTCAGTTTGATATAATTTGAGACCTTAGGTGATGAGTTTAGATATAAGTTTTCTTATATTTAAGTATCAATTATATTTTTTTATTTAAAATATTTTTATCACTATTAAGGTGAAAAATTAATAATTAATTATTATATATAATGCATAATGTATAAAAAAATATAATAATTTATTTACCTTAAATATGACATGTTAGAATAAGTTTAAAGGTAAAAGAGAAATAATAATTTGATAATGATTTGTTATTAAGAGATACTTTTAGAGAGAGATGTATATTCTATGAGAAGGTGGAACTACTTTTAGAAAGAGAGAGAGAGAGAGAGAGAGAGAGCGAGAGAGACATGTTAGAATAAGTTTAAAGGTAAAAGAGAAATAATAATTTGATAATGATGTGCCATTAAGAGATACTTTTAGAGAGAGAGAGAGAGAGAGAGAGGATATGTGTCTCTTCCATTTTTAGTTTGATATGTGTACGTTTTTAGACCTCAGCAAACACAACAGATTAACCTAGTTAATTAGTCAAGTTGATTACTTAGTCCAATTTCAAATCTAGGTTAACACAAACACATCATATTATTGTAAAGTGTGAAAAATAAAGAACACAACAATATGATAACCTAGAAAACCAAACCGATAAAAACCTGAGTAGGATTTAACCTAGCGATCCTCAAGGTAAAACTGAATCCACTATGAAAGAATTGAAGTTTACACAATAGCGACTTAGACCACTAACATCCTATTGCTATCTCAAGTAGAAAACTTACTACCACGACTCCATGATAGCTCCGAGTCCACGAACTAGTTCTTTCTTGGATTCCCAGTAAGTACAAGCACTCCCACTTGTATATCTTTAAGCTTTTTATTGTAGCAACTGAATGATCATCAAGTTCTTGAATCAAATTCTCCTTCTTGATAATTCTAAGTATGTGTGAAGGCCAAATAAAACTCTAGATCTCACAAAAGATTCACACACACAACAAAAGAAACTCTTAAAAACATGGCTAGGGTTTTCCATTTTATACTTAAGGCAAAATATAAAACCATACACGTCATATGGGCTTAGGGCTGAGTTGGAAAATTTTGCAGAAAAATGTTATGCTCAAGTTTCGATCGGTCGAGTCTAATTCTCGATCGATCGAGCTAGGCAAAATCACACTTTAACTTCTACAACAACTCGATTCCAACTTTACATAAAATGCATACACTTTGAGCAAGTCTAAATAAGACTAAAAACCTGTTTTGATCATGGTTTGCCAACAATACAAATTAGAGTTCTAATACAATAGTTCCTAAGTACTTAGAACCTAACAAACTCCCCCTTTGGCAATCCGTGACAAAACACCAACTAAAATGCTCAAAGTTTACAAAGACAAGCCCATTACACAAATAATGCCCATTATAACAAATCCAACCTAACTACTATCTATTAGTTGCAAGTGTAGACAGTAGCACAACTGAATCAACCTGTATATTTCCTGAAACACTTAAACAAAATGCATAAACGCATGTGTGGAAAATACAAGTAAAACAAAAGTAACTTCTTGATTTCACATAAAACAAAATAAAGACATATATCATGAATAACTCATAAATATAAATCAATAAGCAGTGAAACAAGAAACATATAAACAAAAACAATGTATCTCCCCCTATCAAAAATACATCAAGAGTAAAAAAAAATGTAAATACACAATGAAGCACCTAGATACAATCTAAATAACTCCACAAGCTCCAAAACATAAAAAACTCCCCCTAAAACAAAAAATCTCCTCTACAAAGTACTCAAGTACCCAAATATACTCCCCCTTTTTGTGACGGAATGCCAAAGGGCAATCAAAATCCATCATCAAAAGGAGGTGGCGAAGGCGAACGTCGAAGATGTTCCAGATCAGCTCTCAAAGCACGAATCTCATCAAGCATGTCCACCAAAAGCTGACCATGACCGCCTGAACGGTCACGATAGTCTCCTAATGGCAAAAGAGGCAACCAATACCTACACTCAAAATTAGCCTTAATGGCAGGATCAAGCTCATCTAACAACACCTGATGCTCAGCCCAAATTTTTCTCTTAAGGTTTAGCTTCAAAAACTTCTCTTCGTTTTTCAGGCTCAGAAACCTCTCACTATCAAAAGGAGGGTCAGAAGAAGTAGAGGCATCCCTATTGGCTCTAGTTTTCCTGGACATGGTGCTAAGGAAAGGACAAGGCACACAGAAAAAAACCAAAAGGAACAAAAAAAAAAAAAAAAAAAACCAAAGTAGACTGCAAGTAAGCGCAAAAAAATATAAAAATAACAATTATATGATGCATGAATAGATAAATGTCTTGATACATGCTCTAATGTAGTGAGAATAGGTTCAATTTAGGTTCAAATTCACAAAAGTGGCTTGAGCATAGAGTTTCTAACAAAGACCCCAAAATTTGAAAAACCACTTGCACAATTTTTAGAAAATTGACTAATTGATCGTTAAACAAGATAGATAACACCAAATAATGATCAAATAAATCAAATTAACAAGCCAATTTCATCAAATTTGACCTAATTGAACAAAATCCCCAAATCGGGTAGATTCAAACCCTAGAATTTTCAATTTCTCACAATTCACCAAATTGATCAAATTAAACCATTAAGATCAGTTTTATAACAACATATAACAAAAACCCATTGATCAATTTCAAGAAATATGGCTTGAATCATCAAAAAACCCAAAATCTAAGAGGTTCAAAATTTTCCCCAAAATTCATGATTTAATGCATGAAAGCAGAAAATAAATGAAAAATAAGGGGCAAAAGAGTCTTACCGGCCTTGTAAAAGGAAAACCTTGCAAAAAATTTGGAAGAAAACGACAAAAATCTTGCTTGGAGCCTTAGACCGATCGAATAGAGTGAGAAAGAGTTTGAAAAGTTTTGAAAAAGTGTATGAACACGTGAGAACTCAATTTTTAAAAAACTCTCTATACGATTTTCGACTGATCAAAAATTAGATTCGATCGATCGAAAATGCTTTGATTGATCTAACACCAATCGAGCACCGATCAAAACAAATCGAAATTTTGATCGATGGAAAAACAGGTTCGATCGATCGAAATTTTGGAAAAATCAGTTTTTTGAAAAACACAACATATTTACGCAGAAACTCCTCAAAGCATTGAATTTTATGAATAAGATGCATGAGTATGAGATGAAATGCTTTTTCAAAAACACTTGTTTTGAACCCAATTTTCCCAAAATTAATATTTTCAATCAAGATCCTTATATTTTCAAGCATCAAACATGTTTTGCAAAAAAAACTCAAGGAATTTTCAAACTTGGTTGGCCAAACCAAAATCACACACAATAGCATGTACAAAGTTTAGCAAAGAGTAACTTGTGTAGTGTGTGCAACTAGCAAAAACTCGAGATACATGTAAGGTGATATGTAAATAGAAATCAAGCACAAAGTCTACAAAATTCATTACATAGAATTTAAAAGAGACTATTACCTAAAGAGTTACATCATATAACTCCCACATCTTCTAGAATAAAAGTTTGCAATCATGTAAGTTTCTTGATTTGCCTCATAATGTACACACCAATTTTAATTGAGCAGAAACTTATTTAAAAAGCCGGGATAATGTACACACCAATTTTAATTGAATTATTTTATTATAGTCCAATAATATACACACCAATTTTAGCATTTAAACTGAGGTTACACCTTATGTTCTTTTTGTGCATGTGTTACACTTTCTCGAGCACAACCTCTTACGATATGCACTAAGGTGTTCATGATTGGCTAATAAATAGTGGTGAGATTGTTATTTATGCCTTTCTCAAAAAGATCAAGTCTGACAATCAAAGACAAGTGACTTCAAGATCAAGGCAAAGTGATCAAAAACTAGAAACATCTTTCCCACACAACATGCACTACAAAGCTTCAACTAGTAAACTGCAAGAAATAAGCTCATCAAAGCTAAACAAGGTACGTAAGCATGTTATGCAAAAATAAATTGACCAACCTTGATTTGAAATCCAAGAAAATAATGCAAAACACAATTTGCTTCCCTTTTTCCTTTTCCCTTTTTTTTTTTTTTTAAAAAAAAAAAAAAAGGAACAAAAACAGTCCTAGAATGAAATGCATAAATGTAATGCATTGCAAGTCCTAGAAACAAAAAGAAAGCAAAAAAAAAAAAAAAAAAAAAACAACAAATAACAATGGTCACAAAGGGTAAAACAATGAAGCACAAGGACCATGTCAAAAAGACTCAATTAGATTGAGCCTTTTGCATCCAAAAATTTTTAGATGCACCTTGAGTATTGGAGTTCTTCTTCACATTAGAGTAATTTCCAACTCTAGGACTGGAATAAAGGTTAAGAGCCTTTACCAATTCACCAATAAATACCATAGGATCTTGTACTTGATGCATATGTACTTTTGGTTTATTTGCTCGTTTAGCAGCTTACAACTTGAAACAGTTTGGACGAATGTGTCCAGACTTTCCACAAAAATGACAAACCCAAGCAGGCTTACCATGCAACTTGTCCTTAGAAAGGGTAGACTCCTTAGGTTTAGACTCTTTCAGATCAACCCAAATCTTCCTAGGAAGTGTGACCTTTACAGGTTTAACAGTCTCACTCATAGCCTTACTCACAACCTCACTCACAAGGGCTTCAGAGGAAGAAAAAGGAACAAAGTTTGTGGAATGGAGTTCAGGCACAAAGATTCTTTCTACAAAACCTAAGCCAATTTTTTCAGAGGGAGACTTTTGAACACTTAGCATGTGATCAAGTTTGGAGCTTGCAAACCTAATAGTTTGTTCTCTAGCAATAGATAGTTTAAGTTCTAAATTCTTAACTTTATCAAGTAAAAGCATATTATTAGTTTTCACATTATTCAAAAGTTCATTAACATCAAATAGTTTCACAAGCAATTTTCTTATCAAGCTTAAGAGATGCAATTTTCTTCAAGCCAAGATCAACATTCATAGCATCCTTTGCAGCAACTTTGCAAAGTTTATTATAAGTTTCTTGAAGATCTGCATCCTCAGAGAGTTCCCCATCAAAAAGGTTATCTTCAACAGCAATACTTTCATCAACTACAGTAGTAGCAATGAAAGCAATGAAGTTTTCATCCTCATCACAACCAGAATCATCATCGAAAACTTCATCATCACTAAGGGTTACAGCCATAGCCTTACCCTTAGACTTCAAGTAAGTAAGACATTCAGATTTCATGTGACCATACCCTTGACACCCAAAACATTGTTGACCCATAGAATTATTAGAAGACTGACTTACTTTTTCTTTAGGTTTCTCAATGTTGCTAACCTTAGTAGGATCAGTCTTTCTAAAATTTCTAGGTTCAGTAGTGTTCTTACCTCTTGCCCTTCTGTTGTTGTTTCTAAGAAAATTCCTAAAGTTCTTGGTAAGGTAAGCAATCTCTGTAACAGAGAGCTCATCATCAAATCCACTCACATCAACATCATCAACAGACTTAAGAGCCATTGACTTGGATTTGTTTGTCTTAGGTAGGTCCAACTCATAGGACTGAAGAGATCCTACAAGTTCATCAACAGGGATGGAGTCTGCATCTTTATTTTCAGTGATGACAGTCACTTTGGGTCTAAAGTCCTCAATCAAAGATCTAAGAATCTTCCTAACAATTTTAGGTTGATCATAGATTTCACCCAGATTATATGCAGAATTAACAATATCATTAAGCTTAGCATAGAATTCATCAAAAAATTCATCATCAGACATCCTAATGCTTTCAAATATAGTAGTCAATTGTTGTAGCTTATTAATTTTAACTACCTTTGTGCTTTCATGCACAGTCTAGAGGATATTCCAAGCAGTATGAGCAACCTCAACATTAGAAATTCTCTTAAATTCCTCCATAAAGACAGCATTGAAAATAGCATTCATAGCTTTGATACTGAAAGCGGCTGCTTCTTTCTAAGAAGTTTGCCACTCATTCACAGGAGTAGTGGGCTTCTCCCATCCGTACTCAACGGAGTTTCAAACTCTCTCATCAATAGATTTCAGGAAAGCTTTCATCTTTACTTTCCAATAACCATAATTATTCCCATCAAAGTGAGGAGGAATAACCAAAGAGTGTCTGTGTTCCATGACAATAGGGGTCAAGGATCAGCTCAGAGATCAAAAGATCTACAACAAAAGAGCAACCTGCTCTAATACCACTTGTACGTTTTTAGACCCCAACAAATACAACAGATTAACCTAGTTAATTAGCCAAGTTGATTACTTAGTCCAATTTCAGATCTAGGTTAACACAAACACATCATATTATTGTAAAGTGCGAAAAATAAAGAACACAAAAATGTAATAACCCAGGAAACCAAACCGGTAAAAACCTAGGGAGAATTTAACCTAGCAATCCTCAAGATAAAACTGAATCCACCATGAAAGAATTAAAATTTACACAATAGCGACTTAGACCACTAACATCCTATTGTTACCTCGAGTAGAAAACTTACTACCACAACCCCATGATAGCTCCGAGTCCACGGACTACTTCTTTTGTGGATTCCCAGCAAGTACAAGTATTCCCGCTTGTATATCTTTAAGCTCTTTATTGCAACAACTGAATGATCATCAAGTTCTTGAATTGAATTCTCCTTCTTGATAATCCTAAGTATGTGTGAAGGCAAAAAAAACTCTAGATCTTACAAAAGATTTGCACACACAGCAAAAGGAACTCTTAAAAACGTGGCTAGGGTTTTCTCTTTTATACTTAGGGCAAAACGTAAAACCCTACACGTCATATGGACTTAGGGCTGAGTTGAAAAATTCTGCAAAAAAATGTTCTGCCTGAGTTTCGATCGGTCAAGTCTAATTCTCGATCGATCGAGCCAGGCAAAATCACACTATAACTTCTGCAGCAACTCGATTCCAACTTTGCATGAAACGAATACACTTTGAGCAAGTCTAAACAAGACTAAAAACCTGTTTTGATCATGGTTTGCCAACAATACAAATTAGAGTTCTAATACATTAGTTCCTAAGTACTTAGAACCTAACAATATGTATCACCTTTTCAAATAAAATGGAGTAAATTATTAAGTATGATATATATTTTATTTTAAATTGATATATAAGTATGATATTATGGTGGGTGGGGGGGATATCAGAATCTTCGACTTAATTTAGACAATTGCCTGTGATCAAAATTATTGGACCTTCCTCCTGTCCTTTGGTTGGTTGATTAGTTGCTGTTTATTTATTTAATTTTTTTGGTAAAGAATGCTTTCTCGAGTTTTAAACCTGATGGACTTGTTTAATATAGGATAAACTTGTTGAGAAGAAAATTTTTTATTGATGTAATATGATTTTTACATAAGGAACTGCTGACATCATTTTTATTATCAACCAGCCCTAACCTATTGATGAAGTGTGAATTCGTCAGTCAATGTATGTAGACAGAAATGATCTTCGGCTTCCCTCACGTATGTATTCTCGAATACGGTCACCGGTGTGGTGCCTGCCACAACGTCTCCGATGCCAAAGTCAGTGTCGAAAATTATTCAAGAGTAAGCAATATAAGGTATCGAAATCAAAGAAAACTCACAGTATCTATCTCAATGTGTTCATGCCTTGCATTTGAGGGCTTTATATATGTTGTTGTAGCCTCTAGCCGTTGGGTAATTATGGTGGTTCTTAATGTCCCTCTGGGTAACGTTTTCTGGCCTCATCATGTTGCTTTAATTTTATCCCAACGGTCTGTACGACTAGTTTTGTAACCATCCACGACGTTTATTGATGGCATTGAATGAGATGTTTAACTTCGTCAATGGAGTGGATACTCGTCAATGTAGGCTTGTCTCGTCGGTCCAGATTACCTCGTCTATGCTTGACTTCGTCAGTCCCATCAGTTGCCCCCGGATTCCGTGGTCATCATGACATGTCGTGTTGACCAGGGAAGATGAAAGGTTTCTGAGTTGTAAGCGGTTGGTTTTTTTAGCCGTATTAAATGCGTTGCGGCGGCTCCTTTTGGGTTGTGGCCTACGTGGCACATTTTGATTGGGGGAGTTAATGCTTCATATGATGGGTTTCATTGATTTTCCCGCTGGTTTTTTAGCTTCCCAATCCTTGGTTTTAAACTTCCCCTCTTCTCATCTTTCCCTTCTTACTTTTTCGAAAAAACACCTCAATTATTGCTCTGGCCCTCTTCTTCTCTACCTCTCTTCTCAGCGATTTTTCCCTGTGCCGTGCAACAGTTCTCTTCTTCGAGGTATGTTCTTCTTTTCGCTTCTTTTTATCTTGCCTATTCGCATTGTTGTACATTTCCGATCTTCCATTTCTTCTTTCCTTGCTATTTTTCTTCTGTTTGGCTTCTCTTTGGCTTTGGGGTATTTTAGATTCTTCTTTATTTTTTGCGTTTTCTAGCTTCCCATGTTCAATAGCTCTGAGGTTAGATTAGATTGCCCTTCGATTTCATTTCTTTTTGCTCGATTAGAGGGGGCTTTAGGAACTTTTCCACACCTTGAAAATTTTGTTTACAAGGGCAGTAGTTTGGCCGTTGCGTTGGCTGATTTATTGCCTTTGCTGTGTCAATCAGTTGATTGGTTTGAAAATTTAGTGAAGAAGGGTAGGACGATGTCAGAGATCAGGTCTAGTTAGATCGAGACTGGGTTATCGTCTAGCGGTAACCCAGTAGAGGAGGATACAGCCCTTTCCAATCCCCGAGAGGTTAGGGCTTTTTATGCTCTGGAGGAGGAATGTGGGTTGGACGCGGAAACACTGGGTAGATTTAGGGATAGATTTCAATTTCTAGATAGGGTTAGGGTTCGTCTACCTGGTGAGGGGGATCGGGCCTGTCACTTCTTTCTCGAGGAGGTATGCTTCTATGAATCTGCCTTCATCTGTGGATTGAGGTTCCCGGTCCATCCCTTCCTCATGGAGCTGTTGGACCATTTTGGTATTGCTCCCGGGAAGCTAATGCCCAACTCGTGGAGGATTCTGGTGAGCTGTATGGGGATTTGGCTGGCGGCCAATGACGGGGATATGCTCAGGGTTGACGAGCTTGTTTACCTTTACCGTCTGAAGGCATCTAAAGAGCATGGGTATTATAAACTGGTGCCCTGGGAAAAAAGGACTAGGATCGTCAAGCGTTTGCTGTCCTCTTTTAGGTATTGGAAATCCAGATTCTTCTATGTGTCTGGGGACGATTTTGAGACACCCTCGAATGAGTTTTGGGGTGATCTCCTGAGGTTACGTCGTCGGTGGGAAACCCCGACTTTAGGTGCGTCAATATTTCCTCTTCGTTTCTTGAATTCTGTCGTGCTTACAATTATGGCTGCTAAACACATTTTTTTTTTTTTTTTTTAGTCAAGAGACGACCAAAGCTTAAGAGTAGGTATAAAGAACGTGTGCAGAAGGCTATCGAGTACGCGCAGATAATCGAGAGCTGGGACGATCTCGTTGATCCCAGAACTCTTGCGTTCTACTGCCTCGGGCCTGAGCCCTCTGCCTTTGTCTTGAAAAATCTTGGTAAAGAAGGAAAAAAGAGTAAGTTCCAGCTTCGTCAGTATTGATCTTCTTTCCTTTCTTTCTTGTGCTTTTATTCGGGATTAATGTTCTTCTTTTGACAGAAATGACGTCAAAATTCAATAAAGATATGTATGCGAAGATGAGGGCAAAGAAGGACGAGCCCTTGTTGAGTATAGGCAAAAAGACCGTGCGCGTAGTAGGGAGGGGTACTTCTGCCACCCCGCCAGCCTCCGTCACTCCCCTTGTCTCCGGCACTGAGACGACGAGGACCGCTTCTCCGTCTACTTCAGTGGAGGAGCTTCCTACGCCCGTCTCCAAAAGGCCACGCCTGACGGAGAAGGAGAAGGAGAAAGGGGATGCTTGTCGTTCTACAATCTGGGGGGATGAGAGGCTGGCAGTTGAAAGGGCCCATAGCATCATGGCGCCTGACGATCTGAAGGCTTTTTCTGGGGTCCCCTTTAATACAGTCGTTGGTGGCCACGTCCATAAGCTCGTTCAGGTGAAGTGCTTTTACTTCTTTCATAAGCAACCTCTTTTTTTTTCTTTTTTTTACTGAAGACTTGGTACTTCTTTTCAGGTTCTGGGAGAGAGCTTACATATCGCTTTTGAGTATCTTACTCAAGAGGCTAAGCTGGCATCTCTTTTGTCAAAGGTGCAAGCCTTGGAAAGTGAAAACTCAAAGATGAAGCAGAACCTCATTGACTCCATGGACGAAGCTACTACTTTGAAGGAGAAGGTCAAGGTTTTGGGTGACAACCTTAGAGTTGAGCGCCAGCTAAACCTGGAGAAGGATGAGCAGCTTCAAAGCTCTAAGGAATTGCTGAAGACCATCGCGACTAGGTCTGTTGAGGCCTTTCAAACCACTGATGAGTACAATACTGTGCTCTTCAGTTGGTACTTTAAAGGCTTTGAACTTCTTCGAAGATATATGGTCAAGCATCCAACTGGCGTTGACATTAGAAACCTGGACTTGGAAGTAGTGGACAAAGAGATGGCCACTGACGAAGCTGCTCTGTCCGTGGTCCTTGCTGATGACACTCCAAGAAATGCCCCTGTTGACGATGCTGCTGCTGTTGATGCCCCTCCAGCTTCTGAAGCCTGAAACTGTTACTTAGGTTTTAACAGAAGTATTTCTTTTGTCTGTTGATCATTGCCCGTTGTGGCTTTTTTTTTTTTTTTTTTGTAAATCTTATTTAGAAACATTTTTCTTTTTTGGGGAACAATGTTTAAACCCAGTGTTTATGGGTTTGCAAAAAAAAAAACAATTGTAATTTCTTGGTTTTAATTTACTTCTTGCATCTTACCTGTGTTTGTGAGTTACATGCTTTTAATTGCATATGTAATGTGCTTGGTGAAGCTCTTCTATTTCCTTCTCTTCACTAGCATTTTTCGTTTCTGTGAAACACACCCTCTTTGGAATCGATGAGCGTCAGTAGTTTATATTCATCACGGCAGAATTTCGTGATCATCAGTAGTTTACATCCGTCAAAACGGAATCTTACTACTTAGCCTATTTTTTGGCTTTTTGTGACTTATACTCTTTTTCCAAGATTTGGTCATCGTTAATGGCTTACACCTGTCAGAGTGGAATCTTACTACTTAGCCTATTTTTTGGCTTTTTATGACTTGCACCTTTTTTTCAGGATTTGTCATCGTCAGTAGCTTACATCCGTCAGAGCAGAATCTTACTACTTAGCCTATTTTTTGGCTTTGCACCTTTTTCCAGGATTTTGTCATCGTCAGTAGTTTACATCCGTCAGAGCAGAATCTTACTACTTAGCCTATTTTTTGGCTTTTTCATACCTGCTTGTAAAGAAACATGTAAAGGAACGTTAGCTGAATAACTCATTTATTAGTTCCAATAAGGGATAATGAATACATTTCACAATTGAGTTCATTGATGGTATTTCTTCAAGTGTTCTATGTTCCACGGCCTGGGGAGTTTTTGCCCGTCTAATGTCTCCAGATGATAGCTGCCCTTCCTGAAGTAGTGGATGACTCGGTAGGGCCCTTCCCATGTGGGGCCGAGTTTCCCTTGAGAAGGATTCCTAGTAGCTGGGGTTACTTTCCGGAGGATGATGTCACCAATCTCAAGTTGCCTGAGCTTTACTTTCTTGTTGTAGTAGTCAGTCATCTTTTGTTGATATTCCTCCATTCTGCTTCAAGCCTTATCTCTTACTTCGTCTAGGAAGTCCAGGTTGAGCCGCAAATGATCGTCATTTACTTCTTCACTGAATGCCTCTCGCCTGATGCTAGTTATTCCCATTTCGACTAGGATCACTGCTTCAGTGCCTTAGGTGAGTCTGAAGGGTGTCTCTCCTGTTGGTGTTCTTGCTGTTGTCCTGTAGGCCCACAATACATTGGGCAATTCGTCTGGCCAAGCTCCCTTCGCATCGTCTAGCTTCGTTTTGATAATTTTGAGCAACGTTCAATTCATTACTTCCGTCTGTCCGTTCGCCTGTGGATGACCTGGGGACGAGAATTGATTCTTGATGCCTAGGCCTGAGCAAAATTCCCTAAAGCCTTGGCTGTCAAATTGTCGTCCATTGTCTGATATGATCGTCTTTGGAATCCCGAACCTCCAAATGATATTCTTCCATACGAAGCTCTGGATTCTGGCTTCGGTTATGGTTGCCAGCGCTTCTGCTTCAACCCATTTTGTAAAGTAATCAATAGCAACTAATAAGAACTTTACCTGACCTTTACCCTAGGGCAATGGACCGACGATGTCGATTCTCTATTGTGCAAACAGCCATGGGGATGTAATCGTCGTCAATTTTTCTGCTGGAAGTCGCTGAACAACGAACCGTTGGCACTTGTCACATCTCTTGACGAACTTTGCCACGTCTACCTGCATAGTCGGTCAGAAGTAGCCTGTCCGAATTATTTTAACTGCCAGGGATCTGGGACCAGTATGATCCCCGCAAACACCTTCGTGGATTTCTTTAAGGATGTACGTTGCTTCTTTCTCGTCCAAACACTTTAGGTAAGGCAAGGAGAAGCCTCTTTTGTATAGGGCGTCATTGTGGATCACGAATCTGGCTGCTCTCTTTTTGATCTTCCTGGCTTCTTCTCTGTCCTGTGGGAGGTGCCCATCTTGAAGGAAGGATACAATGGGTGTCATCCAGCTGTTTGTGCTCTGGATTGCAAATGTTGGAACCTCTTCAATGCTTGGGTTCTTTTGGATTTCCATCATCAGGCCTTCTTCCACCGCTCCTTCATCTGACGAGGCTATCTTTGAGACTTCGTCTGCTATCACATTCTGGCTCCTGGAATCTGCACGAACTCCACCTTTTCGAATTCTTGAGCAATATTCTTCGTCAGTCTGAGGTACCTCTGCATTCTTTCTTCTTTTGCTTCGTACTCTCCCCTGGCCTGCCCAATTACTAGCTTCGAATCGCTTTGGATCAACAGATTCTTAACTCCAAGCTCTCTTCCAAGCCTTAAGCCCGTCAGAATCCCTTCATATTCGGCCTCGTTATTCGTCGCTGGGAATTTCAACTGAACCCCATATTTTAGCTTTTCTCCGTCGGGGGTGATTATGACTACCCCTACTCCTCATCTCTTATGGGCTGACGAGCCGTCGGTCTGTATTATCCATTGCTTGTGTTTAATGGTGAAGTTGTCCTCGTCCGGGTGGGTGAATTTCGCGATGAAGTCTGCTAAAGCTTGTGCCTTTATGGCCGTCCTGGGGTGGTATTCAATATCAAACTGACTGAGCTCAATTGCCCACTAGACCATTCTCCTTGCCGCCTCAGGTTTGCTCATGGACTTCTTGATTGGTTGGTCTGTCATTACTAGGATAGGATGCGCTTGGAAGTACTGCCTGAGTTTGCGTGAAGCTATTATCAGTGCGAATGTGATCTTCTGGATCTGAGGATACCTGGACTCAGCTCCCTGGAAGGCTTGGCTGATGTAGTAGACGGGGAGTTGTTTCCCGTCTTCTTCTCGGATTAAGGCTCTACTGACGGTCGTATCTGACACTACCAAGTACAAGTACAAGTTCTCACCTTCTTTTGATGGGCTTAGAAGGGGTAGATTGCTTAAGTAACATTTGAGTTCCTGGAAAGCGGCCTCACACTCATCAGTCCAGGCAAAAGCCTGTCTTAGTGTCTTGAAGAAGGGTAGGCATTTGTCCGTCGCTCTAGAGATGAACCTATTAAACGCTGCAATCCTTCCTGTCAACTTCTGGACTTCTTTGACGGTCTTGGGCGAGGCCATATTGATTATGGCTTGTACCTTCTCTGGATTCGCCTCGATTCCTCACTGGGACACCATAAATCCTAGGAACTTCCCTGAGGCCACGCCAAAGACACATTTATTGGGGTTGAGCTTCATACGATATTGCTTAAGGGTAGCAAATGTCTCTTTGAGGTCGTCTAGATGGATGAGTTCTTCTCTACTCTTGATGAGCATGTCGTCCACGTACACTTCCATATTCCTGCCTATCTGCTTGCTAAACATTCTGTTTACCAATCTCTGATAAGTAACTCCTGCATTCTTCAGTCCAAAGGGCATTACCTTATAGCAATAGAGTCCTTGGCTGGTGATAAAGGCTGTTTTCTCCTGATCCTCTTCTGCCATTTTTATCTGGTTGTATCCAGAGAAAGCGTCCATGAACGTCAAAAGCTTATGCCCAGCTATGGAATCTACCAACTGGTCTATTCTCAGAAGAGGGAAGCTGTCCTTCAGGCATGCTTTATTCAGGTCTGTGAAGTCTACACACATTCTCCATTTCCCATTTGCTTTCTTCACCAAGACGACGTTTGCGAGCCAGTCTGGATAATATACTTCGCGGATGAAGCCTGCAATCAAGAGCTTGTTAACTTCGTCAGTAACCGCTTGATCTCTTTCTGGTGCAAAAACTCTTCGTCTTTGTTTGACGGGCTTCCTTTCTGGGTCCACGTTCAGCCTATGCTGGATAACTTCTGGAGATATACCTGGCATGTCATCGTGGCTCCAAGCAAAGACATCTAGGTTTTCTTTAAGAAACTGAACCAGCTTTGTTCTCATCTCAGGACTTAGGGTCGTCCCTATCCTGGTTGTCTTATTTGACTCTTCGTTGGACAACTCTACTGTCTCCAAGGCCTCCACCTTTTCTTCCTCCTTTTCTTTGATCGTCCATGTATGGTTCTCCTTTGCAGTTACAACAGCCTGGTAACACTCCCGAGCTAAAACTTGATCTCCTTTGATTTCTCCTACCCCATTCTCCGTTGGAAATTTTACCTTCAGGTAGTATGTTGACGTGGATGATTTCCACTTGTTGAGCGTTGGTCTTCCAATGATTACATTGTAGGTCAAGGGACAATCTACTACCAAGAATTCAAGATCACAGGTCAACTGCTTCGGGTAGGTTCCCACTGTCACCGTCAACGTCACTATGCCCTTGGGATATACCTTGTCTCCACTGAAGCTGACGAGGGGGGAGTCAAATGGACGCAACCTTTTTGGATCCAGTTTCAATTGTTGGAACGCAGGGAAGTAAATGATGTCAGCGGAACTTCCATTGTCCACGAGGATCCTTTTTGTGTTGAAACCTTCTATTGTAAGTGCTATGACCAGGGGGTCATTGTGAGGTTGCTTTACTCCCCATGCATCTCCTTCATTGAAAATCATGTCCTGATCGGTTCGTCTTTGTTTCAACGGGGGTGTCATGTGGACGTTGTTCACCTGTCGTTGGTATGCTTTCTTAAGGGACTTGAATAACCCACCTGCCATGGGTCCTCCTGCGATCGTCTGTATTTCCCCTATCACGTTTTGAGGAGGCTGGTATTGACGGTTATTGCCCCCGGATGTGGACTCATGCTGACCCTTGTTTCCATCTCGGAATCTACTGTATTCCTTTTTCTTCACAAATTTCTGTAGCTTTCCTTTCTGTATCAGTTCCTCTATCTGCTCTTTGAGGTCTCGGCAATCTTCAGTGTAATGGCCATGGTCCTTGTGAAATCGGCAGTACTTAATCTTATCGCGGATGTTAGGGGATGAGTGCAATGGTCGCGGCCACTTAAGCTGACGGTTATTGGCGCCGTCTGTGGGGACGATTTTTTCGTGCCCCTCGTCCTTAATCTGCGTTAAAATTTTATCAACTAGCATAATAAGAGGGGTAAATTTTACCGCTTGCGGTCCCTTGTCATCCTTCTTCCTGAATCCGTCATTGGTCCGACGATTTGGGCGCTCCCGCTTTTGCCCTCTACGGTCGTCATCTTTCCTTTCTTTTTCCCCTGGTCTCCCTATATCCCTGATGACTGCTAATGCGTCTTCAGCGTTCATGTACTTCTGTGCTTTCAGGAGCATTTCGGCCATTGTTTTTGGGGGATTCTTTGCGAGTGACGAAACTAGCTCTCTGGATCTCAACCCTGCTTTAAAGGTCGTCAGTTGCACCTTATCGTCCGCTTCATCCACCTCCAGTGTCTCGCGAGTAAAGCGTTTCACGTATGACCTTAGTGTTTCCTTTTCTCCCTGCCTGATGGTAAGTAAGTGATCCGCAGTTCTCTTAGGACGCTGTCCTCCAATGAAGTGACGCAAGAAGGCGTTGCTCAACTGCTCGAAATTGTCAATGGACGATGTTGGCAGCTTTGTGAACCATTCCCTTGCAGCTCATTTGAGGGTGGTTGGGAAGGAACGACATAGTATTTCGTCTGGGGGCTGTTGAAGCCCTAAGGTCGTCTTAAAGGTGTTCAGATGATCCTGAGGGTCCTTTAGCCCATCGAATGGTTCAAGCTAGGGCAACCGAAATTTTGATGGCACTAGACACTCAAGGACCGCTGGGGTGAACGGTGAATCTGTTGCCCGAACCATTCGATCTACACTCCGATCTGTTTTCTCCTTGATGGTGTTTTCTAAGTTTGTCCATCTCCCTCCTCATCTCTTGGAGAAGATCCGAGTTGTGCTCGGTTGGAGTAGCGGGCCTTTGATGGTCATTTCTTCTGTGGCTATCTCCCTCGTCATCTCAATTCCCTTTAGACCGATTCTCCTCCTGTTGAAGCCGTAGCTTCATCTCCTAATTTTGCCTGGTCAGTTCTTCAACGGTGGCTGCGAGGGCCTGAACTTGTTGAGCCAAAGCTGCAGAATCTGGATTAGACTCCATGTGAAACTATTTTTTCTGAGTTGAGCACGAAAAAATCGTCCCCACAGACGGCGCCAAACTAATGAAGTGTGAATTCGTCAGTCAATGTATGTAGACAGAAATGATCTTCGGCTTCCCTCACGTATGTATTCTCGAATACGGTCACCGGTGTGGTGCCTGCTACAACGTCTCCGATTCCAAAGTCAATGTCGAAAATTATTCAAGAGTAAGCAATATAAGGTATTGAAATCAAAGAAAACTCACAGTATCTATCTCAATTTGTTCATGCCTTGCATTTGAGGGCTTTATATATGTTGTTGTAGCCTCTAGCCGTTGGGTAATTATGGTGGTTCTTAATGTCCCTCTGGGTAACGTTTTCTGGCCTCATCATGTTGCTTTAATTTTATCCCAACGGTCTGTACGATTGGTTTTGTAACCATCCACGACGTTTATTGATGGCATTGAATGAGATGTTTAACTTCGTCAGTGGAGTGGATACTCGTCAATGCAGGCTTGTCTCGTCGGTCCAGATTACCTTGTCTATGCTTGACTTCGTCAGTCCCATCACCTATCACATAAACTGTAATGAGAAAAAGCATGAAATTTATTGAGTCATTCGACCCATTGTGTATGAGTGCTTTTTTTTTTTTTTTCATTTCTAAATATTTGGATTTATGAATGTTTGCCACTCATTGTACCCTTGTCCCCTCTCACTCACAAAATTATTATTAAATAGACAAAATTATTAGGTACTCTTAGAATACAGTGATATGGTACTCTCTTCACTTACATAAATAGTGAATAACTACTTGATTGGATTTTAAAATTCATAAATGCAATAAAAACTGAAATATTCAAGAAAATTGATGCCCCTTGAGGGGAAAAAAAATGGGAAATGCACACTACAAAAAACACGGGTCTTATAATGCTAAAAAAAAAAAAAAAAAAAAAAAAAAAAAAAAAAAAAAACTTTTGAGTACCATTTAAATATTTTTGACCAAGATAAAAAAAAAAAAAAAAAAAAAAAAAAAAAAAAAAATCAAATCAAATCAAATCAAACGTGTGAAAGCCAAGCTTGTTTGGTAAGTGTTATTAAAATATTTTTTGATCAGTCAAACGTTATATGAGACCCCCAAAGACGTGTTATTCATACTTTTCTACACGCTGCATTTGTTGGTAAACCTTCTGTGTGAACGGTGATATAGGCTCTCTTGCTATTGTTGGATTTATGAATGTTTGCCACTCATTGTGCCTTTGTCTCCTCTCACACGCAAAATTCTTCTTAAATAGACAAAATTACTAGGTACTCTTAGAATATAGTGACATGGTACTCCCTTTGCTTACATAAATAGTGAATTTCGCCATGAATTCAATTAATGTGACTTATTATTATGTGAAATGAAAGAGTACCAAGTCATTATACTCTAAAAATAATGAGATAATAATGTCACATGCACTAATATATGTTAGTTTTGTATTTGATGAAAGATAGGATCTGCTATGGTATTCATTGCTCTGTGTGTGTGTGTATATATATATATATATTTCATTTTAAACTTTTTTTTTTTTGGAGAATGTCATAAAGAATTATAGTAACTCTAGTCACAGCACATAACTACTTGATTGGATTTTAAAATTCATGATGGCAATAAAAACTGAAATATTCAAGAAAATTGATGTCCCTTGAGGGGAAAAAAAAAGGAAATGCAGGTAGTCAGATTTTGATATAATGCTGTATTTGGGGTTGGTTAAATGGGCATCAAATACCAAAATCATGATCATTTAAACGATGAGGACTTCCAAAACTGTGAACTACACCAAAAATAAACTTTTGAGTACTTTTTATAAGGGGAAAAAGTGTGGTAAATTGCAATTGGTAAGACATTGGATTTCCTCTTGATAAAAATTAAAAATAAATAAATAAAAACAAAACAAGAGCTTAACAAAACAACGTGTTAATACTTAATACCATAGCATCACTTGGTTTAACCGCAAGTACCAAACAATAAATTCAATTGTGTGAAGGCGGAATGGTAGCTTGGGGGTAAGGGGACTCGGGTTGGAGTAGTCCCCCAGCTGGGCGAAGGGGTGGGGTGTATTTAAAGATTTTTGACCAAGATAAAAAAAATTCAAACGTGTGAAAGCCCAGCTTGTTTGGTAAGTGTTCTTAAAATGTTTTTTGAGCAGTTAAACGTTAAAGCATATGAGACCCCAAAAGACGTTGTGCTATTCATACTTCTCTACACGCTGCATTTGTTGGAAAACCTTTTGTGTGAACGGTGATATAGGCTCTCTTGCAATGGCAGCACGAGACAATCCTTTGAGGAAGATGGCAGATTCAATTCAGGCGCTTGCAGATACTGTAAACTCGGAAAATCCACACATCAAGGTCAGTGATGTGGTTCAGCTTTGCCGTCTCAATTATACTTCCCTCTCCTACCTTGGCATCGCTGTTAAGTTTACGGACCTGGAGCTCCAAACCAAGGTGTGAACCATAGAATAATTTGATTATGACTTAAAATATCTACTTCAACAATGTTTCTTGGTCTGTATTCCTTTTATCTTAATTATTTTCCTTTTACACACTACTGTAAGTTTGCTCACTGTCTACCTATAATCAAAGGTGGATAATCTTGTGGAAACCTCAAAGAAATACGACACAATACAGACTTTAGTGGAGACTGAAATTAAAAATGGTTTTGCGAAGGATAACAGTAGTCATTGCAGAAACCTGGTACGATTAAAGCGAATAATCAACTTGGTGAGGGAAGTGATGGAGCAAATTCTTGAGCATAGCTGGTACGTCAAACCATGGACCTTCGCTATATCTTAATTCTTTATGATTTCAATAATATATATATATAAACGTTTTTTTATTTTATTTTTTTATGGGGAAAAAACTTTGTTTTTAATTTAACTAGTAGTTTGCATTGTTGGGTAATCAATTACTCAAGTTGATTAATTAGTCTAGTTACAGGCAAGATTCAATTAAGACAAGCAAATTGTCAATCTAGAGTTAAGTGCAATGAAAGATAAATTTGACACATCAATGTAGTTACAATAGGAAAAACCTTTGTCGGAAAAGCTCTAACAAGTGATTATGTAGGTCACCACTCCTGAATAATCCATTGTAAAATATTGAGGTTACAAGTACAAGAAATCTTACCAAATCTTAAAGTACCAACACACAATAAAACCTACTGATCTATATAATAGCTTAGATCTGATCCCAATTGGACTACTCTTTCTAGCAGTCTTCTTTATTACACAAATCTCCTATACGTAACTTACTCCTACAACAATACTTAATTGATGCAGATTAGTGCAAAGTCCTTCACAACGACACTTTTCAAGGAATTGGTAGTAGCTGCGTACAAAACTCTAGGCACACAGATGTTGTGGCAGTTTCACGGTAGCGCGTCTCTTTGAAGTTATGATCATAACTGAAAAAAAAAATTGCTTTTATATATACATTTGAGAACCCTAGTGCACAGACCCTAAATTGGGTCAAGTCATCATATGTTAGAACAGGAAAAACTGTTTTGAAATCCTGTAACTTGATAGATTAATAAGTATTGAGTTAGGTATCGAGTTTAATAAATCTCGATAGATTGATAGGGGTCAAAGGACCTATTCAATTAGCTGATTTTTTTGTAGTTTCTTAAGTAGTTTTTTGTGTCTTCATTTATACCACTTGAATACAAATAGACACACTTAAACAGGGACTCAAATACATAAACAGAGACTCAGATATGCCAACACATAAAAATATGACCCTAACAATCTCCCCATTCGGTAATTTGTAACAAAACCGAAGAGTACATTAATGTCCTAGAATACATTCTACTCAAGTTACATAAAAAATAGCCTAATCTAAAAACTTGAAATCTGGAGGAACTTTGTAGGAACGGAGATCTAGTCCTGATCTGGCTTACAATCTTGTCTTTCATTGAAATGCACTAAATAATACACATCAAGGCAGCATGTGGAAAATAAGACAAGTAAAAACAATAAATAATGCTCAAAGTAAATCAACACCTGCACGATATAGTAATCAGTTAAGACCAAGCATGTGGATAGTCAATACACAATATCAATATATATTAATAAAACATAAGTGTATCACGGTAAGTGTATCAAACACCATTGTGGTGTTACCAGTCATGAAAACCAAAAGTACATCACCCTTTCGCTACAAAAAGATAAACACTTCATGCTCATACTCTCTAAACTCTCCTAATAAGTGGCCTAACTACTCCCTCTTTTTGTCACAATGGACAAAAGACAATTAATCACCATCAGAACCAGAGGCAACAGGCTCGTCATAAACAGAGAAGTCATCTCCAGCATCCTCATCATCATTAGCCTCATTTGCAATAGGCTCAGGAGAGGAAGGAACGTACTCAAGAGAGCGAATCTACCAGTTGGCTATGCGACAACACAAGTGTCCAGTTGGTACATATCCTCTGTGAATGTAACCAACCTCTGCTCATGTGCAGTCTATAGATCCATAACCTGACAAATGTCACCTCGCATGAGACGTATCTCATCCAAAATAGTAGTTGGTGTCACCTCAACGTCGGAAACGGAAGCAAGAGCCTAAGAAGATGGATGATCAACATAGGTGGCGTCCTTAGCAGTATGGATGACATCATCCTCCTCGTATTCAAGCGTCTAAGTGAAGGGAGCACCAAAGGACCGTTAGCGGTTGGTCCTAGAAGCAGACAATTGTGCAGAACTCCTGGAGATAGTATCCTTCCCAAGGGCACCATGAGGAATGAAATAAGGATTGGGAGGAAATGCAACATGGTGGTGCAGAAGAACATGAACGATGGCAGAAGGAAAGATCAAATTTTCTCGATGAATTGGATCTTTGAAGTTCTCGATGAATGAGAGGATCATGTGACGAGAATTCAATGGAGTGACCCTGTCATGCCCCAACTCTTCATTTGCAAGATATTGTCCTCTTTAGGAGTGACACAAAATCTCTCTCTCAAGGTTTTAAAAGGCCTTTTAAGGCCCTCCATATAAGGCTTAGGACCTCCCCCTACTTAGGCAATGTGATGTTGGATTTATAAAGCCTTGACTTAAAATTTAACAAAGTACTCACAAGAAAGAGAGGAATGAAAATTTTATTAGATTACTTCAAACTCACAAACAAAAAGATTAGGCTACTGCATTGAGAGCTCACTACAACTTTTTCTCTCACACACTTTCACATCATACATCTATCCCCTTTTATAAGGTGAAGTTACAAGAGCTATCATTATTGTCATGACTCTGTTTCATAACAAAAAATTCTAGAATGTGGAAGACTCATAGATACAAACGTTATTGAATGACAAGAAACACAAACAACTATGAAAAAACAAAAGAAAAAAATAGTTATGGAAAAACAAAAAAAACAAACTGTTATGAAATATCAAAAAGCACCTTTTGGTTTACCACTTCCAACACTCCCCCTTAAACCAAAAGCATCTTCACACCAAGCATTATCCTTAATCTTATGAATCTATCAACTGGTAAGGCTTTGGTAAAAATGTCTGCTACTTGCTCTTCTATATTGCAATATTAGAGCTTCACAACTTTCTGTTTCACATAATCTCTCAAGAAATGATACTTCATGTCAATGTGTTTGCTCCTTCCATGTTAAACTGAATTTTTAGAAAGTTCTATAGCAGACTTGTTATCCACATAAATAATTATGGATTCTTATGGATGATCAAATTCTTTTAATAAATTCTTCAATCATATTGTTTCACAAACAAAAGAGGATGTTGCCACATATTCAGCTTCACATGTTGACAAAGCTACAATACTCTACTTTTTGGACATCTAAGTGAAAGCTGTTGATCCAAGATTGAAAACATATCCAATAGTGTTTTTCATTTCATCTTGATCACCTCCCCAATCACTATCTGAATATTCATATAATGTGGTATCATTATTATATGAATATAAAAGACCAAAATCCATGGTACCTTTTATATATCTTAGGATCCTCTTTGCTGCAAGCCAGTGAGATTCCTTTGGTTTCTCCATATATTTGCTCAAAAGACCAACACTATAAACAATGTCTGGCCTTGTGATTGAGAGATACCTTAAACTTCCAATCAAACTCCTAAATAGAATTGGATCTATAATTTTCCCTTCTCCTTCTCTGTTCAATTTTAGATCCACTGCAACAGGTGTATTGACAACATTGCAATTTTTCATATTAAATTTGTCAAGCAATTCCTTTGCATATTTTTTCCTGACATATGAAAATGTCATCTAGTTGCTGTCGAACCTCAATCCCAAGGAAAAATGACATAAGTCCAAAGTCGGTCATCTCGAACTCCTTGAACATAGCTTGTTTAAACTCATGGAACATTTGCTGACTGTTTCCTGTGAATAACATTTCATCAACATAAAGGCAAGCTATAAGAATTTCACCATGGGCATTCTTCTTGATGTAGACTGCATGCTCATAAGGATACTTGACAAAACCACTTCCTTGAAAATAGCTGTCAATACAAGAATTCCAAGCTCGAGGAGCTTGCTTTAGCCCATATAAAGCTTTCTTCAAACATACACCTTGTCTTCTTCTCCTTCAACCACAAAACCTTCAGGCTGCTCTACAAACACTTCTTCTTCAAGTATGCCATTTAAGAATGCCGATTTGACATCTAGTTGGTATATTTTCCAACTATGATGTGCTACAAGAGAAATCAACATCCTCACCGTGTCAATTCTTGCTATTGGAGCAAAAACTTCTTCATAATCTACCTCATACTTTTGCTTGTAACCTTTAGCTGCAAGTCTTGCCTTATAGCGCTGAATTCTCCTATCAACTGTGTGCTTAATCTTATACACCCATTTCACACCAATGGTTCTTTGACCTAGAGGAAGTGTAGTCAATTCCCATGTGTTGTTTTTCTCAATGGCATAAATTTCTTCTTGCATGGCATTCCCCCAACAATTCTCTTTCACAGCTTCTTTAAAAGTAAAAGGCTCTTGGTCCACATACAAAAAAAAGAGATTTGACTCTTCAGTTTGTGCATAGATATCTTCTAGGCCTCTTATTTTGATTGGTGTTGGAGATGGAGAAATGCTACCTAGGCTTCGGATTGATGAAGTGCCTGTTGATAATGCATAGTGGTGGGGTGTTGATGATCCTTGTCATATCAAGGATCGTTCAATTTTTCCTCTCTGCAATGCCATTTTGCTATGGTGTTTATGCAGTTGTAAACTGTTGCTTGATGCCATTTTTCCTACAATAATCTCGAAATTCATTTGAGGTGTACTCACCACCTCTGTCAGATCTAAGTATTTTGATCTTACAACCACTTTCCACTTCAACATGTGCCTTGAAACTTTTGAATATAGTGAAAGCTGCAGATTTTTCTTTGATAAGATAAACCCATAATTTTCTACTGAAATCATCAATAAAAGGAGATGAAATATTTGTTACCTCCAACAGAAATTGAATCAAATGGACCGCAAATATCCGTGTGCACCAGCTCTAATGGGTTAGGTACTCTCCATGATCTCCTACTTGGAAAAGGACTTCTTTGTTGCTTGCCAAGAGTGCATATCTCACATACATATTCTGGCTTTTCAATACTAGGCAATCCATGCATCATGCTTGATGTGGATAATAGTTTAAGCCCACTTAAATTGAGATGCCCAAGGCGAAGATGCCACTTCCATGACTCATTTTTTACAAGCCCATGGAAACATTTCTCCATTGTTGAGTTAAGATGGAATGGAAACATACGATTGTGACCCATTTGAACTTTTGCAACAAGCCTTCCTTCAGCATCCTTCAAAACAAGAGAGAGTTTCTCCATGTGTATAATATACCCCTTTTCTAGGAGTTGCCCAATACTAAGAATATTGCTTTTCATGTTGGGCACATAGTACACATTGGAGATAAATTGCAAAACACCATTCCTTTGACATATTCTAATTTTTCTTTTACCTTTTATGGGCAATTTGGATGAGTCTCCCAAACGGACATCACCTTCAACAAGCTCAACAAAGAGCGCCTTTTTTCCACTCATGTGGTTGCTAACTCCAGAATCAAGATACCACACCTTTTGCGAATTATTTGCCTCCTCTTGTGCAAAAAGAAGTGTACATTCTTCTTTTTCAACATTTGATGCCTCAACAAGATTAGATTGTTCATTATGTTCCTCAGATTTATTGTACCAGCAGTCTGATGCATAATGTCCAAATTTGTTGCAACTGAAACATTGGACATTTCTATTACCTCCACATTCACGAGCAGATTTGCCCTTGAATGTTCCTTTTCCACAACCCTTGCCACAGTTGCTATTGGTATATCCTCCACGAAAAGTTTGCAAACGAACTCTTTTCACATGATCGACACCCTTGAAAAAAATGCCAAGAATCTCCCATGCTTCTTTACTCGACTCTACTTTGGCAATTTTCTCAAAAGTTGACTCATCCACCCCTTATTAGAGTAGAAATAGTGCCTTTTTGTCTTCTTCCTTTGATCTTTGAGCAAATTTTTTCGCTCTGCATTGTAGGTGGCTTCTTGCTCACTTGTGGGTTTTACATACCCATCAGTGATGAGCTCCCATAGCTCTTGTGATCCAAACAACGCTTTCATTTGAATTTGCCAGCTCTCAAAATTTTCTTTCGTCAATTTAGGAATTTGTGGTTGCACCAAATTAGAAGACATCTTCACTAATGGTATAGACAAAGACTCTAGGCTCTAAGAACTTGGCTCTAATACCACTTTGTTGGCTTTATAAAGCCTTGACTAAAAATTTAACAAAGTACTCGCAAGAAAGAGAGGAATGAAAATTTTATTAGAGTACTTCAAACTCACAAACAAAGAGATTAGGCTACTTCCTTGAGAGCTCACTACAACTTTTTCTCTCACACACTTTCACATCATACATCTATCCCCTTTTATAGGGTGAAGTTACAAGAGTTGTCATTATTGTCATGACTCTTTATTTCATAACAGAAAATTCTAGAATGTGGAAGACTCAAAGACACAAACGTTATTGAATGACAATAGACACAAACAGTTATGGAAAAACAAAAGACACAAACTGTTATGAAATATCAAAAGGCACCTTTTGGTTTACCACTTCCAACATGTGAAACATAGTCAAGATTTAGTTCTCCCTCAACTCACCCCATTTAAAGGTCTTTTGGCATTTTGGGTCTCCACAATCTTCCCCTAAGGGCCACATGTCCCTATGTGGAACCTACCCACCATTTGGTCTTGTAGGGTCCACTCTAATACCATTTTGTCACTCATCAACTCTTCATTGGCAAGATATCATTTTCTTTAGGAGTAACATACAGCCTCTTCCTTAAAGTTTTAAGAAGCCTCTTACCAATTAGTGTGCAAGGCCCTCCATATAAGGCTTAGGACCTCCCCTTATTTAAGCAATGTGGGACTTGGTCAAGATTCACTTCTCCCTCATCCCACCCCACTTAAAAGGTCATTTAGTATTTTGGGTGTCCACAATCTACCCCTTTTAGGGGCCACACATTCTCGGGTAGGACCTACCCACCATTCCGTTGTATAAGGGTTTGCTTTGATACCATTTTATCATACTTCAACTCTTCTCTAGCAAGATATTGTCATCTTTGGGAGTGATACAAAGCCTCTCCCTTAAGGTTTTAAAAGACCTCCCACTAATTAGAGTTCAATGATCTCCATATAAGGCTTTTGATCTACCCCTACTTAGGCATGTGAGACATAGTCAAGATTTGGTTCTCCCTCACCTTACCACACTTAAAAAAAAAAATTCTTTTAGGTCTCCACAATTTACCCCCCTTAAAGGACATATGTCCCCTTGTGGGACCTACCCACCATCCCGTCATGTAAGGGTTGGCTCTGATACCATTTTGTCACGCCCTAATTCTTCATTGGCAAGATATTGTCCTCTTTGGGAGTGACAATAAGTCTTTCCCACAAGGTTTTAAAAGGCCTTTTACCAATTAAAGTTTTGGGCCCTTCATATAAGGCTTTAGACCTTACTCTACTTAGGAAATATGAGACTTAATCAAGATTTGATTCTCCTAAACTCGCTCCACTTAAAAGGTCTCTTGGCCTTTTAGGTCTCCATAATCTACCCATTTGAAGGGCCACGCTTCCCCGTGTGGAACATGCCCACCATTCCTTCTTGTAAGGTCTACTCTTATATCTTTTTGTCATGCCTTAACTCTTCATTGGCGAGATATTGTTCTCATTGGGAGTTACATAAAGCTTCTCTCTTAAGGTTTTAAAAGGCCACTTACCAATTAGAGTCTAAGGCCTTCGATATAAGTCTTAGGACCTCCCCATACTTAGGCAATGTGGGACTTAGTTAAGATTTGGTTTTCCCTCACCACACCCCCACTTAAGAGGTATTTTGGCCTTTTGGGTCTCCATAATCTACCCCTTTAAAGTACCACATGTCCCCGTGTGAGACCTACTCACCATTCCATTGAATAGGGATCCACTCTGATACCAGCTTATCATGCCACAACTCTTCATTGGCAAGATATCATCCTCTTTGGGGGTGACACAAACCCTCTTTCTAAAGGTTTTAAAAGGCCTTTTACCAATTAGAGTTCAATGCCCTCCATATAAGGCTTAGGACCTCCCCCTACTTCGGCAATGTAGGGCCTAGTCAGGATGTAGTTCTCCCTCAACTCACCTCACTTTAGAGGTCTTTGGGTTTTTTGGGTCTCCATAGACACCTCCCCCCCCCCCCCCCCCCCCCCCAAGAATAGTAAATAGAAAATGAGCACAAGTGTCAATGATGGTGTTATAATAAGTCACCGGAGTCAGAACATAAGTCATGATCATGTTAAGAAAACAGGGATTCCTAAAAAATTATTGTGTAATTATGTCATTTAGAATACCACAAAGGTAATACAACCTCAAAACTATGTACCAAGATCATCACAAGATGAACCAATGTTGTCTAATTAAGAAGGATAGTCAAGGTTCTCAACCTTAGGAGCATGAAACAACTCATGGAAGAAGTTTGGTGTCATAGAGATCCTAATGCCTCTAACACGAGTGTTAAACATAGGAACATAAGTATCCATTGTGGAGATGTTAGAGTAAAACTCATGAACAAGAAAAGTGGGGCAAATGATGGGGGCACCACTATGAGATTCTCAACCACAAGAGCGGAAAGTTTCAGGTACACACAGGTACAAGTGAGATCACCCAAGAGTATCTGACACTCATTGTGATGCTGGCATTTAAAACATTTCTTATTGAAGGCTTGGTGGTAGTTAGAATTAGGGAACCTACGCTCTATAGGCTCAGAAGAGGTGGTATTGGAGGAACAAGAGATAGGATTACGGCGAGTGTCTTTCTTGGGACCTACAGGAATAGATACTTTTCAAGAGAAAAAAGAACCAAGAAAAGAAACATAATAAGAACATGAAATGATTAAATGCTTGAATGATGCATGATCATGTTAGATTATGTGTCCCAAACTCAAAAATCATAATCCAATCCAACACTACAACATGCAAGACATAATCATGCACACAAACCTAGAAATGCACCTGGTACAAACCAATGTTCAAAATGCCTGAACAATAACTACCCAATTTCAAAAATCCACAAAACTTCAAACCCTAGATCGAAAATGTAATGCATGACACAAATGCATAATTAGAGAGGAATTAGAGGGATCACCACAAATTTGAGAGAGAGAGAGAGAGAGAGAGAAGCTTGAATTGGTGGGTCGAGAGGTGTCACAGAAAATCTAAAGAGAGAGTTTAAAATGAATGGTGAACTGCCTTAGGTATTTATAATACCCGCAGCTCGATAATGCGAAGAGGTATTGAGAGACAGTTCTCAATAGATCGAGACAGGTATCGACCAAGTATTGAAGACAAAGTAGATGGGGTATAATGGCTCGATGAATTGAACAAGTATCGAGATAGCTCAATTGATCAAAGAAGGTATTGAGAAGATATCATAGAAATAATAAAGGGCCTAAATCTGCTCAATGGATCGATATGGAGTTGAATAGGTATCGAGGAGGGCTAGATAGGTTGCAGAGGTATTGAGGATATGGAGTTGAATAGGTATCGAGGAGGGCTAGATAGGCTGCAGAGGTATTGAGAAGGTATCAAGGCATGTAGTTTTATGCAATAGTCAATATGAAACACATGCAAAACTTCTATACTCAATACCACAAAACTAACCTCAACAAATAGAGTTTAAAATATGCATGATGAACTCAATTAAAGACTCCAACTCATTTCAGACATCATGGAAACAACATTGACTCTAAGCAATTTCTTACAAACACAAATCAAGCATATACAACTAAACCATCTATTCAATTTTATCGTGAAATCAAGTCCAAAATGTTTAGCATGCTTTACAAGCACATGCATCACTTTAGATGGCCAACCACATCGACTTAGTCACGTAACAAAATTAGCCAAGACAATGTATGGATTTTTTAAAACATTTGCAAGTGAGTATATGTAATACAAGATGTGAAGTGAACTAGTGAGAGAGATGTACAAACTTACATCTTAGTTATAACAGTTTGATGAAGATTATCACCTTCGAAGTACATCCTATAATTCTCACATCTCCTAAACCATTTGAAATTTTGACTAGTGCATATGTAGTATTCAATGCTATCTAGCTCAAAACAGGATCATATTTAACTACATGAGCATAAAGAACATAGAAAAGAAACAATCCATTATTATGTTTTATTGCAATATACACCATTTTCTTGCTATGAAATGCTTCACCTTTTACTTAGCTTGACTTTTATCATTTGCACACAAGTGTTTATTTAGATTTACAAATTTTCCTGGTGAGATGATTATTTATGTCTTTCTTTTAGAATTTTCTAGTCCTCATTAAAATGAGTGACACAGATTTAGAGTATTCATGTCAGTCTCCTAGTCTATGGTAACACAGACATGAATCAATGTTCATTGGCTAACCAAATGTACGTAAAAAACATGTATTTCTTGAAAGAATGCACAAGAACCCATAATAAGAAGACATGCAAGGATGAGGTCCAAGAAAAGATAGGAAGAATTGAACTACGGACAAGCATCGAAAGGTTAAGCAGTAGCAACCTTCTCCACCAACTCAGTCTTAGGAGTAGACTGTGTAATGGAAGAGGTCTTCTTCTTCTGAGATTGAGTTCGAAAAGGTCTAGGAGGATTCAAATTTCCTCAGAACTGAGTTAAAAGGATTTAAGCCTTAATCAGCTCACCAAGCAAATGCACCAAGTCTTGTGTCTTATTTTAACCTCTGTTATTCGGCACACAATTCTTCTTTTAGCTAGCAAGCCATTTGAAGCAATTTGGACAGGTGTGTCCAACTGCAACACAGTGGTGGTAGAAGTGAGATCTCTTTGACTAAGAGTTTCTCTTGGGAGTAGAACAAGGATTTTTCTTGTGAGGACTTCCAAGAACAAATTTACCTTCATCGACCTTAGGTTTTTCACCTACAGGTTTAGACTTCTCGGATTGCGGTACAAAGCCAACACGAGGGCCATTTAGCTTAGATGTAATAGGAATAGAAGAGTTAGACCCATCATATCCTAAACTAGCTTTATCAGTTCTGTATTTCTGAACACTTAACATCTCATCAAGCTTAGAACTAGACATTCTTTCTAATTGGGAATGGGCTTTACTAAGTTCAATGTCTAGAGTCTTCACATTTTTCACAAAGGTGGTGTTCTCAAATCTAAAGGTTCCTATGGCTTGATTACCCTCATTTATCTTGGTTGACAAATTTTCCGTCTTAAGATCAGCCTCACTAATCTTCTTCAAGGCTAGACTATAAAGTTTTTCACATTTCAAAGAATTCTCGTTCTAAGAATTTCTTAGGCAACCTGAATATCATCCTGATCATCAGGCTTCTCAAATAGATTCTCCTTATTGGATTCATCCTGAACCTCCATTTCAACCTCAACCTTCTCTTCTTCCTCTTCAACAGTAGCAATAAAAGCCATATATTTTGCCTCTTGATCACTATCATAATCACTCTCCAGTTAGATGAAACTTAAGGTGGCAGCTAAGGCTTTACTCTTTCCTGTAGACTTGAGATAAGTAGGACACTCTTGTTTCATATGACCATAACCTTAACATCCAAAGCACTTTTGTCCTACAGGTTGACACGAGGACTGATCAACTTCCTTATACTCCTTCTAAGGTCAATCATTGGCGTCCTTCTTAGTATTGGAGTTAGACTTTTCAGGGGCTCTATCCTTACCCTTAACTTTGGCATTTTTCAGAAACTTCTTAAGCTGCCTAGTGAAAAGACCCTTTGCTCTTGATAGCTCATCATCAAAAAAATCATATTCCTCATCTATGATCTTAAGGGCCATAGTCTTGTTCTTACCTGGCTTACCTAGTCCCATCTCATAAGTTTGAAGGTTTCCTACAATTTCAGAAACAAGAATTTTATATATGTCCTTAGCTTCCTCTATAACTGTAGTCTTAGCATGAAATTGCTTAGGGAGAAACCTAAGGATTTTTCTAAAAATCTTAGGCTCTTATATGGTTCCTCTTAAGTTGTAGGCAGAGTTTATTATGTCCTTGGGTTAGCAAAGAACTCATCAGAATTCTCATCCTCACCCATCCTAATTCCCTCAAAACTAGTTGTGAGCATCTATAGTTTAGAGGCATTCACGACCTTGGTTCCCTCATAAGTGGTCTCTAAATTGGTCCAAACTTTCTTGGCCACAGTTGAGGTAGAGATTTTCTTACATTCATCAGGGGAAATGCCACTGAAAATCGCATTTAGGGCTCTACTGTTGCAGTTGGCTACTTTGTTCTTCTTATCATCCCATTTAGCCTATTTTTCCTTAGAATTTTTCCATCCTAGATCTAGATCTATAGACAACCAAAATTTTTCTTTCAAAGATTTCAAAAAGGCTTTCATGTGAACTTTCCAATAAGCATAATTAGTTCCATCAAAATATGGTGGAATCACAAGTGATTGTCCACGACCCATGATGAACAAGGGTCATGGATCACACAGTAAAGATTAAACCTAATAAGAGTGTGCCCACTTTGATACCATTTGTTAGATTAAAATTTAACCTCAGTTAAATTAATCAATTACATAAGTTAATTATTTAGTCTACTTACATGCAAGATTCAATTAAGGCACAACCGAATCGCCAATTTAGAGTTAAGTGCAACGGAAAATAAATTTGACATGACACTATGGTTACAATGAGGAAAACCTTCACAGGAAAACCCTAACGGGTGATTTTATATAGGTCAACACTACTTAAGAATCCACTATAAAAGAATGAGCTTACAAATATAAGGAATCTTACCCTATCTTGAAGTATCTACCCATAGCATAATCTATTGACCTATATAATAGCTAGTCTCTAATCCCAATTGGATACTCTTTTCTAGCATGCTTCTTCTTTGCACAAATCTCCTATCCATGATTGACTCCTACAAAATTGCTTGACTGGTGCAAATTGATTAATTAAAGATTGCTTTTAAAATGTAAATTATTTAAAGTATGGAATGAATTTAATTTTTAAACACATCTGTAAGAACAATGTTAACTCTAGGAATTTCAACTTTTGTATGTTTAAATTTAAAGTAGTAACTTTCTAGATTTAAATTTCCTAAGGATTAGACGGACGTTCTATGTATCTTGCCTCTTTGTTGAATATAATTATATACAACATAATAAAATGGAGGAAATTATATATTACCACCCTAAATTATACTCTTGATTACACTTTGTACCCTAAATTTTTCGAATGCACATTTTATACCCTAAACTATTATCCTTGTTACATTTCACACCCCGACATCAAGTTTACTGTTAACTTGAATGCAAAAATATGGCACCACGTGAAAAGACTTAATTGTTCATCTTCTTAATGCTTTAAAAACAAAAAATAAATCATACTTTGCCACCCTAAACTATACTTTCAATTACACTTTGCACCCTAAACTTTGAATTTCTATCCAAGTTAACAGCAAACTTAATGTGGGAGTGCAAAGCATAATAAGGGTCATAGTTTAGAGTGTAAAACGCATATTCAAAAAGTTTAGGGTGCAAAATATAATATACGATATAGTTTAGGATGGTAAAATGTAATTTCCCTTGATAAAATGATATTGATATTCAGGGTTGAATTCGACTTCTCCTAAAAGAACAAAAGATATCAAATCCATTTTATGCATATAATGAAGTAAAATACATTTTTATCATATAATAAATCGATTGGATTTGTATGCATACTATTCTTTCATAGATGTTTTTATTTAAACATATATAATGACTTCCAACGTGACAGGAGAAAATCACTCGTTGAGATATTTGCTGTAGCTTATGAGCAAGTTTTTGCTCCATACCATGGATGGACTTCTAGTGACGGGTTTATTTTGTCTATTGGTCTCTCTGCAAAAGCTGTGATTGCTGCATTGGAAAGACTTCCTTCTAGCGACATCATATTGCAGTTGTTAAATGAAGATGGTAAGTATTCCATGTTACATTGCTAGTTTCTTACATTTGTAATCTTGATAGCGTATGCTTGAAATGATGAGTTGATACACTTGCCTCAAGCATTGATTGTAGACACAAATTAATCATTTGTTGCACAAAAAACATAACCCCAATAGCATAAGCTCAAGCCCAATCCTACTTTATGTGCAAGATAAGTTTTCTACTTGTACTAAAAGTCTATTAACTCTAGAGTTTAATTTAACATATATATTAGAGAGTTTCAACCTATGGCGTAGACGGGGGTTTAACCCCAGACCTCTTATTTAGACATGAGAAATAGGCGGGTCAGGGCAGGGCGGGTCGGGTCAATTGAGTTGTGAGTTGAGTCGGGTTAGTCCATACTTTTCACATGATTTTTTTTTTATAAAGAAAACATGTATTTGCCATTTGAAAAGTTATGCAACAAATTACTTGATGTAAAATGCATTACTTTGAATTTACCACTTATATTAAGAATGAACTCAGTTAAACTTATTAATACTTATTCAATAATTTTAAAATTATACAAATCTCAACATTGCTAACAAAAACAAAATAACACAAAGTAAAACAAATACACTTTTTATTTCTATACAATATCAACATCCCAAAATATAAAACAAAATTACAAATGACTTATTGGATAACTCATTTGATAAAAAATAAAAACATATAAGAAATTTAAAATCTTGAAAATTAATTTTATAATCTATTATCAATTATGGTTGATACTTTATTTCAATTTGAAAATATACATTAAAGTTTGATTGTTTATTTATTTATACATGATTTCTTTAATAAATATTGTATCATTGTTAAGCAACACACACTCTAGAAAATATCATAATTTATTTTGAAAAACCGTTTTTTTTTTTTACATAAATTGTTAAAAAATAGGTCTAAGCATTCATAATTTATGCTAATTTTATACTTTGGCTTCACTATCTTTACACTTATGAATGTTTCTCACACATATCTACAATTTTAAATCTATATTTATAACTCTATTGTAACCAAATTATCTTGGTATATACTTTGCTATTTGATATCTAAAAATCTTTACTTATTACAGAATGCTCAATCATTCATCTTTTAATTCATTTGCATGCAGTTATGTAAATGTCTCAATTATTTCCTTAAAACTCACAACAAATAATTAAACCAATATTATCTTAATTTTTTTTTTAACTAAAAAAAAAAAGTTTTAAAAAATGGTTCAGGTCACAGGTCAGGTCAAGTCAAAAAATTCTGACCCTTTTGCCATGTCTACTCTTATTCAACCATCAGAGACTTTACCAATTGAGCTAACTGGAACCCACACTATATATACTCATGCTAGTGTTCATTGTAACACAAGAATTATGTTACACTCATATAATAAAGATGCAGTCCTTAAGGTTTCTTTCGTAGATGTAGACTGTCAGGCTAAACCACGTAACTTTCGTATTCTTTTGTTCTTTATTTTATGATTCCGCTTCTGCATCTATTCTAGCATATTTAACATAGTATATTATAGCTAATATTCAACAATCACATATAGTTTTATAAGTTATAAGATATCAAAGTTTACACCCCTAAACCAACAACAAATAATACAAACAATCCTCTTTTAACTAAGTTTCATACATTTGCCTGATTTCACAACACTAACAACACACTAGCTCCTAAATTTCTCCATTCCACTCACTTAGGAGAACCTTATGGAGCTTCATCCAGTAAAGGTTCATTATTCATTATAATTTTCCAAATACTAAGTGTGCGTTTGGCTCCAGCTTATTTTACTATTCAGCATATTTTTATTACAATTCATAAGCCCCACTGCACTTTTTGGTACTATTCATAGGTCTCACTGTACTATTTCAGCTAACTTTTACTTTTATCTACAATACTTTTAGCAAAAAATTTTCAGTTTCAACAAAATAAACGAATCTCAAACAGGCCCTAAAGATGCTAAATAATTTTTCAGTTAAAGCTCCTGATAAAGGTTATACTATTAAAACTCTAAAACTAAAGCTTTACTTCATATTGCTACAGTATTTAATGAGATGATTATAATTGGAGATGAATTGCGTGGTATCCAAAAGCTCAAAAAGTTTCTTAGCAATTTAAGATTAAAGATCACAACTCCATCAGCTACTTTTTTATTCTCGAGGTTTCCTTCTTCTACAGTGGGTATTAGGATAATTACTAGAGCACACACTCTAGTGTACACACTACATACAAGTCACATGATTTTCTTATAAATTGTGACTTGTGTGTATTATGTGTGTACACTAGAGTGTGTGTAATAGACACCACTCATGGGTATTATATAACAGAGGCAAAATATGCCTCTCGTCTCTTCTCTCAGCTAGTCGTATTCAAAACAAGACGTAACACACCTATAACGCCTAACACGACTTAAAATTGATGATAGAGAGTTGTTTTGCGGTGTCCTGCTATCTTGGCATTTAGTTGAAAGTTTTGTATATGTTATTACACGTTTTGTGATCATTCGATAGTTGATGAACTTTACTTCTGATGATTATCATCCCTTACATTGCATACATGCGTTAATGCTGATTAGGCAAACAACCTAACTATTCATTGTTCCCCCTGAAGGCTTTTACTTTCTATTTGACAACTCTCTCATTTCATGTACAGCAAAAAGTAGTTTGTGGTAGCTTGATCCAACATAGAGGTTGAGTACTACTTATAAGCTCCTTTGTTTGCATTAGCTCTTACAAGATATGTTTGTTCTTCTCTTTTCTATCACCCCTCTGCTCACAATATTGTGTTTCACAAGTACAACAAACATATTCAGTTTGATTATCATTTCATTTGTTATCATCTCCTTTAAGGTAATTTACAGCTCCACCCCAATGCCTCTGATGGTCAATTAGCCAATATTTTTCACACAATTGTTGGATAAAATTCAGTTTGCATCACATACAAAACAAAAAAAGCGAAAAACAATAGGATCGACTTCTACAATACAAGATAATACATGAACTTTGAATCCTAGATTGATGGTTTGAAACACATACCTTGCTTTAGATCTTCACCTCAATTCCACAGTAGCCTTAAAGAGCGGGCTCTAATTCTCAGAAACCTTGAAGAAGAATGTCCCTTCTTCCTTTGTACATCTCGCGTGACAAAGAATGAATAGAAGAGAACAAATCTCATTTTAATTTTCAATGTACGTTAGAAAAATTGCTACTGCAATAGTAAGTTTTTCTTTATTTAATAACCGGTTACCGTTGCTAACTAATAATTGAATTAGCTTTTGGGCCAGTCCAACTAGGCTTTAGTTTGTGACTTTAGTTTATGACTTGAGATAGGACAAAAAGATGTAATAAAACTCTAGTTTCAATGTGTTATGGGCTCTTGTCAACTTTTGACAAATCTAAAGTTACTATTAATTATATTTAACACCACTAAGGAAATATAATTGCATTATAGACTTTATTAATTAAATTATATCACAAGATTTTATTATATTATCATTTGACCCCTCTATGAAACCATCCATAGTGATACAAAGTCATAAAATAATTGTCACTTCATAAATCATTATTTTATTCCATGAGTCTCTAGTTTAATCTTTTAGTTAGTCTTATATTTTACGACATTTAATTTCATTAATTATAAAATTTAGTAATTCTTTACTAAAATGGTTGGGCCAACACTTTGAATAATCAATTCCTATCAATTTTTTTTTGAAGGGATGTGTCGTGTCTCTTATCAAGATTAATGATTCTGTCTTGAGAATATGTATTCTCTCAACACTATATAGATTGCCCTACATATTGAAGTTTTGACAGTTAATTTGAGATCTCACTCCTAATATATCAAAACAACTTTACATTTAATGATCGGGTTCACCGCCCTCCCAGAATTGAAAGTCCATGAAAAATAGAAGTCGTGAAATTTATTATTTCGTTGACAATTGTTAATAAAACAATCTGACCTTGGTCCTTTTCTATGTGTCTTAAAAACTTAAAACATACCAACAAATCTACTAAAAGTCTCTACTTCCATGACTAAGATAAATTATCTTAGTTAATATGTTATAATATTGGCAAATGAAATGCCTAATTTTATCAAGGGTTTTGAGTTTACAAAAAGTTTGTGATTTTGATCTTCTACATGAAAATCATATCCCCATGACCAAATCACGTACTATGTATCTCATGCATAGTTGTCAAAACGTGAATAGTATCATGAATCGATTTTTTATTTTTCTGTATCGTGTATTTTAAGATACATAAACACTAAATAAAATTTATAAAAAATTATAAATATGCATATATAAAGCGTATATTCATTATAAATTTTGAATATATTTAACCAATGACTAATTTATTCATCACTTATGTAATAATATTTAACAAACTAACTAAATAAATCAAGAGCAAACTACATCAGCAATTTGGCTAACGTAGCAAAGATTCAAAATAAAAAATTAGTTTATTGCCACATTGAAGGAAACTAATTTTTTGTTTTGGTCGTTAGCCATGTCACTAATTTCCATCAAGGGTATAACAACAGGGACTAAATTGACATGACATTAAAAGGTTAGGGATCAAATTGATACAATTGAAAAGTTATAAACCAAATTGAAATATGGTGTAAAAGATAAGGACCAAATATATAGTTTACTCATAAATCAAACTAGCATGTGTTTATAACATACACATTCAAATTGATTAAACTCAAAAGTGATAATACATTACAAATAACCCAAAATAATAATTTCTTTTCATCATATTGTTCAATCAACTCCATATAAGTCAATGCTATCATCATATTCATCATTTTGCAAACTTATTTCTTCATTGAAAATTTTTTCCTCATCATCAACATTTACTATTTCTTTTCGTTCTTTTATTTTAATAATTTTAAAAAAAAATATTACTCCTTGACATAATACTTTCTTAGACTTTTAACAATAATGAAAAAAAAAAAATTATATTGTCAGTTAATAGCTCATCAGTTTTGACAATATAAAAATGATTTTATTTATTTTGGAAAAAATATGAATTGATCAAATGATTATAGTAGGGAATAGTGAATCATATCCACATGAGATTAACAATTAATATCTACATCTTAGTACTCCAATTCATTCAAGGGTTAGACCATTTTCAAAAAATGACATAAAACTAGAATTCCTAAGTCTTTCTTAGCATTCAATAGGCTTTATATCGTGACTTGCCCAACAGCACAATATTACAAACCAAACAACTCATTTAGACTTAAAATAAAATATAAAGCTAGTGCTTACTCTTCCATATCATGTTATAGCACAATTGAAAAGAAAGTTAATGAAACATATTAGCATTTCAACGGATGTACGATCAAATCATTAACTATCCTCCAGAGATGCATCATACATCGGAAAAATATATTACAATGCTGAATAGAAACAAACTTGTGTCCTTCAACCCTTTTGAGCACAATATCCAAAATTATTTCCTAGTCAATATAATTGAAATAAGAGTAGTAGCTAGAGTACTAAAATTTATGACAATTTTTAGTTTGAGACTGAACGTTATTACAAGGACATTCTAATTTTGCATCTAGACCATATAATATGGAACCTATAAACCATATCATATTAGGTGCAACAACAACCCATTCCCGCAATCAATATCCCTTAGCATAGAGTGAATACTAATCACTATGATCAGGCAAGAACCATTCTCATTATTAATGCTATCATGGTATGTTCTTACCCAAATAAAATAAAATAATTAGCCACTCTTCCTTTAGCCTCTAAGTAATAATACCAAGAACTCAACATAGAGGATACTATCAAACTTAGTCTAGTGTACTCCTTGACTCTGTGTAGCCACATTTCATCAACCACTACAAGCTTTAATCTTATAGTACATTGATGCAAAACACCCTCCACATAGAGAAATTATACAATCCTTTGGCGGACCACATCACTTGTCCACTATTCTACTAAAAAACTCCCACTTGTTTAAAATTTCTAAGTTAGTAATTAGTTTCTGTTTAAAAAAAATTTTCTAACTCAGCAATTTTAAACAAGGGGAAGTCTTTTAGTGGAATGGTAGACCCCGTCACTTGTCCACCATGTGGACCTTATTATTTCTCCTCCACATTAAACCCAAGATTTGAGATCAAGAGGTGTTTTTCCACACCACTATAAACCAGGAAGTTCAATCTTGTAGTACCATGAAATAAACACCCTTCACATGAAACATAAGGCTTGAGGCTGAGATGACGTGTATACCCCACATCACTATGAACCAACAATGGAGGCTATGAGATTCAACCCCATCCCTCTCTCGCTAGAAATTTTAAACAAGTGCATTGTCTTAGAATCATTGTGATCTTATCACAAATATGACCCTACACATCAAATTGTGTTTAATTGTGATCTTAAACACTTTAAGAAAAAGGCTTCTTTCAAGATTTCAAATGGGCATTATAAAATATGATTCAATAATTGATCTTACATCAAAAAGACCTTTGAAAACAATCAATTACTAAATCAAAGATCATCAAGCACGCTCTTCAAAATCAAATTTGAATCAACAACATCAAGAACATGTTCATCATCAAGCTTACGAAACAACAACTAACATACATATTTTATGCTTGATTCTTATACAAAACATATAGAAACATGTTATACTATCAATCAATCAATAGATCATCAAAACTCAACATGTATCTATATCAAATAACACGATCAAAATCATAATTATGTAGAAAAGTTTCTGCAAAAAATTAAACTTCAAGAAAACAACTTGAATCTTAAGTAAAACAAATAGAAACATGTTATACTATCAATCTATCAAAAGATTAACAAAACCCAACATGTATCCATATCAAACGTCATGTTCAATATCATATTTATGCAGAAAATTAAACTTCACGGAAACAACTTTTCTTTAGATCTAAAACTCAAATAACATATTATTCAAGTATGAAATAGAAGTAGGCTCTACTACAATTATTGGATAACATCCGGTTTGCATCACATACAAAACTAAAACAGAGGAACGCAATAGGATCTGCTTCCACAATACAAGATAACCCATGAACTTTGAATCTTAGATTGATGGGTTGAAACGCCTACCTTTCTTCAGATCTTCATCACATTCCCACAGTAGCCCTTGAGAGTGGGCTCTAATTGTCAAAAGGCTCCCCTCCCGTTCAAATTTCTCCCATTTCCTCCTGTTTTTATCCGGATGCAAGACACGTGTCAGAATCAAAAACCTTGAAGAATTTTCTTTTTCTTTTGTAAGTTTTTTCTTGTGTGAAAAAAAAAATGCATAGAAGAGAACAATTCTCGTCTAAATTTTTAACATACGTTAGAAAAACTGCTGTAATAACGTTTATTAAATAATTGTTACTAACTAATATTTGGGTTAACTTTTGGGCCAACTTAATTGGGCTTTTGTTTGTGGTTAGAGATGAGACCAAAAGATTAAATAAAGTTCTAACTCCATTGAGTTTTGGGGCTCCTATCAATTCTTGATAGATCCACAATTATAATTAATTATACTTAGCACCATTATGAAAATACTAGTCTTATCACACGCATTTTGCACCTGCGATGAGACTTTTTTTTTTTTTTGAGTTTAATATAATTTTTCAATTTGAATTTATCTATTGTCGGTGAAATTACACTAGAAAGAATTTTTATAAAACTAAAATTTAGGATTTAAAATGGAGTAAACTACTGAGTTTAGTATATGCTAGATTTTAGGGGAAAAAAATGTACCAAACATATATGTGCTAGTTTTTAGATAAAAAGTGTGCTAATTTTTAGGAAGAAAGTTTCTCAATTAGTTTTTTTTTTTTAAATTTTGTTAAATTACAATTTTAACCCTATTTTTTATTTTTTAAGAATAAAAATTATCTAATTAAATTAGGGGTATTTTTGACATTTTTTGAAGTCATAACTAACTTTATGAATCCTCTTAATATATAGAGATAATTGTACTCTAGATTTCATTAATTAAATTATATCCCAAAATTCTATTATATTATCATTTGACCCCTCCATAAAACAAGCTATAGTGATACAAAGTCATAAAATAAATTTCACTTTGTAAATCACTATTTTATTCCAAGAGTTCTTAGTTTAATCTTTCGATTATTCTTTATATTTTATGAAATCTGACTTGTCAAATATAAATTTTAATAACTCTTTACTAAAGTGACTAAACCTGACATTTTCAATAACCAATTCCTATTAAACTTATGTCAAGGCCATATTTCATCATGTTTGGCCGAAATAGGCCGTGCTATTCTTGTCTTTATTTGTATATTTGTACTAACCTTAACCAGGTTAAGGGCCTAGGTAAAGGCAATTCCTATACCGCTATTGACACACAATAATAATAGTTTATTTTCGATATCTGAGTTCTGATCATGCTATTGTTTGATATCTGATAATCACTGTTAATGACAACAACATATTCAAAATCTTGAAAATTAATTAGATGGTTTTGATTTTGTTCTTCTCAATTTTCTTTACTTTTATTAGAGGAGTCAGTGAAGGAGCCTATTCAGAAGTACGCTACTGCGGCTAAAGCTGTTCTACAGTACGTTGACAACCTCTTCCATTCAAGTGAGACAGGAGCTGAGCTGCTTAGGTTGATCTAGTTTAAACTCCATTCTGACACTTGCTCATGAAGAAAAATCTCAATCATGGTTTGTAAAACATTGGCATTGCAAAACTAGTTTGATTTCATTAAAAAACTTGTACGCTGCTCTACTGGTTTCAACTTAATTTGTAAATTATGTTATCATAACTGTATGTAAGGTGAAAGGTGAAAGGGTTTGGCTAGAAGCAAACAGCTTTCTATTATAGTTGCAATGGTTCCAAACCTTTCGGTATAAACTAGAGTTGTTGTTTATCAAAAAAAACTAGAGTTGTTACTTTGCTAGGCAGAGTGATTGGTCAAGTCATGAAACTTAAGAGTGTTTGAATTGATGAAAACTGAGTTATATAACTCAGTTTTCATCACCCAAAACTCAAAAATTGTGCGATCCACTAAAACTCATGTTGTTTGGATAACTTTTTTAGTTAAGTTTCCACTGAAACTCATGATTTGTATTTAGTTAATGGTTGAGGATTTGAACCCTTTTAGTGTTGAGCAAAGGGTAATGTGCAATTGGCTTTGTTTATGTACAACAAAGACTTTGCTTTTAGTACAAATGGGGAAAAAGCTTGTTAATTTTGATTGGGTGCTTTTAGCTTCTTGGGAAGCTGCTCTTTGTGGCAGCTAGAAGCCCAAGCTAGCTAAGATGGCTAGTCATGCTCTAGGGGAGGGGCGACAATTCATGTTCGCGTATCGGGTTCGTGTCATGTCATGAGTATTAAACTATATGGGTCAACCCTAACACGACATATTTATTAAACGGATCAAGATTCACCAACCCTAACACAACCTATTTATTAAACGGGTCAGTCGTGTCGACCTGTTTATCAGATTTTATCAAAACAAAAATAATAATAATTATTTTAGTATTATACAAATTGATATGAATTATGAAAACCCAAACAAATAAATATTTTTATATAAAAATTAGAACTAATAAGTAACTGTATTACAAATAATAATTCAAAACTAAAGCATATCTCAATATCACATATAATCAATCATAATATGTCAAAAAAAAAAAAAAAATCACAACAATTAAGAAGTTTATATACTTAGGGTTTGAAGGGTATATTGATAAAATGTCATTTAATTAAACGGGTCAAAAAAGTCAAACGGATTCCATGTGATGGACACTAACCCAACCTATTTATTAAACAGGTCAATCGTGTCAACCTGAATATGACACAAACTCATTAAGTCTCAACCCATAACTTACTAATCTCGTGTCGTGTCGTGTCTAATTCATGGGTCGTGTCCAATTTTGCCACCCCTACTCTAGGGTCTAAGAATGGGTTGGTCAAATCACTTTGCTACATATAGTAGAAAAAGAGAAGCCTCTATTTTGGTGAAAGTTTTGGGTACATACCAGACCTTTTCCATGGGCCCTAGGTGATGCCAACGTCTCCAGCCCTCTTGGTGCACGCACGAATTGAGCTCATGCAAAAGGTCCAAATGAAAGCCTACTTATACCCACTGAACCACACTCACTCAATTTCCCATTATATCACATGGATTTGGGTAATGCTTAAAAAATTAAAATAAATTATAATATAAGAATTAAGCCTACATGGAAGTCAAGCTTGGCAGAATTGGGCTTATAGGAAAATAGTCGCGAAAACAACCATCAATACCGTGTCCACACCCTTGACCATTATTTTCTCCATAATTATTAAATGATTTTCCATGCGCTTCAGGGAATGGTGTAAAACTAGTCAAGTGAGACGGGTGGTTTTTCATCAAAAGTTCATTAGTTTTATTATAAATTAGTTTAGAATAATTTTTTAACTTAAACTCTCAATTTTATTATAGCAAAAGCACATTTGAAGCATGGTATATGTGTCTTCTATCACATAATTTTAATTTTGAACTAATTTTAAAATGGTGCATAATTGTACTCACTTAGAGCATTCGTACTAGTATGTGTATAATAGAAAATGTTGTTAAATTTACATATTTAATCCTAAAAATTACTCACATTAGTTAAACTAAAATTGTGTAAATATCTAGTTTTACTATAGTAACTGTATATATTTATATGGTTACAATTCATTTGTAATTTATACTATATTCTTTTCCCTCTCCTCTCAGATCTGATCTCTTTCTCTATCTCTTCCCCTCTATCTCATCTCTCCAAACATGTAAATAGTTTTTTAATAAAATATATTGTAAAATAGATAATCATATATAGGGTATTTCAAAAAGTGGTGGTGTAAAATATAAAATGATAGGTTTTTATACTAAAATAAACAGAAAATTTTGCACCAATTGATGCCAATGCTGTAATACTTCTAAATAATTGCAATTCATTTGCAGTTTCAAATTCTTGCAACTTCAGCGCGTGAAAAGTAAAAACTAGCAAAATAGGACGCGTCTTCTTCCCCATTCCTCTGATAAACAGGTCGTGAAACCCGAATTATAAAAACTTAACATTTTGTCAAATAAAATCACTATATCATTATGGATTTTACTGTTCTAAGTTATAACGTTAGTTTCATGGATTGAGAAAGAAATAGGCCCATTTAACATTAACTACAAAAATTTAGAGCAAAAACTCAATCAAATAAAGATCCACATTTCAAAATAGCAACAGGATCTGTAATACTCCCTTAGAATCACTAGTACATATTCAATGAAAGAACCAAAATGAGTAGATAAATAGACATACCTGATTATATGATAGAAAGAATCTTCTATGAGAGTAAGAAAAGAAGCCAGAAATTCAGGAATAGCCGAGTGTGTAAGGAAGGTGTCGATTAGCTTCTTGCTGATAAACGTGTTCTTATAAAATAAAGGAGATAGCAATAAAGAAAAACTAAAGAACAGAAAGTATATAAATTTCGGTCAACTGGTCAACCACACAATTTTTTTTTTTTTTTTTTTAAGAAATAGGTAAGGACCACACAATTTATTAATCAGATAATCAGATGATATATCTAGAGTTCCTGTAAATAATATGTTTGATATATATACAATATCTCTCACCACGCTCAATTGCAAGTTAGGGTAGTATATATAGCAATAAGGGGTGGCTTCGATCCTTGCTATATGCTAAAGTAATTAGGGCATAGTTAATTGCAGATGTGTGCATATTTTTCCCAAGTAATGATAGGTGGGAAATACTGTCGGTAGAAAGCCGCAAAGAAGTTACAAGAAAAGTAGCCGACATATTTGACAAGAAGAAAAAAGGCTGGGTAGTGGGTCTATGATTTCGGCTAGCACTGGCCCAAGCCAGCCACATTTCCAACTATATGTAATTTCTCGGGAAAAACATTTCCCTTACACTACCCAATTTACTGACATCCCCCCCCCCCCACACACACAAAAAACATGCTTTACCCGTGTGTGTAAACCCAAAATCTTTTACAACTTCGTGTACGTTTGGTTTTGGCTGAAAGCGTCTGCATATGCATTTTGCGAGCCTTTTAGGTAAATATTGCTAAAATCAAAATATATTTGCGTTATAGGTACTGTTTGAAGTTAATTGTGGAAATGAGGAGAGAGATTGAATTTCGGCAACACCGTTGCCGAAATTCAACAAAAAGTAGGAGAGAGAATGAGCAAAAGGAGGAAAGAGAAAAGCTAACAGTAAAATGTTGAATTTCGGCAACACCGTTGCCGAAATTCATCTGCCCAAATTTTCTGTGCTGCCCGGATGTGTGAGAAGTGCAATAATGCGTGAGCGCCCAAACTTAAAAAAAAAAAAAGTAATTGTGGCAATGGTATTGCCGAAAATAGTAGGAAAAAAAAAAGTGAATACGGAAGAATTAAAGAAAAATATAATGTGCTACGTACACAATATTTTTACAATATTTTTACAATAAATCACAAGTAACTAGTTATTATTAGTTCAAATTTAAATTTGACATTGACATTACTATTTTAATTTAACAATAACAACAAGTAACAACCTGATACTTAGCATTTGTTGTAAAAATATTGTAAAAATTGTATGCACTTATTATTTCTTTAAAAAAAAAAAAATCCCAATTGTGGCAATGCCATTGCCGAAATAGTGGGGAAAATTGTTTCCCCACAATTTCGGCAATGGCATTGCCACAATTGGGGAGCAATGCCATTGCCGAAATAGTGGGGAAAATTTTTTCCCCGCAATTTCGGCAATGCTATTTGGGAAAAAAATAAAAAAACTTTTTTCTCAATGTGGCAATGGGAAGTTGTGAAAAAAAAAAAATTTCCCCAATTTCGGCAATGCCATTGCCGCAATTAGAAAAAAACTAAAAGTCATTGCCGCAATTAGAAAAAAAAAAAAAAAAAAAAGGTTTTTTCCCCAATTTCGGCAATGGCATTGCCGAAATTGTGGGGAAACAATTTTCCCCACTATTTCGGCAATGGCATTGCCACAATTGGGATTTTTTTTTTTTTTTTTAAGAAATAATAAGTGCATACAATTTTTACAATATTTTTACAACAAATACTAAGTATCAGGTTGTTACTTATTGTTATTGTTAAATTAAAATAGTAATGTCAATGTCAAATTTAAATTTGAACTAATAATAACTAGTTACTTGTGATTTATTGTAAAAATATTGTAAAAATATTGTGTACGTAGCACATTATATTTTTCTTTAATTCTTCCGTATTCACTTTTTTTTTTCCTACTATTTTCGGCAATACCATTGCCACAATTACTTCTTTTTTTTTTAAGTTTGGGTGCTCACGCATTATTGCACTTCTCACACATCCGGGCAGCACAGGAAATTTGGGCAGATGAATTTCGGCAACGGTGTTGCCGAAATTCAACATTTTACTGTTAGCTTTTTCTCTTTCCTCCTTTTGCTCATTCTCTCTCCTACTTTTTGTTGAATTTCGGCAACGGTGTTGCCGAAATTCAATCTCTCTCCTCATTTTCACAATTAACTTCAAACAGTACTTATAACACAAATATATTTTGATTTTAGCAATATTTACCTAAAAGGCTCGCATTTTGCTCCTTTTTTTTTTTTTTTGGCACATGAAAATGAGACAAAACGGCTACTGTGTGCATGAACAGTAGCCAAAAATTTTGACTTTTTCCACATTTTCAGCACAAATTTTATTGTTCACGAACCCACAAATTTTACTTTTCAGCAACTTTTTCATTAAAAATGGATCTCACGATACTATTCACACATTTAAAAATTATTTTTCTACAGTATTTTTCAGTTTTCAGTTTTCAACTGTATCCAAACGGATCCCTAGTGTACGTTTGGTTTCGGCTGAAAGCGTCTGCACTGCATTTTGCTCCCTTTTTTTTTTTGGCACGTGAAAATGAGACAAAACGGCTACTGTTCATGCACTGTGCATGAATAGTAGCCGAAAATTTTGACTTTTTCCACCTTTTCAGCATAAATGTTACTGTTCATGGATTCACAAATTTTACTTTTCAGCAACTTTTTCATTAAAAATGGGTCCCACAGTACTATTCACACATTTAAAAATTATTTTGCTACAGCATTTTTCAGTTTTCAATTTCAGTTTTCAATTTTCAGCTGTATCCAAACGGGCCCCTAGTTACAGTGAGTTCTTCTTATAAAAAAGAACTTAGAGCATTCACATCTAATTTTTACAAATTATCTCATTTTATTATTTCAAAAGCTATTTTCTCTGTTATATCATTCCATTTTACAATACAGTGTCTCATTTCTTATTTATATCATCTGTTTAATAAAATATTAATTTCATCACCTCTTTCTCTCTCTTTTCTCAATCAATTCTCTCTGTCTCTTTTCCTCTTCATTTCTATGTCTAAAATACACCATAAAAAAATATTTTTAAAAACCCAGCCACCACCACTGCCACTCACATCCGAGCAAACCCACCACTCAGACCAGCAAACCCACCACCAATTCGAGCAAACCCAAAACTCAGACCACCAAACCCACCACCAACCACAACCACAGCCATAAGAAACAGCCACCAAAAAAAAAAAAAAAACACGAAGAAGCCTCCAAAAACCACCAACAACAACCACATCCACAAGAAACAGCCACTACATAATCACCATGAGAAAGAAAGAAAAAAAAAACAAAACAAACAAAACAAAAAAAAAACAAAGAAACGGTCGATCTCGCCGACAACAACCACATCACCGAAAGCCAGAAACCCACCACCACCGACCTCGCCAATCTAGAAACCCACCATCGCCAATCTCGAAATCTACCACGCCGATCTCCACCTCGCCATTCCACCATGCCAATCAGCAAACCCATTACCCATAACAGTAAACCCAATACTAAAATCCACCAACCCACGACCAAAACCGACCCATGACAACAAACCCACCCACGGCGACAATTAGAGAGAGATAGCGATAAAGAAGAGAGGCAGACCACCCCAACACCACCGACCTAGACCCACACTACCACACAACCCACGCTGCCACCACTACCACATTAACGAAACTTCTATGCCACGCCTACCTCTGCTGCTACCACCACCATATAGGGTTTTGGGTTTGAAAAAATGTAGTTTCTAGTTTGAGGAGTAGAGAAGGCAGAATAAGAACAAGGGAGACAGAAGAGATGGAAGACGGAGAGAAATGAAAGAAAGAGAGAGAAAGTATAAATTTATACCGTACTATAGCGGAAGGAGTAAAATGTATTAAAAATTATAGAAGGGAGCTACAGTACCGTCATATATGTAAGATGGCACTTTAGCAAGATTGTAAATTTTTTTAGAATTGGAAGACTGGGTAATGGTGCGTTTTTGTGCTTTGATGCTAAATTATACCAACATATGCCATTTAGAAGACCGGGTGTGAATGCTTTTACTACAGCTAGGTTGTAAAAAAAAATTATTCTTAAATATTGTCTCTCTCCTCTCTCTTTTGTCACATCTCTTTTCCCTTCTTTTTCTTTTCTGAAACACTCTCTCACCTCTCACACTTCCTTCCGTTTCTCATCTCTCACTCTCTCTAGTCCCTCTCTCTCTCTCTCTCACTTAGACATCACCACCACGAAGGACATCTCTCCTTAGTCCCTTTCTCTCTTAGACCTTGCCACCACGGAGGCCATCTCTCTCAGACCTCACCACTGCATCTTCCATGGTGTAGATCGGCGGTTGTGGTGGTGGTTGTTTGTTGTTTGGGCCGACGATTTTGGATTTTGGTTAGGCAAATTTGTTCCAATGGACTTGGGTTTGCGATTTTGAAATGGATTTAGGTCTAGTGGTTATGATCTGTTCCGATGGGTTTATGGTGGATGGTGGGTGGCGGATGGGTCACGATGAAAGCCAATTGCTTTGTAGAGAGGAACGGAGGTCGGTGAATCGAACCGATGGTGAGTTTGATTTTGGATTGGACAAAATCGGACATTGACTCAGTGAACTATGAGAAATCGCCCTAGTCCATCTGATCTGATTCCTTCGAGGATTGGTGAGAAGCGACGAGGTGAATGTGAGGGAGGGCATTGACACTGAAAAGAGCGAAGCTTTGTTGAGATTCTTTGAACTCGATGCCGCAGAAGAAGAGATTAGGGTTAGGGTTGTTGGAGATGAAGGATTGGCCGAGGAAAGAGAATTCGAAGTGAAGGGTTTTGGGCTGGAGCTTTGACTTGTCATGGAGCTGAGTGGCGTCAAAGAAGATGAGAAGGTAATTTGGTTTAAGGGTTTTGTGGAGGTGAGATAGCGAGAGACGGAGTGGTCGTCGAGGTAGATTATGCTGGATTTGGATTGGGATTAGAAGGATTGGAGCTTCGAGACTTGGTCCGAGTCAGTTAAGTTGGTTGAGGTTGAGATGAGAAGAAGAGAAATGACAGTAAGGATGACAATGAGAGATTGGGTAGGAGACATGTTTGTGGGTTTTTGGGGTTATAGAGAGAGTGAGGGAGTTTGGTTTGTTTTTGTTTGGAAAGGATGGAGTTTTTTTAGGAGACTTTGACATTAACCTTGACTTCTAGACGTTTTTTTGGAGAGGATGGAGTTTTTCAGTGGTTGGTTTTGCTTCGATGGTGGGTGTTGGTTTGGTGGTAGGTGTTGGTTCAGTGGTGGGTTTGTGGTTCAGTGGTGGTAGTGGGTGGTTTGGTGGTGGCTAGTGTTTTTGGTTGCTGTGGAGAGAGACATAGAGGGAAGAGGGAAGAGAGGGAAGAGGGAAGAGAGAGAAGAGTAGTTTTTTATACTATTTATTTTTCTAGTTTATATTATTTTATTTGGGTTATGTGTAAAAATAAGAACTAAGATGTTGGGTGTATTGATAAATAGGTTGGTAAAATAGATAAAGTAGTCTTTTAAAATGTAAAATAGGATTTTTTCCCCCCTCCCTAGGTGTGAATGCTCTTAACTTTTAATAAAAACCTTATTATTTTATCTGACTTATATTTTTTGTGAAGAAAATGTATTAACCTATTTATTTGGCATTTTATTTTTCTTTTGAGAGAAAGGTTGTCAATCCATTAGAGAAAAGACAAACTGGCTTGAATTACAACATTAAGGTGCAAAGGAACATCCTTCGTCCACACCAAAAGATATGTGACATGATTAGCATGCCTAATAAGGTTATGAGTAGCAAAATTTTCTTAGTGGCATACATTGAGATAAACTAATAAAATTATAGGCTTCTGCAAAAATTTTAGCATCAACAATCAAATGAATGACCAAAAGAAAAAAGAGAAAATTCCCCATCTTGAAAAAAGTTCATAATTACCCTTGAATTGTGGGCGCATCGCGTGGTTTGGGGAGTACACATCGGCCGAGTGGACCGAGGCAGAGAAACAAGGAGTCACCACCTAGTTTTATGGTCTAAGAATCATGAATTTAGTGCCCTTACGTGGAAGGACTAATCTTACAACCAGAGTATGGGTTCAGTGTTTAGATATGATTTTGGGACAGTATAAGGCACCCAAAACCGCCCAACCCGTGAGTCGGTTTCCACTCATTGTGTCTTACATCTTAATCTCATTAAAGGCATGTTCAAAATTATTATTCTAGACTCACACACACACATACACACACGCACTAACATTCATCTAGAAATCAATATGTCATTTTTATCCCAAAACCCTAACATACATCTATCATGCATATCAGACCATCACAACCCTGGCTTATTCCTATTATGGGGATAAAAGCACCGAGTAAGGGTATTGGATCGTGGGCCATGCCTAAGGATGTCAAGGAACCAAGTGGGTTAATGGGCCGAGGACAAGGGATGATAACAACGAACAGGTAATGTTTCCCGAGGAGCCAAACTTCCTCGAAAAGTGAAGCGGGGGTCTGGAACTCGACCACCTAGTGAATACAAGGCAAAAGGCAACCATGCTTGGGTAAGTTTCAGATAAAAGAGTCCACAGTGAACCAGGAAATATTTGAGAAGAAGGCTGCTACCACCACATTAAATGTTCTGCACCTAACCAACTGGCCGCATTTATGTGGAAATAATGCCTGAATAGTGATATTGAGACTTACAGCTACACACAAAGGTTCCAAGAGCTCTGATAGGACAAGCATCCAGAAGATCACTTATATAATCAACAGATGGAAGGCTAGGATTGAAAATGGATTAGACTATATAAAGAAAAGACCCCTATGAGAAATAGATATGTAATCATTAGGAGAGAAAAAGGAGAGGAAGAGAGCATCTTTTACTTAAAGAAACTTAAGAGAATATAAGAACACTTCATCCTCGGACTTAACCGAGGAGTATTATTCCCTTCAAACTGTATTTTCTTATCTTTCTAGTTCGAATCCACTCTCTTGTGGCCAGTACATAGTTTGCTAAGTGTTACCTGTAAAATCTACTCTCTAACAAATATATTGTTTTGGGCTTGTTGGGCCATCATCCATCTCTAGTGGGCTGAGGGTCTAAATATTGTCCTTACAATTGGTGCCGTCTATGGGAAATAGGAAAGCATTTGTAAGGTCATTCAGTCATGGTGAGCTCAAGACCAAATCGAGAAGAATTTGTGGGAACTCAACGTCAGCACCATTTTCTTAACTTAGAACGGAGAAGAGATCGTGAAGTTAGTGTGCATATGACTCATACTAGCAGGAGTCATTCAAGGACTGGGAGTCATGTGTCACATGAGGAAGAAACTAGGAATCTCCAATTGGAGATAGACCATTTACTCGAAAAATTGCGTCGCAAACAAAGATGGCATCTCCTTCAAGCTCCAAATCTGAATTGGGGGAAGATAGCAGTTATAGACCACGATCAAGAACCTGTCCCAGTGAATCTTTTTCCTACAAGGAAGAACGCTATCATAAGCAGAGGAGTAAAAGTCCAACTAGTAGAAGCTTGGGAAACGACGCAATGAGTAAGGCTTTGCACTAGATTTCAAAATCACCATTTACGCGAAGGATTGATAGGGCAAAACTTCCTCATCGGTTTGCGTAGCCCACATTTACCATTTATAATGGGAGGACTAATCCAGTTGAGCACGTCAGTCATTTCAATTAGAGGATGGCTGTTCATTCAAGGAATGAAGCATTAATATGTAAAGTATTCCCCTCTAGCTTGGGGCCTATTGCACTAAGACAGTTTGATGGGCTGGATGAAAGCTCCATTGGCTCTTTCCATTGGCTCTTTTCAAGAGCTCACTAGGGCTTTCGAGGCTTGGTTTGTTACATGTAGTAGGGTTCCTTGTCCCCTAGATTCCCTACTGTCCATGGTGATGCAAGAGGGCGAGACACTGAAAACTTACTCGGATAAGTACTGGGAGATGGTTAATGAGATAGGTGGAGATTTTAAAGACGTGGCAATAAGGACGATTAAGGTCAGCCTTCCTGCTGAGCACAAATTGAGGAAGTCCTTGACAAAGAAACCAACGCAAAGCATGTGCCAACTCATAGATCGGATTGATAAACACAAACGGGCTGAGGATGATCAGTAACAGGGCAGGGGAAAGGCAAAAGTGGCTCCCCTGACCGGAAAGACTTTAGGTCTGAAAGGTATAATAACAACCGACCTCGGAGAGGTTTTTCTGGACATACTGGGCTCCATACTGCCCAGGTGGTTAACACAGTATTCAAAAAGCCTGTGCATCAAATTCTTGAGAAGATAAAGGTTGAGACATACTTCGAGTGGCCAAAAAAAAAGGGGGGTGATCCCATGAGGCGGAATCAAGGTCTTTATTATCAATATCACAAGGACCGAGGACACACTACAGAGGATTGTAGGACTTTGCGTGACTGTCTTGAGCAGCTGGTTAAGGTCGAAAAATTGGGACAATTTTTGCACTAGCCTCCTGGACAGGGGAATTAAACTGGGACAATTTATAGAAGGGAATCTTCCTCGAGGCTGCCCTTGGGAACCATCAGTGTTATTCTAGCAGTCCCGGGGTCGGATCAGAGCATGTTCACCTGGAGTAATGTTCATAGCCCGACCATGTGCCGAGGACGCGGTCCTTGAGTTTAAATGAGGGAGAACCCAAGCCCAACCAGCTTTGAGTTTTTCTGATGATGATAAGGTGGGAACAGTTCAGCCACATGATGATGCCTTAGTGGTCACTCTTTATGTAGGAGGGTATGATGTAAGGAGGGTCTTAGTTGATCAGGGGAGTGGTGCAAAGATTATGTATCCCGACCTGTACAAGAGACTTAATCTGAAACCTAAGGATCTAGTTAGCTATGACTCCCCTCTAGTGGGTTTGACAGGAATACTGTTATCCCAAAGGGACTGATCAAGTTGCCTGTTCAAGCGGGGTCAGATGTGGTGGATGTGGACTTCATTATGGTGGATGCTTATTCACCATATACTGCCATCTTAGCAAGACTGTGGCTTCATACAATGGAGCTGTTTCCTCGACTTTGAATTTAAAAGTGAAGTATCCCTTTGGGGACCATGTTGAAGAGTTGATCGAAAGCTAGGTCATGGCAAGGCAATACTTGGTAGCTGCTATCAGACATTAGTATGAGGGAGAACCCTTGGACATCCCTGGGAAGGCTTTGTAGCAATTAATGGAGGTCGAAGTATCCTCGAATGTTGCAGATGAAGGGACGAGGTGTGAAGACTTAGAGAGAGTTATCATTAATGCTGATGTAGAGAGGTACTTCCAAGTTGGAGTCCAATTGCCTTCTTAGGAGAAAGAGGAATTGCTAACTTTCCTTAGAAGAAATGTGGATGTATTTGCTTGGAGTGCCTATGAAGCGCTCGGAGTGGATTTGAATTTCATTTGTCACCACCTGAATGTCAACTCGACTGTTGTCCCAAAGAAGCAACCACCTTGGTGCTCTTCTAAAGAACATGCCGAGGCTGTCAAGTAAGAAATGATGAAGCTTAAGTGTGCAGAGGCAATTAAGGAGGTGTTTTACCCAGAATGGTTGGCCAATATAGTTGTGGTGAAGAAGAAGTTAGGGAAGTGGAGAGTGTGTGTAGATTTTACTGACTTGAATAAAGCTTGCCCTAAAGATCCTTTTCCAATTCCTCGGATAGACCAATTGGTGGATGCTACAGTCAGTTATCATCGGATGAGTTTTCTGGATGCCTTTCAGGGGTATCATCAGATACCATTTGCCTTGGCTGACCAAGAGAAGATAGCTTTCGTAACGCCCACTGAGAATTATGATTACCGAGTAATGCCTTTTGGATTGAAGAATGCTAGGTCTACCTACCAGCAGATGATGACTAGAATGTTTGAATCCCAACTTGGCAAAAATATCGAAGTTTACGTTAACGATATGGTCATGAAGAGCAAGGTGGTGGCCGAGCATTTGAGTGATCTCAGAAGTATATTTGAGCTGCTCAGGAGACATAAATTGCGTCTCAACGCATCCAAATGTTCTTTTAATGTTATTTCCAGAAAGTTTTTGGGCTATATGGTCACCCATCATGGAAATGAAGTTAATCCTGATCAGATTAAAATGATCAATGATTTACAACCTCCTAGGAACCCTAAGGAAGTGCAGAAGTTGACTGAAATAACTGCAGCCTTGAATCAGTTTATCTCTTGATCAGCAGACAGATGTAGACCATTTTTCCAACTCTTGCACAGGTAAAAAGGGTTTGAATGGAATGAAAGTGTGCCCTTGCCTTCCAGCAGTTGAAGGATTACCTTTCTCGGCCACCTATTATGTCTAGACCCGAAAAGGAAGAAGTCCTTTTCGCCTACATTTCCATGGCCTCTCATGCAATCAGCTTGGTTTTAGTGAGGGTAGAAAATGGGGTACAGAGGCTAGTCTATTATGTGAGCAAGTCGCTGCAAGAAGCCAAGGTTCATTACTTGCCCTTGGAGAAAGCCATTTTGGCTGTAGTTTATGCTACGCGAAAGCTCCCCCATTATTTCCAAGCATATACAGTTGTAGTTCTAACTCAACTCCCTTTGTAGTCGTTGCTTCGAAAGTCTGATTATATGGGAAGGATTGCCAAGTAGGGGACAATTTTGGGAGCATTTGATATAAAGTACATGCCTCGTACTACAATTAAAGGGTAAGTTCTTGCAGATTTGGTGGCAGAATTTACTGAGTCTCCAATAGAATTTGAGGTCGAGGGGCACAAGTGTGGGAGAAAACAAGTTTCAACAATTTCTTTTCATGGGTCTTCACCTTGGAAGCTATAAGTTAATGGTGTAGCAAATCAAAAGGGATTTGGGGTTGGAGTGGTGATATTGTCTCCAGATGGAATCACCATTGAGAAATCCTTGAGGCTGGGCTTCTCGGCTACAAATAATGAGGCAGAGTATGAAGCCTTGTTGGTTGGGGTAGCTATGGTCAAGAAAATGGGAGGAATGGTTGTTGAGATTTTCTCAAACTCAAGGCTAGTTAAGGGAAAATAAAGGGAGAGTTGGAAGCCAAGGATCTGAGAATGCAGAGCTATCTGAATAAAGCTTGGAGGTTACAATTAGGCTTTGAGTTTTTCTCCATACAACAAGTCTCAAGGAGTAGAAACGCGCATGCAGACTCTTTGGCGACTTTGGCAACTTCTTCTGGACAAGACCTTCCTCGAGTCATCCTCATTGAAGATCTGAATAGACCTACTGAGAAAGAGGTAACGAAGGTCCAGGTATTCCAGATCAGGGTTGGGCCTAGCTAGATGGATTCCATAGTTCTATTTTTAAAGGAGGGTGTGTTACCTCTCGAGAGTGGAAAGGCAGAAAAGAAACGGAGGAAAGCTCCTCATTTCTGGTGATCTGAAGAATAAAAGTTGTATAAATGCTCTTTTTCAAGACCATACTTGCTTTGTGTCCATCCCGAGGCGGTGGAGCCACTTTTAGAGGAATTGCATAAAGGGATATATGAAAGTCATACAAGGGGCAGATCATTGTCACACAGAGCTCTCACTTAAGGTTACTAGTGGCCCAATATGTTAAAAAGTGTGATCAATGCCAGAGATTTGCTCCGAACATTCATCAGCCTGAGGGCGTACTCAATCCTTTGTCTAGTCCATGGCCATTTGCTCAGTGGGGCCTGGATATTGTAGGGCCATTCCCTAGAGCTGTGGGACACTGAAGATGGCTTCTGGTTGGAACTGATTACTTCACAAAGTGGGTCGAGGCTAAACCATTGTCCAACATTAGGGATATTGATGCAAAGAAGTTTGTTTGGAAGAATATTGTAACCCGATTTAGGATTTCTCATACCCTCATATCGAACAATGGGCTTCAGTTTGATAGCAAGGCCTTCAGGAGATATTGTTGTGAGCTGAGCATTAGGAACAAATATTCAACTCTGGCCTATCGACAAAGGAATGGACAGGTTGAAGCAGTCAACAAAGTCATAGCCAGTGGGCTTAAGAAGAGGTTAGATGAAGCGAAGGGTAGATGGGTTGAAGAGTTACCACATGTTCTTTGGAAATATCGGACAACTCCTCGTCGATCAACTAGGGAAACGCCTTTTTTTATGACATATAGGTCCGAGGCTATGATCCCTCTAGAGATTGGGTTTCCAACATTAAGGACAAGCTTTTTTACCTTAGATAATAATGATAAATTATTAGAAAGGAGTTTGGATCTAATTGATGAACGAAGAGAAGCAGCTATGGTACAGCTGGCACATTATCAGTAGAAGCTTAAGCAGGGGTATGATACAGGTGTGAAGGCTAGACCACTGGCACCAAGTGATTTGGTGTTAAGAAAAGTAGTGGGGACTACAAAGAACCCATCTTGGGCAAAACTAGGACCTAATTGAAAAGGGCCGTACCGCATCACTTCGGTAGTTGGGATAGGAGCTTATTTTTTGGAAGATTTAGATGAAAATGTTGTACCACATCTATGACATGTAAATAATCTACGAAGATACTACTATTAATAAAAGGCGATCTTGTCATCTTTTGTTTCTACCATTACGTGTTTTAATCTTATTTATCTAAGTGTTAAACAGAACCTCGGTCATGCCTGGTTCCTTAGACCACATACCTTGGGTAAATACTTCTTATTTAGCTACGTGTTAAACAGAACCTCAGTCATACCTGGTTCTTCAGACCACATACCTTGGGGGTAAATTAATGCTTCTTATTTATCTAAGTGTTAAACAGAACCTCAGTCATGCCTGGTTCCTCGGACCACATAACTTGGGTGAATTAATGCTTCTTATTTAGCTAAGTGTTAAACAAAACCTCAGTCATGGCTGGTTCCTCAGACCACATAACTTGGGTGAATTAATGCTTCTTATTTAGCTAAGTGTTAAATAGAACCTCGGTCATGCCTGGTTCCTCGGACCACATACCTTGGGTAAATTAATGCTTCTTATTTAGCCAAGTGTTAAACAGAATCTCAGTCATGCCTGGTTCCTCGAACCACATACATTGGGTAAATTAATGCTTCTTATTTATCTAAGTGTTAAACAGAACCTCAGTCATGCCTGGTTCCTCGGACCACATACCTTAGGTAAATTAATGCTTTTTATTTATCTAAGTGTTAAACAGAACCTTGGTCATGCTTGGTTCCTCGGACCACATAGCTTAGGCAAATTAATGCTTCTTATATGCTTAAATGTTGAACAAAGCCCTGGCCATGTCTGGTTTCTCGAACCATATGCTTTGGGCAAACCAATGCCTTTTATTTGTTCGAAATGATGAATGGAGCCTTGATCATACATGGCTTCTTGAACTGAACACCTAAGGTACATTAATTCTATTTGTGCGTTAAGTTGTTAGATTATTAATTGCATAGGTATATGTCAATGTTGGGAGTAATGTTGGGCTTATTTTTAATTGGTAAATCCCACAATTTGGGTTCATAGTTAAACAGCTTGGCCATATTTAATAGTAGATAGATAGTATTACAAGTCATATATAAGCAATGAGAATATAAAGAAAACTGACACTTTTCATTAAGTGGTGCCTTGGTAAGGCAAAGGAAATACATGTTTAATAAATAAATAAATAATAATAATAATAAAGTACATATTATAAGGGTAATGCCCTAACTGGTAATGGATGGAGAGGGGTTGGTTTTAGCTGCTTGTTGGACACAAAGGTTCAGACACTTTGCTCTAAGATGCCTATTTTTCCTTGGAAGTTTCTTTGGGTTTAGGTAGAGGTTTAGCTTGCTCATGCACTTTCTCTTTGGTCATCTCCTTCTCCTTACCCTTTGGGCCTGCCCCATTAGGCTTTAGAGGTCTCTGAAGTGGCTAGAAGGGTACCAGCATGGATGGGCTGGCCAGATTCAGGCGCTTTAGGAGCAGTGTCCACCCGGGAGCTAGATGGAGCTGCTATGCGTAGGGCTGGGGGGTAGAAGATGTTTTCTATTTTCCTTAACTCTGAAGAAACGCCCACCCTAGACAGGTTTAATGCCTCGATCCATACCTGGAGGCAGTAGCCTCGGCAGACTCTAGTGACTTAGGCTCTTAGGGTTTCTTCAATCTCTTTTACCCCCGTGTCATAACCATTTTGCTCAGCCTGAGCTGTAGCCTCCTCAGCCTTCTCCAATTCTTTTTTTTGAGCCTCTATTTGCTCTTTAGCAATGGCAAGCTAATCCTCAGTTTTACGCAATTGCTGACATTGGTCCTCGGCTTGCTTCTCAATGCCAGCTAATGTAGCTTCAGCACTTTCCCTCTCTCTGTCTGCCTCAGCCAACTTGGTGTTAAGGTCTTTAATCCTTTTTTTGGCCATGGCAAGAGTTTGTATAGCAACTATACGTCGTGCCTCCTCATCCTTCTACTGTTTATGTGCATCATCTACTCATTCCTCGACGATGTTTGTTGTCTGGATTGCTGGAAAGAAAACACCAAGATGAATCCTTCAAATGGAAGAGAAATATGTATATTCAATACAAGTAAGGGGTTCAAAGGCTTACCATGGCCAGGTCTCTCTTCAAAGTTAAAAACACCTCATGCATTTTTCGAGTCCTCAGATCGATCATGTCTTGAGGCAAGAGCAGGGGCTGTTCTAGTGCGTTAGCCACATAACCAGCTTTTCCTTTTTGAAAGTCCCTGATAGAGGAGTCTAAAGGGGTGGGGCTCTATCTAATTCGAGTGGGGGCTTCTAGATCAAAACCCTAGGGCGACGCTTAGACACCATCTCCGTGACCACACCTTCGGCTGAGGTTTTCCTTTATGCCCTTTTGGCAATTTTTGCCCTTTTTGGGGTTCGAGCTCTTTGATAGGCACCACTTTGCCCTCTTTGGACATCTCCTTACCATTTTTGTCCTGCTTCCTCTTCTTATCTGGCAGTTCAGAAGGGGAAGTATGGGTAGGGAGGGGAGTTGGAGGTCGAGTTTGAATGGCCACCTCGAGGGTAAACCCTCCGGCATGTGATTCCAAGAGCTCTAGTAGGCTAGTGTTCTTTTTCCTCTGGAGCACCATAGCTTCAGGAATGTCAGAGGGCTCTTGGTTACTACTTACGTGAGCAAGGGGTAAGTAGGAGAGGGAAGCACGGTGAGATTCGATGGGGGACGACTAGTTAAAAACTTCGAAGTCCTTTTCGAAGTCTACAACCTCAATTACTTTAATAAATTCTTCCTCGGGAGCTGGGTGCGAGGAGGTTGCTTCTTCCCCGGAAGCCCGTTGAATGGGCAATTCAATTGGTTGAGTGCCTGCAAGGGGAGGAACGCCGATGAAGTCGGGTACTGCGATGTTGATTTGATGCAGCCGAGGGTCTTTCAACTTTATGACGTACTTGGGAAACTGAAAACTTGTTGAGATCAGCTTGTACCCTAGGATGACGTAGGCGGCCCGTAGTTGTTTGTCTGAATGAAGGAAAATCTCGGACCTGAGTATCCTGGTGAAGTCGGGCTCATTAACAAGATTGAGATTAGGGGCTGTGAAATTTTTATCTGTTAAAAAAAAATTAGGAAATGAAAGCATAATTAGAGAAAGGGATTCGGTAAGCTTCTAGGAATAAATTTTTGAGTTATAAGAAAAGAAACAACAAGATAGGAAGTTGAAGTGTTCATTGTTAAAACAGGGAACCTAAACCTAATTACCCCACTTGGTTTCCCCTCTCGTGTTAGGCAATGAAGTCCATCATGCCATTCACCTGAGATAATCAGAAAATCTTGGTTTATGCCCTTGTTAGATTCGGGGAGACACGAGATGTGTCTGACTTCAGGGACCCTAGTTTTAAGATAGTATCTAGTACTCTTAAGGAGTTGGCAATTATATACCCAATTAACATCATGATAGGCAAGATTTACGCCTATCTTTTCATTGAGGGCGTCCACACTACCTAGTATCCTAAATACGTTTGGCGAACAATGGGTTGGGCAAAGTCTATGGGCAATCAAGAAATCCCTAGTCACTCTACCCATAGGGATCCTCATCCCTCCTTCTATGAAGGCAATCATAGGGATCACCACTTCTCCCTCTAACCTTAGAGCATGCTATTCTCCTTGAAGACAATGCCAAATAGAGACCCTAGGTGGTATATTATATCAAGCCTTAAAGTTTTCTATGCCCTTAGGGGTGTCTACCAAACTAGCGAACCTACCCATTTAGGAAGTGAGAAAGGGGTGTTCAAAGAATGAAGTGAAAAATAAAGGGCCGAGGAAGAAAGGGTCCTAATAATCAATATATGGGCTAAAGGGTACTTACAAAAGTATAGGAAAGGAACACCTCGGTCTATTTTTTGAGAATTTGAAGATTCAGAAAATGGAGGATTTAGGTTCTTCGAATGTTTTATATAGGAAGAGAGAATAAGTGGGAAAGTTTCCGCTCAAGTCCCTATGAAAAACTTCTACTGTAGGATTTTCATCACACCATAGAACGTGGGGGACAAGGTGCCGTGCAAGGTAATTAATGAGGTGACTCAGATGCCGAAGTGTCAGGAATGTGCTCATTGTAGGTGAAAAGACGTTCACACGTGGGGAGGTTTCATGAATGTAAGAAACTCAATAGCATAAAATCAAAACCTCATTTTTCTTAGAAGAGAGAAACACTGGAGTTTCAAGGGGCTATTGTGGGGATAAGAGCGCTGAGTAAGGGTATTGGGTCATGGGCCAAGGAACCCGAGGATGCCAAGCCTTAATAAGGGCAAGTGGGTTAGTGGGCCGAGGACAAGGGATGATAACAATGAACAAGTAATGTTTCCCGATGAGCCAAATTTCCTCGGAAAGCAGAGCGAGGGTCTAGAGCCCGACCATCCAGCGAATATAGGACAAAAGGCAACCATGCTTGGGAGGATAAGTTTTAGATAAAAGAGTCCATAGTGAACTAGGAAATATCTGTAAAGAAGGCTACTACCACCACATTAAATGTTTTGCACCTAACCAACTGGCTGCATTTATGTGGAAATGATGTCTGAACAGTGATATTGAGCCTTACAGCTACACACAAAGGTTCTAAGAGGGCTCTGATGGGACAAGCATCCAGAAGATCACTTATACAATCAACAGATGGAAGGTTGGGATTGAAAATGAATCAGACTATATAAAGAAAAGACCTCTGTGAGAAATAGATATGTAATCATTGGGAGAGAAAAAGGAGAGGAAGATAGCATCTTATACTTAAAGAAACTTAAGAGAATATAAGAACACTTCATCCTCGGACTTGACCGAGGAGTATTATTCCCTTTAAATTGTATTTTCTTATCTTTCTAGTTTGATTCTACTCTCTTGTGGCCCATACACAGTTTGCTAAGTCTTACCTATAAAATCCACTCTCTAACAAATATATTGTTTTGGGTTTGTTGGGCTATCATCCATCTCTAGTGGGCTGAGGGTGTAAATCTTGGCCTTACACCTATCAAGACATTTCATCTTATATGGCATCATATCATGGTCAAGGCAAAACATAGACATGGCAGAAAGCAAACAAACATACATCACATCCAAGAAAGAAATATAGGCATAGTAAAATTCAACAACATGTCATCATATCCAAGATAAGAAAATTACAAATACATCAAGGCATGATCAAGATCATATCACAAACAAATGTATGTTTATGTGAATGCATGACTTACCTCACTTACCTTACTGCATCTCAGCACCTGTGCATCAAGGGATGGACATATGAATGCATGTTCATGGCATTAAAGCAAGAAATAAAAAGAAACCCTAGTCTAGCATGTTGAAGGCAAACAACAATCAAACAGAGAAACAAAGACTCAAAAACATAAAAATGAGTAAAAACAGAAGCATATGACATAAAAGAAAAAGAAGAAATAGAAGTAAAAAACTTAGTTAGGGTTTCTAGGCACGAGTATGCATGCGCATACATAGGCCTGCGTATGCAAGCTAGTTGTATGTGTACGCATACTTCGAGTCTGCGTACGTATGCAGAAAGGATGCACACACAAACACGCCTTGAACCCTAACCCAAAACATAGAAACGTAGAAAATAGAGTAGAACTTAAAACTATAAATCTAACAATTTAACATGCTTTAAAATAGAAAACTACTAAACCCTAGGCTACCAAAACATATAAAAACATAAACAAAGCAAGAAAACAAAAGGAAAAAACAGGATTGGGAACAAGGAAATGAAAAGAAAAGGTTAGAACTCAAGGCAATGTGTGAAACCCTAAGCGGCTAGTAGAAGGTGTGCCTACTCTCTGAGTTAGGCTTCTATTTTTTCTTTCAGTGTTTCTAATCAAGGGAACGTAGTGAACATTACTATGAGGAGGTAATAGAGATTTGTTCTGTTTGTCTACCGTTACCCTTCTCTGTTAAAAATAGGGGTAAATATGTATATTTCCTCCCACTTTATGTCTCTCTCCTCCCTCATCATAAAAAACATAAATTGACAAGATAAAACAAGATCAAAAGGTGCTATTGAGAAAAAAAAAATTATGCAATGTCTTAGAACTTCAAGCTCATATCTACCCTTGCCATCTGAATAAAAAACATAAAGCTAAATATACACAAAATAAAGCACTTCCTCAGTTCTAAAATCACCATTTTCAAACCTACAGGTTTTATACACACACACACACACACACACACACTCTCTCTCTCTCTCTCTCTCTCTCTCTCTCTCTATATATATATATATATATATATATATAACAAGAACCATTCTCCATGCTTTTAGTCCTGCTTTGTCAGTGACTCTAACATTACCTTTGTAAGAGAAATGTTTAAACCCAATCACTTACAAGTTAGATATGAAGGGGTCGAATGATGAAGGAAAAAATCTAAATGGGTTTTGGTTTTATATATTTGTCTATTTCATATAAATTTCATTTAGTTTTGTACATATATTAATGAGGAGGAGGAGGACAATGTCTTTTTTATTTTTTTGAGAAATTAGAGGACAATATCTTTGAGGTTGAGTCTGAGGTGTGGCATGGCCGAGCACTAGGACATCCACCATCAATGGTGCCACCATTGAAGGTGATTGCCGTTTCTCTTTCTCTTTCTCTCTCTGTTTTCTTTTTCTATTTTCTGCTTTATTTTTCTTCTTCTTTGTTTATTTGATTTAGGGATTGGGTTTCTTTTGGTTGCTGCGGTTTGAAAAATGGGATTTGGGGCATGGTTACTGATGGATCCATGGGTTTGGATGTATGGGTGTGTTGATGTTTGTATTTTGACTTGGGTTTTGGGGAGATCTGTAGGTTTGTACTTTGATGGTGTGGGTGTGTTGGTGTTGGTGTCTATATAAAATCAAGTTGTATGGGGATTGATTGCTAGGTTTTTTATGCAGATTCTTGTGATGGGTTTGAAGCTTAAGATGTTTGAATATTTGGTTGTTGGTTTGAGGTCGAAGAGAAAGAGTATGGGTTTATTAATTTTTATTTTTTTTTTGGGTTTTTGATCGCATTGTACTCCAAAGCAAGACTGGGTTTTTATTTTTGATACAGCAAGGCTGAGTTTACTCTAAGTATCCAACTATTGAAGAAAGAAGAAAACTAAGAATGAATGCAAATAGTCCCAATTATTTTGCAACACCTCCATCTTTTCTCACTTTCAAGTATACGCTTTCCCAAACCAAATCCCACCCACAAGAGCTCACATTGTTCTTGCTAAGAATAGCTGCTTTGTTCTCTTTTCTATATTTCTCATATCACTTTTTGATCTTGTTTTATCTTGTATTTTTTGTTTTGGGAGGAGGGAGACATAAAATGGAAGCAAAAATACAAATTTATCCCTATTTTTAATAGAGGTGTGTAACGGGAAACAAACGGAGTGAATCTCAAGTGGGCAAAGTAACACTTTTCAAACCACTGGATAGGCAAAGCGAATTCGGGTCAAACCACAAATAAGTTTGCTATAATTATCCCTAGAACTAAAAGTTTAGTCTCAATCCAAGCTCTAAAATGGATCCCCATCCCAACTTTCAGCTAGACAATGACAAGACCGTAGAGCATGGATAATTTTCTCTGCATTCTGTTTATAGTGGTAACAAATAGGATCTTCAATATGAAATTAAAAAAAAAATGTCCAAGCAAGATTTATCAAAAAATATAAGTTTTGGACAAGTTTATGGGACCAAAAATAAACACCCTCTCCAAAATTAACAAAGTCAATTATAAAAACATATAGTACAAAAAAAAAATTATTATAATGATGATTTAAAAAAATATATATATATTAAATTGTTGGGTAATTTAGACCCCGGTTGATAGAATTAATAAGTTTTAAACCCAAGTTGTTAATTAGATTTATTATGAATAAACTTTGTTAAAACAGATAAACATCAATATCATGTCAATATCATGCACAGCGGAATAGTAAATAAGACAAGATATGATGACCCAGGAAAATCAATGAAACAAACTAGTTTCACAGTAAAAAACCTGAGAGGAAACCTTCCCGAAAAGCAATTCACTATAGTAAAGAGAGTTTCAGATCTAATACAAAACCTTTGTCCCTAGACTCTACAATCCCCGTAAATGAACTTACAACAGAAACCTTCTACTGCTTCAAAACCTCTAAACTCTTCAGTATATGAACGCCACCCTTTTGCACGAATCCCACATGTAACTAACCAATGATGCACAGATCCCAGTACGCGACTAACTCCAGCAACTTGAAGATGTTATTGGCTGCAAAGTTCTTCACTTCATCAACAATGAAGATCAAGAAGTACTTAGTTACAAAACCCTTAGGCGCAAAAGACGTAGTAACTTCTTGCAGAGAGAATAAGGCACTAGGTCACTTTTTGCATGTGTTCTATATTGTATAACGACCTTTAAAATAAGCCTTATATATGTCTAGGGTTGTGAGAAAAGAAACCCTACACATACATGTCAGCTAGACCCATCCTAGATCTACCCAATTACAAGTAAAGTGTATTTTGTCAAAAGATTAGCTAATTACATAAAATATGTCCTTAACATAAATAAACCCCACACTCACATGCAAAAGTGGTGGGGTAATCTTACCAAATTTATGGTAGCGAAGCTCACTACCACAATGTCACTTAGGGCTATCCAAGGACTTGCCGGAACTAACCAACTTGCTGCCGCCAACCGAACCCGACCTGCTGTCTACTGAACCAACTGCTTCGGTGGTCGACGACGGATTTCATTCTCCAAAATCCGAGATCAACGGGCCGGATATTGGATCTCTTCTTCTCAAATCTAAGAAACCCGATTCGACCAACCCATCTATTTTTCCAGTGAGAAGGTGTTGATTCGGTGTGTTTTGGGATTTTTTCGAGAAGATTTAGGTTAGATCCGACAAGATTTCGCTAGATATAGCCAAGATATTGCCGAAAATGACCGAGATCTCGCTGGATCTAGCAAGATCTGGCTAGATTTCTGCCGTTTTTCAAAATTTTCTCGCTGGATTTCTATCGTTTTTCATCTTTTCTTGGCTGGATTCTCACCGTTTTCTAGATATTCAACCCCGACCAATCCGCCGGACATCCGTGGAAGCTCCGACCCACCCGATCCAGTCAACCACTCTAGTCGACGGCGGGTTGAAATTTTGACCACCCGATCTAGTCAGGTTGGTTCCGGGTCGGGCACAAGCCCGACCCGGACTGACCCATGGATAGGCCTAATTGTCATTGCCCGTTAAAAAAAAAAGGGACAAAATGTTAAATTGGGACGTGGGGCTGAGTAAAATTAGGGATGGCCATGGGTAGGGGATGGATCGGGTATACCCATACCCTACTCAAAATGTTTGCCCATGGATACCCGGATACCAATACCCATTATTATCCATACCCAATTCTTACCCGAATTTATTATTCATGGATTGCCATACCTTACCCGAAACCCATTTAATTTTTTCTTTTTAAAATCCAAAAACATTTTAACTTAAAATCTAACCAATAACTTTATCTTAAAAGAGAAAAAACTAATGAATAACTTTGAAATCAAATGTATCTACTTCTTCTTCTTCTTCTTTTTTTTTTAGATAGAGATCAGAGAAAAGATATCCTTCTTGTACCTTTCCGGCGGCAACAAATCGAGTAGATCTTGATACTTTGCCTCCCACACTGAGTCCAACGATGCAGAGCCGCAAAACGTGCGGTTCAGCCTCGCAAGGTTGCAAATCTCCGGCAGAGTCAGGTAGAGAAACATGCAGGCCATGCAACTCTCTGGTATGTCCCCTAGACCCGGACTTGAATCCAAACCCGATGACCCATCCGCCAAGTTCGACAGCAATGCCCCCATCGACTCTCAATCTCTCTAACTCTGACTCTGACTCTGACTACGAGTGTACAAGTGAAAAACTGTCTCTCAAGTCATGGTTTTTAGAAGTAAAGACAAACCAAGGTTTTGTACAGAGAGAAAGTTCAGATCCAAGGATTAGAGAGAGATTTCGAGGTTGAGAGAGTTGGTTTGAAGATGGAGAAGACCAACATAGTGGTGGTGCTGGTGATTGGAGTGATGAGTTCAAGGTACTTGGCCATGGAGGCTTGGGTGAGAGAAACAGAGAAAGTAACGGTGAGGATGGAGGCTCAGGTGAGAGAGAGTGAGTGTGAGAGCTAGGGTTTTTTGTTTTTATTTTATTTTATTTTTATTTTTTTATATATACGGGTCAGGTATGGATATATCCATACCCTATCCGATTAGGTTCTACCCATGAAGAACTGGGTATTATCCAAAACATTTGGATCGGGTAGGGTAGGATATCCATTATCCAATGGGTATGGCCATCTCTAAGTAAAATAGCCTCCTGTCATTGGCACCACTCATTTAAATAATTCCACCCAAAAAAGAAGAAGAAGAAGAATGGTAAGCAATGTGTGCAAGTTGCAACACGTCACGTCAGAAGAAAGAGAAAATTAAAATTAAAAAATTAAAAGGAACAAACATGTGAGGACGTGAAGTAAGTAATGAATCAGTAACTTCTCCACGTCTCCTGCAACAAGTTTTCTGCAATTCTGTTCTGCCCCACTAAATTGCAAGTTGTGAAAATTTAAGGAAGTAACTGCTTCCTCTATTTCTTTATAAATTGAAGTGATCAAAACAAATAAAGAGGCTCCAGCGAGCACAAAGAAAACACATGCACGGACAGAGAAATTGAGAGCAAAAGCAAGCAAGTAAAAATGAAAAGAAAGCAAGTGAAAAGAAGAGGTCACGGAGGCTTGAAGAAGTTTCGGCAATAGGTTTATATGTGGGATTTTACAGGTCCTCTTTTTCTCTAACCCTCTCTATCCTTTTTCTCAAAAATTGAATTTTTATTTGGTAAAGCAAATAGGATCGGTTTCATGAGTTCTTAACTCCATTCATGGAATTTCCTATTTGAGAAATAGGAAATTTAATGGAGTCATTAACTCTACCATTATGAATTAACTAGAGGATGTCCCTCATGATGTACGTGTTCATTATTAGTTATTTTATAATACTCATTGTGAGAGACCGGACTTGGCTCTCAACAAAAGAGAAAGCATCGGCACCTCTTTTTTGGGGTTTTGATTATTGTGGAGTCACCACTTATTTTTTTTATATCACAAAAAAATAAGAAAAAAAACTAAAAAATACAGAGTACATGAATAACGAGTTTTTATTGATTTGAACAATTACAATTGATAGAAATAAATTATACACGACTTTGATCCTAATTACAATCCAAGTAAAAAAAATTACAAAACTCTTTGTCCTAGTTACAATCTACTATCAATAAAGACTACTCTACGAACCTAAGACCTAGACTTAGGGGCTAGGTTATAGGATGGGAAGGTGTTAGAAACCCATCCTGTCCGGACAAAATCCGGTCTTCTAGACTCTAATGATCATTTAAGTACCCATGACCAATGATATGCAACAGATTATGAAATGCAACATGTTATGTTAATTTTCTTAGATCTAAGGCTAAATGTTATTGAGAGACCTTAGATCTACATTCTACTCGTATGTAAAGAATCAAATCTAATGTTTAATGTGGAAAACAATGATTTGAATAAAAATATGTAGATGTGATATCAATTTTGTAAAAAATGAGTTTTGATGACAAAGTGGAAATCTGGATTTTAATAAAGAAATTTATGGTGAGAAGGATTCAGATCTATTTTTTAGATAGGAAAAAGAATGGGTTTTTTTAATGAGAAAATTTCAGATCTGTTTTTAAATGTAAAAAAGAATTAGTTTTTAATAAGAAAATTCCAGATATGATTTCAAATGTGAAAAAAGAATGACTTTTTAATAAGAAAATTTCAAATATAATTTCAGATGTGAAAAAGAATGAGTTTTTAATAAGAAAATTTCAGATCTGATTTTAGATATGCAAAAGAATGGAAAAAGAATGAGTTTTTAATAAGAAAATTTCAGATCTATTTTTTTTAGATATGAAAAAGAATGAGAAAATTGCAAATTTGAAACCTTTAATAACAAATAACCATAGATCTAAGATTATATCATGAAAAACCCTAAATCTACATGTTCAAGCATGTGAATCAAATAATCATTGTATTCTAATCATGGAATCAAGATTTGAAAGGAAGTAAAATCATGCAAGAGATTGATATTCACATGTTAACATGGAATGCACAATTAAACATGCATGCTAATAAAGAAATAACCTTAATACATGCATCAATGCACGAATGAATTCTACAGGGAAGATTGCTTTAGAAGTTAGAGAGAATGTATCTCTCTGAGTTCTAAAGAATTATCGCTTAACAGAAAAGAAAATCTTAAAGTCAGATTTCTAGAGTTTCTTTAATGTTTAAGGGAGACGGGGTGCTGAATGTTGGGTGGCCTCCTCTATTTATAGAGGTGTTAGTTGCTTGAAAATTAAGCTAGGGTTGCTTTGGAAGTCAGCAAACACGAATTGGATCAGATTTTATCCCTAAAAAATCAAATCTGATAAATTTTGACTAGAACAAAACTTATCTCGGTCAATTATGGGATTTGTGCCAATCTGCATTGTTAAAGTGCTGGTTGGGGCTCTCTGTAGTTTTGCCCAATTTTGTCTTCTTACACGTTTTGAACTCTTTTTGGGCCTTTTTTGGAGTTGGGAATTGTACTTGGATGTGTCTTGGACTTATATTCCTCATAAAATTCATCTTAACTTGACAATTAAATCTTTAAAATAATTACCTCGAAGGTAATTACCCTAATAACTTAAATATCAGTTCAATTTTAATATTATTAAATTATTTCAATTATTCCCATGCAACCAAACTTATTTTAACAAAATAAACCATCAATCACAGAAACTCATTTAATTAATTTTAATTTTCGGCCAATCAAAATTAATTTCAATTAATCCTGTGTGATCAGTTCCACCCAGATGAATGCATGCAAACCATGAAAACTTGATTTTGTTATATCTTTCAATCTGTCGGTCCAATTTGGAAAACAAACATATCGTCATGATCGTTAGAATCTCAAGATCATTTTTATGATATGTGATGAATGACTTGATGCATGAAATGCAATCATGATTTTTGGGTACTTAGAATGATTATTTTGGTCATCTCTCAAGGTTAAATTATGGGTGCGAAATTGAGTGTTTACACTCATATGTGTTATAATGTTTGGAAAATTAATTTCTATTATATATTATATGTCACTAAAATATATCAATATATAAGTAACCATAAGTAATTAGACCCTAAAAATGCCACTACATGCCTATTGATTTTTTATTTATTAAGTGTACATGTATATTTGGCTTTTACATTTTATATTTTTAATAGAAAAATTCTTATTATTACTTTTTTCTAAGGAATATTTCTTTTTTTTCAAAAAAAGAAAACACATGAACTTTCGAAGGCTAAACATCTAAGATTTAAGGTTTATAATTTTCAATTTGTAAAACTAAATATACATGTCAAGAAATAAAAAATATAACAACAATTGAACAGAGAAATATAAAATTATACTATTTCATATCTTAATATAATTTTATACACATCTTGTCGCTACCGTATTTTGTCCAGCTCCAATTTACGCAACAAAACAAATTAATGGAGTCCTTGACCCCACCGTTATAAATTATTTTTAATCGAGTGGAGTTTCTAATTGCTTCAAATTAATTCAAAGGGAGTCATTGACTTCAACAATTAAACATTTTGGGGGTTATTGACTCCACCAATTTAAAATAATATGATCCATTGGAATCATTGACTCCCCGAATTATTTTCAATAAAAAGAAAAACTAATTCTTTCAAATTAATTCAATGGAGTATTTAATTATAATAAGATTAATTCTATGGAGATTCGTAATTCCTTAGCCAAAATTGGAGTTTCTAATTCCCAAAATAAAATAGTCATAAAATTGATTTGAGAGTAATTTCTATTTCTCAATCTCTAAAAATGTTTTAAAAAATAAAATTGCTTTAAAGGAATTTCCAATCCCTCAATTAATTTTGGGGACTTCAATCAAAACACCATTACTAGTCAAAATTCCTACAAAGAAGCAATAAAGGAAGGGAAATTTTTTTAGACATTCAATTTCCCAAAAAAGAGAGCCTTTTGCTCAATTTTCATAAAAATATGGGTCCTTGACTCATTCTTGGGATTAAAATAATTCATCTCACCCAAAAAAAAAAAAAAATATAAGTCAATGCTTAATTAAATGTCCATCATTTAAAACGGAAAAAATCATATTTGGGAATTTTAAATCTAAAACATCAACTTAAGAAACAAGAATTGGTCCCCGCTAAGGGTACATAGGCAATCTAAAGTCACTATTAGTTACAGCCACAAATAAATAAATAAAAACCCATATCCCCAAAAATACACAAAAAAAAAAAAAAAAAATGTACAAAGCAACATGGTCGGAATCAAAGGGTCATCCCTTGAAATAAGGGATTGTAATTAAGAGATATGTTATCTTGAGTGGACATCACTCACATCAATAAAACCCAAATTCCCAAATGCCTATGGCTGAAATTATGTTTAATGGATTTTACTTTAAATTTTTTTTTTCAACATGATTACCGTCCTAAATTTCAGTTAGACAATAACAAGACCAAAAAGTAGGCCCTCCATAGGAAAGAGGCTTGCAAAACGACTTTACTAGTCAAGACAAACTTGGTTCCCAACTTGATTATTGAGGATCCTATTTGCGACCACTATAAATAGAATGGAGAGAACATTATCCATGCTCTAAACAAGGGATTGTAATTAAGAGATATGTTATCTTGAAAGGACATTATTCACAACAATAAAACCAATATGCCCAAACGCCAATTAGGGTTTAGGATTTAAGGCTTAGGGTTTAGAGTTTTAGGGTTTAGGGTTTAGGGCTTAGGGCTTAGGGTTTAGGGTTTAAGGTTTTAGGGTTTAGGGTAGGCAAAAATTAGGGGAAAAGACCATGAGCATGGCGAAAATTCCCAAAAGGACGTCATGGGTAAAAATTACATGGCACAGAAAAAAGAAAAAAAAAATAACAAAGACAATAAGCAAAGATAATAAAATGGTTGATTCTCTCATTGTTCAAATTAAAAGATGACAATTTGTTTAATAAGGGATTTGGAACATTCCAATCCTTTATTAAACTCAAATGAAAAGACATGGAATCATAAAGGGCTGAAAAGTAAAATTTAGGGCATATCAAGGTAGTCATTCAATCCTCTTCTTTTTGTTGGACTTCGTCTAATCATTTTCTTCCCTATGGACTGATTTCATATCTGTGGATAGCCAATTCTTGTATCCCAAAGTTGGATTGAGAAACTGAGGAAAACAGATGCCCCTATTCATTGCCCTTCGAGGCCAATTCTCCTTTATTCTACCCAAGACACTCTCAGTAAATGCTAAGATATGGTAAGAACCATTATCACAAGGTACCCTTTGATGGTCACCAAATTGCCGCGCAATGCGACATGTACGATAATAAGAGCAACGATGAAGCCTAACCAAAGGCACATAGTTTTCCTTGAAACCATAGCTAATCATGGCCTCAATGTGCCACCATTCTATTTCCCATTGGATGTCTGTGGAAGTAAGATGCTTCAAGAGTTTAGTAAACTTAGTAGGATCCATCTCCTTGTCCTTGGGCTTGCGATCATGATAATGCTTTAGTTGATACTGATTGAATGGGACAAGTGGAGGATGAATCAATCTGAGCTTTCATATAACCATATCTGAGGGAGAGAAAAAGAAAGCATGAGTGTTAAATGGAAAAAGGAGAGATAACAAAAAAGAAAAGAAAAGTAAGAAAGAAAAACATTTAAAGACGATATAAGGAGTCTTGATGGGTTGAAAACTAAAAGGCAATCCATGCAAACTTTAGAGGAATCCTGCTAGGTTGAGGAAACCTAGGCAAAAATTAGGGATCATACTTGAAGGAGAAGAGGACTCTCCGCAAAGAATGTTGCTTCCTCCCTATGAACGACATCAAAAACATTGAGGGTTTCAGCCAAGATAATGGCTATTGGACTCACATTCCCTTAATGTTGTACTGCATGAAGAATTTCGGGATCCACATAAGGTGTCTCATGCACTAAGATAAACCTTGCAAGGATGCATAGGCAAAAAGGCGTTGAAGTGATGAGAACGCCCCACCCCAGCCAATGGAATATCTTTCTTAGAAAAGTACTTGAAGACCATAGAGACATTTAACTTGTTGGACTTGCAACATCTCTTGTATAGACAGATGAATCCCCAAAAGTTGATGAGCTAGGTCAGAAAGATCCTTCTTAAAGGAATGCAAAGGAGAAAAGGCAAGGAATAGAGATAAGAAGACTCATATCTCGTGTTCCCTCAGGGAAGGGATAACCCATGACATTAGGGTTACGCCCCACAGGGCGCTCCCGAGCAACTCCATCCATACCATAGGCATAGACTGACCAAGGTAGATGAAGAGGGCCACCAGCAGTTGGACCGGCCTCACCCTGAAACATTCATCACATCTGAGTGTTACCACATACATGACATATAAGAAAAAGAGAAGGGAAGATGGAAAAGAGAGAATACATACCCCAATGGGAAAATAAGGCATGAAATGACCCTCACTGAACTCGTCATAGCCCTGGTCACCCAAGAGGCGCTTAGTATAGGCAATGTCTCCCTTCCACAGCAGGTACTCAACATCGGGCATAGAGAGCGGGGTAAGCATGAATGTGAGAGGATCCATAGGCACCTGGGGCGTGTCATCACCCACTAGCTGACAAGAAGCTCGCTCAACAAGATATAAGGCCCTTAGGCTAGTACCCTTAAGAAGCTAAGAGGTCTCAGAAGAGATGATGGTAGCCGCCTCTAAATCTGGGTCAGCAAAGGGAGGAACGCCTACCCAAGGTCCCCAAATGATCTGCAAGACATGTTTGGTTAGATAGAAACCTTTAAGGTATATAATAACAACTTAAAGAAGGGAATTCCACTCACCGAGTCAGAGGTAAGACTATTAAGATGAGCTCACACTAAAATGAGGACATTCAGGTTCACGTCCTGCCACGGGAGATAAGACCATAGGACAAAGCCTAATGCTACAAACAAAAGAAAAGAACACAGATACAGTTTGCAAGAAAAGAGCACATAGATATAGTTTGCAAGATTATAGTTTGCAAGAAGAGAACACACAGATATAGTTTATATGATGACAGTTTGTAAGAAAAGTGATAGGCCACAATCTGAATGACCCCTTGTGATAAACCCTAATTAATTAATTAATTAGCCAAGTTGTTAATTAATCAATTAAGCATGCAATTGCGTGGAAGCACAAACAAATCACCAAATACTAAATATGCAGCGGAAAATAAATAACACGGTGATTTGTTTACGAATGGGGAAAACCCTAACGGCAAAAACCCCATCGGGTGATTTTCAGGTCACCACTCCCGAAACTCCACTATTATCAAATCAAGCGGTTACAAGTAAAGGAATCCCACTAAATCTGCCTCTATGTCAAACATGATCTCATTTGCAAGATCATTATCCTCTGGAACTTTCTTGTCCTTAGGATAAGTGACTAGTGAAAGGCCAACACCAGAAGCAATATAAGATAGCCAAGAGGCACTGGCTGTCTCAACTAAACATCGGCTTTGAGTGCGTGATGCAATATCGATGCCCCCTCTGGGCGTGATGTCATCTCTACCCTTGTCATAGTGACTTTAAAGAGCTCAGGCTACTCACTCGCTAGCCGAAATTGTGCCCTTCTCACTAATGGATGAGTCTCCTCTAGATGAAACAAAGGCAAGAGTCTTCCCGCGATCCCTGCTGGATTTCGATCCTTGAGGCATAATCTGTAAAACAAATTTATGATTGGTTAGCAAGTCCAGAATAAATGGCGATTCAAACAGACAGGTAAGTATGTTAACCCTACTACCTAATGTATATCATGCATGATCATACCTAGTATATCCTCTGCTAAAGTTTTTCTTCTCTCCTAGCATACCTTCTACTAATATTTCTCTCTTGGGGTTTGATTCGACGGCACTTGTTTAATCCTGGTTTTTATCAAAATATCATGTTTTCATCAAAATTTCTCTTTCGAGGTTTGATTCGACCGTGCTCGTTTAATCTCATGAGGGTTTGATTTGACCGTGCTCATTTAATCCAAAGTTTGAGTATTCTGCGCTTTATGCGTTGTGCTTGCCTTCCATGAATTATTTGAGAGAGGTCCATAATTTTTCGTAGGACTTCATTCTGCCATGCTCATATAGTTTTGTTCTTGAAAATCACTTGATGCCGATCATTGATTTTTATCTTTTGAGGATTGATTCGACCGTGCTCGTTTAATCTGAGATTTGAGTATTCTGTGCTCTGTGCGTCATGCTTGCCTTCCAAGAATTATCTGACGACAGTCCATAATTCTTTCTAGGATTTGATCTGATCGTGCTTGTTTAATCCTATCTATCTTTCGAGGTTTGATTCGACCATGCTTGTTTAATCTTATGAGGGTTTGGTTGGACCGTGCTCGTTTAATCCAAGGTTTGAGTACTTTACCCCTTGTGCATTGTGCTTGCTTTTTTGGTGTTACTGGATGGCAATCCCTAACTCCCCTCCAGAATTTGATTTGGTCATGCTCGTTTAGTTCTATTCTCGAAAATCACTTGATGATGATCGCTGATTTTCATCTTTCTGGGTTTGCATTGACCATGTTCGTTTAATCCTATTCCAGAATACTCTCTGTTGATGCTCGTTTAATCCAATTCTAGCATACTCTCTGCTGATGTTTGATCCAATCCTATTCCAGCATCCTTTTTATTGATGCTCGTTTAGTCCTATTCCAACATACTCTCTGCTGATGTTTGATCCTATCTTATTCCAGCATACTCTTTGCTGATGTTTGTTTAATCTTATCTTTATCCAAAAATATTTCCTATCTCACTAAGGTTTGATTCGGCCGTGCTCGCTTAGTCCTATCTCTATCAAGATTTCTCTCGAGGGGTTTGATTCGGCCGTGCTCGTTTAATCCCACATTTTCAAAACTACTCTCATTTTAAAGCTTCTCCTTCAAATCAAAATCATTTTAATCATCATGTTTTAAATTTTCTAGATGTTTCTTTTATCATGCATAGCATTAATTATGTTTTACCTAGCATTTCCCATAGTTTTCATAGTTTTTACCGTGTTTTCATAGCATCCTGCATTTACATATTTATCTATGTTGCCTAAAAATTAAATTTTTCCCGCACGTATGAGTGTGCGTGAACTCAAGTATACAGGTATGCAATTTGCATGTATATAGATGAATGTACATCTTTGTGCAAGCATGTATGCACATGTGAAAGCATGCAAGTATGTTTATGTTTGCAAATCTACTTATGCATATGAACAAAAATATTTCCCAACATCATCATAGCATAAATGATAAAAAAAAAAATATATATATATATATATATATATAAACGCCAAAAATAAAATAAATTCTAGCATGTTCCTAGTGGCATTGCTACTAACATATTTGCAAAAAGAAGAAAATAGACACTTACCTCTAGTAAAGAATAGGAGTTTGAAGCAGAAAGCTGAAGTCAGGAACTAGACCCGCAAGACCAAGACACACCTCGAGGAAGAGGTTTATTGGTGAGAAATGGGCTTGGGAACCCATTTATAGCCGTCCATACGGACAGGCTGCCTAGCGCACCTTCAAGGGCTGCCGAGCAGCGTTAACTAGGTCAACGTTGACCGGTTGATCAGCTATAGACACCTTATTTTGTACCAAGTTAATAAACTTTAGTCCCTGGTCCCAGTGATGAGCTTGACATGTCTACAAAAGGTAATTGAAGTTATTTTGATAGTTTGGAAGTAATCATAACTCAAAAGTGCTCAAATTGCTTTGAAAATGATGCTAAAAAATGACCTTTGTTGACTCTTTTGACCATAACTTTTGATCCACAAATAAGTTTTAAGTAAGAATTATTTCATTGGAAATTAGACATCCTGGGCTTGAATTTGAACATACATTTTGCCTAATTTGGATTTATATTGAGTGAGTCATGGCCGTTTGAAGTTGAGATAACAAAGTTGTCAGGAATTAGGGTTTTTAAGGAGTATGCATACGCATGAATCAAGTGTGTGTACGGACACTTGAAAGATGCGTACATAGGCCAATTTTCTGGGTTCCAGAACTTCAATTTTAGGGGCATAAAACATCATTCTTTGATGTGGGCCGGCCCTTAGATCCTTGGTAACATCCAAAGACGTCTAAAAGGCCCTAAAAACCCTAGTCTTAACATATAAATACAACATTATGCCTCCAAACTAAAACCCTAGCTAGAGTGAGACTCTTTTTCAATAGAACTCTTCCAAAACTCTTTCTTTCTTTGAACTTTCTACACATCAAGCATCAAGCACGTTTTTTGGTTCCTCACAAACTTTCTCCACTACTTATTAGGGCAGAAACTACTTTCTAATCTAAATCAAAAACCTTTTTTAAACAATTTTTTCAAGAACATATTTTTATTTTGAGTTCTGATTACTTGTGAACTGTTGAATCCTTTGATTTCCTTGATATCTCATTGATTATTGTTGTGTAGGCATTGAGGGGCCGGTTAAATATCAACCAAGTTGTGTTCCATAAGCAAGGTGAGTCTCTCTTTATGGCTCTTCCTTAATTTGAATCTTTTATAAATTGTGTTCTTGTTTGTTCTTGATTGATTTATATGTTATGCATGCTTTGAAATATGATTTGATTTGTTTAGTTTTGATTTGTTGTGTCTCACCATGTTTGAGTGAAGAATTGAATTAATATATTAGAAGCATGCTAGGTTTTGTTTGATTTTTGTTTATTGCTTGCTTTAAAATTGTGTTTTTGGGCATGTATGCGTGAGCATGCTTTATGTATACGTACGCATACTCGTGCCCAGAAATGCAGATTTAGGGTTCTTGCTATTTTGTTTGTTTTGATTTGTTTTAATCACATGTTTAGGTCTCGTTGAGTCTAGTTTTCACATGTCTAGCATTAGGGTTAGTAGAATAACATGTTTCGTATACTTGGATCGATAAATTAATAATTAGGGTTTTTGTTTTGGATGAATCACATGAACATTTATGAGAACTTGAACATGCATTGATGCATAGATGCTGATGTGTTATGGTGTAGCGAGGTAAGTGAGGTAAGTCATGCATAATTACATGAACATGCATTTGATTTGGTTGATGAACTTGATGCTATGCTTGGATGTTCGGGATATGCTTGATCTTATTGCCTTGTTGATATATGCCTTATGATATACTTGCTGCCCTTGGATATATATTTTGCTAGATGAATGGTAGGGTTTTTATGCTATGGATGAGTGTGGGACATTTTCCATGTTTAGGTGTTAGATGCATGTTAGTGTGTGTGAGTTTAGAATAACATATTAGAGAACCCTTTGATGGAATCAGGATTTGGAACACAATAAGTGGAGGCCAACCTATGGGTCGGGTAGGGTTGGGTGCCTAACACCTTCTCATCCCCATACCTAAACTCCAGACATGTGCTCTAGTAAAGATCAGTCCTTCTACAAGGGCGCTACAACTATGATTCCTAGATCTAATCTATAGATGGCAACTTCATTTACATCCCCCGCCATGGTCCACCCTAGGCCAAGGCATACTTCCCATGGATTTGGGGAAACTAAAACTTGTTGCGGGTGCTTGTGCCTACACCAGCCAAAAAAAAAAACAAAGAAGGGAGTTTTTACTCAGTGCCAAGGGGCCAGATCCAAGAAAAAGATTTTCAGACCCTCTACAATAGCTCAACCTCATCAGGGTAAGATCGGTTTTGACCTATAAATGGTGTAATTTTTTGCATGTAACTTAGTGGCAACAAATGCGGAATTACGTTCTTTATCTAACACCTCTCATTGTAATCGAGATGTTAAATAAAGAAGGGGCAACTATAGATATTGTATTTTGTCCGCCCTCGATTTGCATGCTAGACCCCAAAAATTCAAAAAATATTAATTTTTCACCGAGGGAACATGTAGATTGACATGGAACAACCCATTTGGGCATCGGAGCACTCGAAGTGCCTTTTTAGGTCAAATTAACTAAAATGCCACTAGTCAACCCTGGGTTGACCAAAAGTCAAAGTTGGTCAAAACCACCTCAAAACAACATTTTTCATGTTTTTACATCAAACCTGGGCTTATCAAAGAGTTTTGTCAACTTTGACCAAATTTGACTCGAGGTTGACTCTTGGGAGTCCCTAAAAGCCTAATTTTTATATGACCATTAGAATGGGTTGGAAACCAACTTTATTACAAAGAGCATCAAACTCCCTTTCCAACGACTACTCATGCGTCGAAATCGGAGTTAAAATAGTTGAGATATCATCGAAATAATACCAAGCACATCAGCTCGCTTCCTGAGGCCATAATTTTTGATCCGATTGTTGGAATTTAAAAATGTCAAGTGTTATGGAAACTAGACATCCATATCTTTCCAATGCCACTAGAATCAACTTAATCGAAGTTTGGAAAAGCCTTCAAATGAGCGACCGAAGTTGGAACTAAAAAGCTAGAAAAAGACAAAATAGCTGACATACTGAGGTTGCCCAACATACTAAGGCTTTGACCGTTACTTTAGATCTCACTCCTGATATATCAAAGTAACCTACACTTTATGATCAGGTCCATTATTCTTTCAAGATTAAGAGTTCATGTAAATAAAAGTCGTAAAATTTATTATTCATTTGACAGTCATTAGGAGAATAATAAATCTCACAGCGGTCCAGTTCAATATGTATTAACTCTTAAAACATACCAACATATCAACTAGAAGTCTCCACTTCCATGATATGTTATAGTCTTCGCAGATGAAATGCCCAATTTCATCACCGACTACGAACTAAAATTATGAGTTTACAAAGAATTTGTGATTTTTATCTTCTGTGACTAAATCACATAAATCACATACTATGCATCTCATGGACTATATGATAATGTCCAAATATTCATGTTACCATTATTTTAGATAATAATAAAATAACTTTATTAATTACAACATTAAGTCATACATAATTTCATACATAATATCATACATAGCATCATACAACAGGATTTAAAGGCACTAATCCTAACAATCTCCCACTTGCCCTAAATACTACTGTGCACTAATCTAACTCTCATTTCCTCCAAATGTGACTCAAAAGTCCTTTGGGGTAAGGCTTTGGTAAAGGGATCTGCTAGATTGTTTGCACTATCAATCTTTGCTACTACTACATCTCCACGAGCAATGATGTCTCAAATGATGTGATATTTTTTCTCAATGTGCTTTCCTTTCTTGTGATTCCTTGGATCTTTTGATTGTGCAACTGCACCACTATTGTCGCAAAATAATGTGATGGGAACTTGTTCCATTCTCATTACACCAAGGTCAGAAAGGAATTTCTTGAGCCATATAGTTTCTTTTACTGATTCACAAGCAGCAACATATTCTGCTTCCATGGTGGAGTCTGCAATACAAAATTGCTTGACACTTCTCCAAGTTATGGCTCCACCTCCTAAGGTGAATACACATCCTGATGTGGACTTTCTGAAATCTAGATCCGATTGAAAATCTGAATCTGTATAGCCAATGGGAATCAAATCCTCACAACGGTAAACAAGCATATAATCTCTCGTTCTCCGCAGATACTTGAGAATATGCTTTACAGCTTACCAATATTTTGGTCCTGGATTTGATTGATATCGGCTGACCATGCCAACTGAATAACAAATATCTGGCCTAGTAAAAATCATGGCATACATGAGACTTCCTACTGCAGAAGCATAAGGAACTTGTCTCATCATATCTACTTCCTCTTGAGTCTTAGGCTTTTGATCATCAGACAGAGGAACTCCATGTCTAAAAGGAAGCAATCCTTTCTTGGAGTAAAGCATGCTAAACCATTCTAGAACTTTATCTACATATCCAGCTTGTGATAAGCCTAACATCTTATTCTTACGATCTCGCCAAAGCTTGATCCCTAGAATAAAGTTAGCCTCACCCAAGTCTTTCATATCATATTGGCTTGACAACCAAACCTTTACGGATGACATTACCCTTACATCATTTCCAATAAGTAGAATATCATCAACATAAAGCACTAAGAACATTACTACTTTATCTTGATGTCTCTTGTACACACATGGTTCATCAAGATTTTGTTCAAAACCAAATGAATTGATTGCTTGATCAAATCTGATGTTCCATGACCTAGATGCTTGCTTGAGTCCATAAATGGACCTTTTCAATTTGCATACCATATGCTCTTGGTTCTTATCTATGAAACCTTCTGGTTGCATCATATAGATTTCCTCTTCAAGATTGCCATTGAGAAATGCAGTCTTGACATCCATTTGCCAAATCTCATAATCATAATGAGTAGCAATGTATAAGAGAATTCTGATAGATTTAAGCATTGCTATTGGTGAAAAGGTTTCTTCATAATCAATACCTTATTTTTGAATATACCCTTTCGCCACTAGCCTTGCTTTAAAGGTTTCAACCTTTTCATCTATCCCTCTCTTCCTCTTGTAAACCCATTTGCAACCAACATGTTTAATGCCGTTAGGCGCCTCTACAAGATCCCAAACTTGATTGGAATACATGGAATCTAATTCAGATTTCATAGCTTTGACCCAATGATGTGCATCTATATCATTCATTGCTTTATCATAAGTGTAAGGATCAGTTTCGGCCTCTTCTGAGATAGCTTCATGAGTTTCTCCCAGACCTATAAACCTTATAGGTGGCCTAACATTCCTCCCACTACGACGAGGCATCTGTGTACTAGACATCTCATGAGTAGTATCTTATGGTGTATCCAATACAACCATATCATCCCTAGTTTCATCTATTGGTTGTTCAACTATAGGTTCATTCATTTCAGCCAATACAACTCTACTTCTAGGAGTAAAACTATTCATATAGTCATTTTCCAAGAATTTAGCATTTGTACTAACAAAAACTTTGTTATCCTTACAACTATAGAATAAATTACCCCTAATTTCTTTTGGATAACCTACAAGCAAACACACTTTTGATTTTGGTTCCAATTTATCAGGCTTCCCTTTTAACACATGTGCAGGACAACCCCAAATATGGAGATATTTCATACTAGGCTTACACCCACTCCACAATTCCATGGGTGTTTTGGGAACAGATTTTGATGGAACTAAATTCAAAAGATGTATTGCTGTATTTAAGGCATAACCCCAAAAAGAAATTGGTAAAGTTGAGTAACTCATCATGGACCTAACCATTTCTAAAAGAGTCCTATTCCTTCTTTCTGCTACACCATTTTGTTGGGGAGTTCCAGGTGCAGTCAATTGGGATATGATCCCATTTTGAGTTAAGTAATCCTTGAAATCCCCAAGAAGGTATTCACCACCACGATCAGATCGAATGGCTTTTATGCGCTTACCTAATTAATTCTCAACTTCAGCCCTAAACTCTTTGAACTTTTCAAAGGCTTCGGACTTTCGTTTCATTAGGTACACATAACCGTACCTTGAGTAATCATCGGTAAAAGTGATGAAATACTCATAACCTCCTTTTGCTTGGGTTGACATAGGACGACATACATCCGTATGAACTAATTCAAGCAACTCTTGGGCTCTTCTACCTTTTGCATTAAAAGGTCGTTTGGTCATTTTGCCTTCCAAGCAAGATTCACAAACTGGAAATTAATCAAAGTCCATAGGCTCTAGGAGTCCATCTTTGATCAGTCTTTGAATTCTGTTTGGATTAATATGACCCAAACGCAAGTGCCAAAGATATGCATCATTAGTTGAAGGAAACTTTCTCTTTAATGATTTTACATGAGAGTCATTATCTAATTCAGAATTATATAATTCATGCTTGTCAGGAGTTAAAATATAAAGACCATCCACAATATTGCCAGAACAGATAAACACTTTATCCTTCTTTATTACAACATCGTCTTTAAGGATAACACAATATCCATGTTTACCTAAATAAGTTGCAGAAATTAAATTCCTACGAACATTAGGTACATATAGACAGTCTTCCAATACTAAAACTCTAGATTCAAAACATAAATTATAAACACCAATAGCTACAACCGGAATCCTGCTCCCATCAGCCAAAGTAAGAAACAATTCTCCTTCGTTAAGTTTTCTGGTCTCCTGGAACCCCTGCAAAGAATTGTAGATATAATTAATACAACCTAAATCCACACACCAGGAATCTATGGGATTTTGTACCAAACATATTTCAAGGAGGAATGAACTATTCATACCCTTATTATTGGCAGTCTTGAATTTTGGACAATTCCTCTTCCAATGTCCTTTCTCACCACAATGGAAACATTTTCCTTTGAGCTTCTTTCCTTTGTCAGCAACCCCTAAGACAATTTGTTTATCCTCTTGCTTGGTGAAGTCCTTCTTCTTCTTCCTCTTCTTCTTACCCTTGGCTTTCGACTTAGGTTGAGAAGTAGAAGCTTCACCCACATTGGCTTCAACATTAGAAGTACCAAGGATGCCTTCCGCCGCTACCAATTCATTCATTAATTTAGACAAAGGGTAAATCTTTTTGTTCATATTATAATCGAGTTTGAATTCCTTGAATGATTCCGATAATGACTGGAGTATCATATCCACTTGAATTCTCCATCAATATCGGTACCTAAAACTTCCAATGTATTCAGATCGGAAATCATTGTAAGACAATGCTCCCTCACTGAACTACCTTCAGTCATTTTGGTATTAAAAATTTGCCTCATGGTTTCTTGCCTTACAGAATGGCCTTGCTCACCAAACATCTCATTCAGACTTAGCATAATGTCTGAAGCTAGTTCTACATCCTGCATTTAATGTTGTAGAACATTTGAGATAGATGCTAGGATGTAGCACTTGGCCATCTCATTAGATTTCTGCCAACGATCATATCGTTGTTTTTCCTCAAGAGGAGCATCTAATGAGGGAAAGCTAGGACATGGTTTAGTAAGCACATATTTGTGCTCTTCAGCAGTGAGAACTATGTCCAAATTTCTTTTCCAGTCAACATAGTTGGATCCAGTCAGTTTGTTTTGATTAAGAATAGTAACAAGTGGGCTAAATGATGCCATGTTCAAATCTGAAAATAATAAACATGAATATAATAAGTAAATTGGACATTATCAATTTAGCATATGAACATATAGTATGGAACCTTAATAAAACCATAATATAATATATACAACGATAACCCAATCCTGCAATTAATATTCCTCGGAAGCAAGGTCATATTAATCACTATGATTAAGCGAGAATTATTCTCATTATTAATGCTATCATGGTAACTCTTACCAACAAAAATAATTTGCCGCTTTTCCTTCAACCTCTAAGTAATAATGACAGCTCCAAAGAGAGGTTAACATTATACTTAGTCTAGTGTACACCATTGCCTAGAATCAATGTGAGTCACCAAGTAACTCCACGGAAGCATGGTCGTTCTCAATGTAAACACACTTCATCCATCATTAAGAAGTTTAACCTGTAGTATCATGAATTAAACACCCTCCGAAGGGAGCAAGGCATATACGCCAAGGCGAGGTGCTTAATCACACTACTATAAACCGACAATGGAGGCCGTGAGATGCAACTCTTGTATCTCTCTCCCACTAGATGTCTTAAAATAAAGGTTTTTAATTGTTTAATACATATATAAACTAATTACACATAGCCTTGCTTTTTATACATGTAATAAACAGGTGTCAGAATTTTTTGGCGACTGGTTTTGGCAACTCGTCCCAGTCGCGAGTTTTGGCGACTTGTTTTGGCGACTTGCCCAGTCGCGAGATTCCAGTCGCGAGTTCATCCAGAAACTTTGGCGACTCACTGGCGACTTATCTCACGACTCGCCAGTCGCGAAAAAACCCAGAAATAGTCATTTTCTATTTAACCGTTTTTGACGTTTGCAATGAACAAAACACATTCTTAATGATCAAAAACGATGAGATTAAAATTAAAACTTGAATTTCATTGATGTTGAAGTGTTAAAATTCAATTTTACATGGTCAAAATCAAACTTAAACAACATCATAACATCAAAATCAGTTTTAATCAAACAATAGTTTCAAAAACTATAATATGCAGAAAAATGACTGCAAAATTTTCACAACTATGAAAATAGTTTTCTCTAATTCTAAAACTCACTAAACATATTATACAAATTCAAAAATGAAGACCGCTCTGATACCAATTGTTGGTAATATACATGTACGCAGCGGAAAAATAACGGATCTACTTCATTAAGAATTGATAACATGCATTATGTAAGTTTCAGAATATAGAACAAGAGAGTGTACCTTGGTACAGTGAATTTCAAAACCAAAGATTAGAAGTTCTCAGGAACACTTTCAATCTTCACTCTAATTCCACTAACGCCCAAGATGTGTGGTCTCTCAATCAATTTCCAAGGGAGAGTAATTGAGTGGCTTCACTCACACATACACACCATTTCACAAACTTCTTGTGTGTTATAAAATTTTGTATGTTTCTCTCCTAATAACTGATTGTCTAATTGGGCTAGCCTTTTGGGCCTTTCCAATTGGGCTTTAGTATGTGGGTTGGAGTGGGACCAAAAGGGACCAATAAGACACTAGCTCCAATGGGCTTTGGGCTTTTCTGTCAACTCTTGACAAGTCCAAAGTTACTATTAATTATATTTAATACCACTATATAAATATAATTGCACTTTAGGCCTTATTAATAAATTATATCCTAAAACTTTATTATACATGCAACTCCTTCATAAAATATTCGTAGTAATACAAAGTTATGAAAGTAGACTGCCACTTTGTAAATCACTACATCTTAATCCTTGAGTACCCGGTTTAATCTTTTTAAGTTATTCATCATATATTTATGAAATCCAATTTCATAAATATATATATACTTTAGTAATTTCTTACTAAAGTGGTTAGGCCTAACTCTCTGAATAACTGAACCCATTAAACTTATCTCAAGAGAATATTTTATATCTCCGTTAAGAGACTATGAATTCCATTTTGAGAATATATGTTCCATCAACACTAAATATGGTTGCCCAATATACTGAGGTCTTGACCATTACTTTAGATCTCACTCCTGATATATCAAAGCAACCTACACTTCATGATCAAGTCCATTATTCTCTCAGGATTAAGAGTTCATGCAAATATAAGTCGTGAGATTTATTATTCCATTAACAGTCATTAGGAGAATAATAAATCTCACAACGGTCCATCTCAATATGTCTTAACTCTTAAAACATATCAACATATCAACTAGAAGTCTCCACTTCCATGATCAAGACAAATCATCTTAGTTGATATGTTATAGTCTTCGCGGATGAAATGTCTAATTTTATCACTGACTACGAACTAAAATTCTAAGTTTACAAAGAACTTATGACTTATATCTTCTGTGACTAAATTACATAAATCATATACTATTCATCTTATGGACTATATGATAATGTCCGAATATTCATGTTACGATTATTTTAGATAATAATAAAACAACTTTATTAATTACAATATTAAGCCATACATCATGTCATACATAATATCATACATAGCATCATACAATATGATTTAAGGGCACTAATCCCAACAATGCACTCACATGAACATACATTTCCTTTTATTGATGAACATACTTGGTTGAATGATGTGTTCTTGATGTTGAAATGCCTATAACAAATTTGATTGTTACATGTTTATTTTTCTGCCTTGAGGATGACATTAGCTTATTTGCTTTTTGCCTTGGATGTGGTTTGAAATGAATTGCCATGATAGATGCATGCTACAGTTCTCGGATGAAATGCCACGTTGTTTGCTTAGATGTATGCTAGTGTGTGCATGAGTATAGAATGCAATATTGAACATGGCTTTAATAGAATTAAGATGTAAGATACAATGAGTGGAAACCAACCCTCAGGTGGAGCGATATTGGGTGCCTAACACCTTCCCAAGCTGTACCTAAACTCCAAACCCATACTTTGATAGTAATATCAGTCCTTCCATGTAAGGGCGATATATAGATGGTTCCTAAACCTAATCTAGGTAGCGACTCCATTCCTTTTCTCTGCCTCAGTCCACTCGGCCGAGGCGTACTCCCCTCCCGTTGCGTCCACATGCACCGGACACTTTTTTGCCTATAAAATGCTCAAAACATCCTCTTCCATATCAAATTTTGATAGGGATGAATTTTGTGGTCATAAGGCATCTTTTCTAGGTAGTTTTCTCTCTCTTTTCTCTACATTTCTCTCCCAAAACACTTAAAAACCTTTGATTTTCCACTTTTCTACACATCAAGGGTAGTTTTATTGCTCTCATCTCCCTCTCCTTGGTCCATCTACCTAGGATTTAAGGTTTGGGGGTGTAGATGTAGCTTTTTAGCCATAATCTACACCCATTTTATTTTATGTCTCTTTATTGCTTTCTATATTTTTTCCTAGCGTGTTTATTGCTTTATCTTGCTTCCTAGCTTGTTTTATTGTTTTCCTAGCATGTCTACTTGCTTTCTTAACATGTTTTATTACTTTGATGTTGTTGGCCTAGCCTTCTTGGGCTAGGATATGTCTAATTTTCTTGTTTGTGCTTCTTGCCATGTTTATGTGCTTAAAGCTTTGTTTGGATGCTATGCCTAGTGCTTCTTCTTAGCTTTTATGCATCTTGTTGGTGCCTTTTTCTTGTGTTTGGCTTTTGGGTAGGGTGTAGATCTAGATCTAGTGGTCTAGGCCTACATCCATACACCCAAGTTTCAATAAAGGGTTTGTATTAGTTCCTTTTTGCATGTTTGTGCATTGTTTGCTCATTTCCATGCTTTATTCTTTAGATCCATGCTTGTATGCTTAGATCTAGATATTTGCCATGTTCTTACCTATATTCCCTTTGTGGTTTGTGTGCTTGCACCTTTGGTGCCTCTTTGTTTGTTTGGTTGCATCCTTTCTCCTTTTGTGGCTTGTTTGGATGTAACCATGTGTGAGAGTACATCTTCGTGATGTTTACTTGCTTGTGGCTTGCCTTTCTCTCATTTTGTTTAGCTTTACATGCTAGGGTTTCTCGTGTTAGCCTTGTTTGTGCTTTTTAACATGTTTAGCTCTCCCCTTTGTGTTATAACATGCTCTACTCCCTTTATGCTTGCTTTGCTTGGTTTGTACCATCTTGTTTGGCTTTCCTTGTTTTGTTTGCATCTTTGCATATTTATTTACTTGTTCATGCATGTGTCTTCGTGTGCTTGTTTGTGTCATCAAGCTTAGTTCCTACCTATAATCTCATGCGAGTTCACACCCATCTTTGTACACGAGTTCCTGAGCCCCTTTTAGGGGCTTTGCTTAATGGCACAGGTATCATCTGTACTCCAATATAATGGAACTACAGACATCAAATCCAAACCTACATTTTTCCTTCTAGGACACCCTCTCTTGCTTGTTTGTTTGATAACATGCTTGTTTGCCCCTTTGAGTGCTTTCTTTCCTTGTTTTCTTGTCTTGTGTGTATGCCTAGTGCTTTCTTTGTTTCTTTGTTATCTCTTTGGCTTGTCTGCTGGCTTTGTATTTTCTTTGTTTGTTGCATGTACACTTGGAGCAAGGGCGCAACTTCTAAAACGCAAGCTAAGAAGGGCAAAATGCAAGCAAAAGGAGCAAGCCCAAAATGGGCAATGTTTAGTAGATTAGGAGGCTTAGCCTCTCCATGTGGTTATCTCTCTCTCTCTCTCTCTCTCTCTCTCTCTCTCTTAGCCTTTTCTTTAGAATCATGTTTCTAGACTAGGGCTTTCTTTCCTTGTACCTTGCGTGGTTGCATTCTTAGGGTATGGCAATATTTGATTTACTTTTCTTGTACCTTGTTGGGCCATACACTTTGGATGTAGGCAATGTTTTTTTTATCATCTATGTACCTTGCTAGGGCCGTGTTCCTTGGGTATGGCAATGTCTAATTTACTTTTCTTGTACCTTGTTGTGCATGCTTGATATATATATATATATATATATATGCTTGTTTAAAGATGGTCATGTACTTTGTATGATGGACTCACATGGTTAGGAGGGTACTCTCCTCATGATCATGGGTGCTCTTGACCTTAGAGTGTGGGTATGCATTCAAGGCGATTGTCGTAGATGCATATTCATGCTACATTGTGTGCATGATTGTTGCGGTGTGATTGCTTTGATCCATGTCAGCTAGTGACATTGGTTTCCCTATGTATGTGACACACTTCAATGTGTTCGATACTTTGGTAAGCTCCAGCTTGCCTTAGTATGAACATACCGACACATGCCATATATATAGATACGAAACCTTGCTGGTACGCCATAGTGCACTAAACGCGAAACTCTGCCGGATTTTCGCCGTGAAAATGGGGCGTCTTTTTGCAGTATTCTCACAGTGAGGGCTTGATGAGAATAATGTTTTGTGTGCTATGACACACCTGAGGCAAAATGTTGCCGGATTTTCGTCGCAAAATAAGGCAAAATGCTGCCAGATTTTCATCATGAAAATTTGGTAACAATTCCAAGTGTGCTAGCAAAACATTGATAAAGGCCACACCCCTTTCCAAAATCAAATCTCAAAGCCCAATTCTTTTAAAGCCTCGAGAGCTAATGCCTATAGCTTGTTTTTATCTGCCAATGTCTGAAAATTAAGATTTTACCAAAACAAAAGACTATCTTCAAACAAGCGTTGTGGGGTGCCTAACACCTTCCCCACACGTAACTAGACTTCCGAACTCAAAAATCAAGATTTTTTACCATCCGTATTAGATTAGGAAAAACAACTATTTTTCTTAGCCTAGGACTAGTAATAAAATCAAATAGAGTTTGGTGACCAATCGCACCTTAGAAAAAATCCAATGATTGGTGGCGACTTTACTATCTTCAGTAATAATAGGTTAAAATTGACTTAATTTAGTCACACACCAGAGGTTTTTACCCTTTCTTTCATAGCACCCGAGCTCATCAACCTCCTAGGGGTGCAAGTGCATCACCGCATAGGGTGGTCGACTACTGCAAGGCATCGACACTTGTCTTCAACTAACTTTCTAGATCCTGCAACACCACCTGATTCAACCACAAGCCTCACCGGTTGAAAATGTGGTCAAGCTCCAATGCTTCCCAAATGTCCAAGCAGTAATCAACACTCTATGTGGTGGAGACAGTGAAGGATAGAATCTCCTCTCTTGGATATGTAAATTGGGAAAAGGAAGGAAAAGAGGCTACAAAGGAATTTCTCTCTTAAAGGAATGGGTACCACCCTCTCAAGGTGGGTGTTTTTTATCTCTCAAAACACTATCTCTAGGTTAAAATTTGGGGGAAAGAGATGTATATATATAGAGGAGAAAAAAAAAAGTCACAACTAAAGTTCTAGAATATGAGCTGTCCAGGGGCACTTGCGAGTCACATGCAGGTAGGCCCACTCGTGAGTTCTCTAGCTCTAACCAACTTTCAAAATTCCTCACAAGAAAACTTGCGGGCGTTACCAATCATGAACCACTCACGAGTCAATCCTGAGTTCCAATGATCTTGCAATTCTTCATCAACTTTATACCCAACCCAAGTACATTAAAACTCACAAAAATAGATAGAAATATGAATAAAATTACAAAAAATTTGGCACGGAATAAAGCCAATGAAACACGTATCGGAATTCACAACTTAACAATCTCCAATTTGGGTATTCCATGACAAAACACCTTATGACAGAATCTAGACTTAAAAGTGAATTTGAGAACATTGGAAAAACTCACTCACACCTAAATCTAAAAATTGTGATGAACTTGGAACATTTACTTGTTTCTTGAACATTTGCACAAAATACATTAGACCCTTAATTTTAAACCAAGTGATATAGGACAAGTAGAATGTAGCAGGTAAAAAACTATGAATCAAACCTAATATGAAATATATGAGTGCAACTTGATCAAATAGATGACAGTCATGTAAAATGACTACAATGATCACTTAACAATGCAAATTATCATCCGAACATGCAATCATTAAAGCTCAGTAACATAGAAATGTATGCATGTCCAACATAAAACCACAATGCAATGAAAACAATAAAGCATAGATGAATAAAAGATAACTCAAAGTACCATAAAAGTATCCAATTCAAACAAAGTAGCCACAAATACAACAAAAAGAAGCACTGAAAAGAAAACAACCATATTGTAAAATAACAAACAATGTCTCCCCCCATAAAGTGATCTTAACTCCCCTAAAAAGATGACTTCTCCCCCTTAGAATGTGTACAAGCACAAGAGTCCAAAATTTCTCCCCCTTTTTGTCACGGATGAAAAAGGGATTAAGAAGGAAGATGAACAATGAAGCTAAAAACAAGGATTATAATGCATATGGGGTACAAGATGTGAGAGAAATGAAGCTCAACCAAAAATGAGTGTATGAATGAATGACGTGAATGGACTGAAGGGTATGAACCACAATCACAAGCATTCACGCAATATAGGTAAGAAAATGCACCCATACTAAGCGCACACATAGTCTAAATGAGCCAAAAAGGCATAAACTAAAATTAAGTGCAAATAGATGTCATGATGCATGAATAAAGTCCTAGATTTATTCATAAGTCAATGTCAAAGTTTGAGACTCGTTAGAGTTCAAATGATGATGAAGATGTTATTGAGATATTACACTAAACACTTAGCATGCACCCTTAATTAGAACACTCAAAGAGTGAGGGATGATTACAAAAACATGCCTAAATACAAGAGATATATGTCACAAAGGGCTAACAACAAACACAAGGCATCAAATGCAACGTAACTCAATCAAAAAGTCTGAAAAAAATTAAGTATTTCAACCACTATTGTGAAAATCCCAAAATAGAACGCAAATACCCAAATTTCAAAATCTAAGTACTAAAATCAACGGAATATGTAAGAGTTTTTCTTACAGATATAAAAGGAATGAAATGCAATTGATTTTGATTGGGTTCAAGTGAAAAAATGTATGAGGGTTTGGGAAAGAGAGAGTTGCGCGAGACAGATAGAAGAAACTTTGAAAAAATGAGACCCATGAAATCCACTTAAGGGCTGATCTGGGCAACGCGTGGACGTGACCACTCACAACTCGCAAGTGCCTCTGTCCAAACTCAAAAAGTTTTAAAAGCCAACTCACGGGTAACCTCACTCATGAGAAAGTTGGATTTGGGTGCACCAATCATAAGCTTACACTTATTTGGGTGTAGAAACTAGTGTGTACCTTGGAGTTTTCTTGATTTTTTTTTTTTTTTATATCAAATAAGGAAATCTGGACCATACTAAGGCTCCAAATAGTTTACAAAATACATAAGAGGCCTGATCAGCACAGCTTTTAAATGTTGCTAGGATCGAGTCATTAACCAAAAAACATGTTGTGGATTAGCCTTCAGTCTTCCATTGGTTCATGTCTTCCAACAGTATTGAATCTTTCCAGCTAGCACTATTCATCCTCGTTCCAGCATTTTTCTGTTATGCCCTTCAATGAGTAGAAGAATCTGCCAGTCTTGCTGTCTTCTTCGTAATTTTAGATTGGAAATAAGTCACTGAGTGATTCCTTCTTCCCTCTTGATGTAGGCTCTGTTGTACTTGTCAATCAAAATGTTACAAGCCATTAGTATTTCATAAGAGCATCCACACTAGATGTGAGATATGTGCCAAATGCTAAATATTTGGCACATATCCCACACCAAACCCAATTTTAGCCCATTTAGTAGATGTGGGATATGTTATTTTTTTTGCAACTTTGAACAGTACCGTGGCAAATTTGCCACGGTACGGAATGCATGTGGCAAAATGTTTTTTCTTTTAATGTGTAGATTGTGTTGATGAGTTGTAATAAATATTATTTTAATGTGTAGTAAATATTATTTTAATGTATAGAATTGAATTATAAAACATCTGATAAATGGGATGTTGTAAAATGATGTGATAAAATAATAAAGTAAGCCTTTGGTGTGGTAAAATGGCATAATTTTTAAAATATCTGCTACGGATGCTCTAAGGGTTTGGTACCTTACCTTCAAATAGGAAAAGTTTAAGCTCGAGAGGTAAAAAGAATTTAGGAAAAGCTTCAGCCATTAGTATTGAGTGATCTCTTGCTCTAACACTATAATAAATTATCAATATTTCAAAAATTTAAGTTGTTAGGAAAAATAGTGAATATAATCATTTAACCATATTTATAATTTAAAAAAAAAAAAATTTTGAAACAAATCAAATGGTGACTCCCTTTCACTAATTCTGCTTTTCCTTTGCTGTAATATCTTTCTAGATTTACACTTTGTTTGGTTGCAACCGAGGGAAAAGAAATGACATGAGGGAGAAGAAAAAAAAGGAAAACACTTTCTCTAATGAATGTTTGGAAACAAGAAGAGAAAGAGAAAAGAAAAGAGAAGAATTATTATGCTTTCCTTTGTTTGGTTTGTAGAGGGAAAAGAAATGAGAAGAAAAATATATGATTTTTTATTTCTATACCCACATGAGATTGAGAGTAATAAATTTGAAATTTTGGACAAAGGAGTAATTTCCTTAACATGAAAAGTCAAAAGTGATTGTTTATTGCTCTCGTTCCCTTCAAATTCGCCCAAATTGGGCGGATAGCTAAAAGTGGGCCCAGTAGATTGTGTTTCCACTGTTTTCTTTTCTCTCTTAGAATCCAAACAAGAGAAATAACATGACTTCCTTTCATTTCTCTTCTTTTCCCTCTCTTTTCACTCTTTTCCAAACATAGTGTTAGAGTTCAAGAGAGAGATGGAAAAGTGAAAAATACATTGAAATTTGCAAATGAAACAATGGAACTAAAGGATGCCTTTACATTAAACAACGCAAAAGAAATCAAACAAAAATGATGCAAAAGAAAATTATTTCAAAAATGTCATAATAGTACCTTGACATATTTCTTCATTCAAATCTTTTATCAAGATGTTCTCATATTCCCAATTGGACTATCCAAATTCCTCGAACACACTGAAGTCAATCCCACCAAATATGTGGAGCCCACCTCCTTCGGACACTGGCAACGGATTTTAGCTCCACACAATCATATGCAGCTCCTTTCTACGAAGGGCCTTTTTCTCTTGCAGCTATTGTTGATGCTGATTTTTTGTGCTTTTAGTAATTGTTGATGAGAAGTACTCCGGGTTGGGCACAAGGTATGGCACAATAGTCTGCGTAGGATGAAACCTGGACCTCGGAGAAGAGACGGTCTGAGCCTTTTGTGCACAATTCTCTTCGAAATTTGACCACGTCTTGGTTGGACTTCTTTATAGTTGTCACGGAAGATACCAGAATTCTGAGGAGGAGAAAGAGAACAAATACATTCTACATGGACTCCCATTCCTTTAATGAAAGGAGTAGATTTTTTTGGTGCAAAAGGTGGAAAAAAGATTTCACAAAAAAGCTCAACATGATTCCGACAACCTAGGTTCAAGTCCTGAAATTGCTTTTGCAATGAGCTTGGAGGTCTGCAGTAAAACCAAAGATGGTCAAACCTATTTTTGAATAAGATTCCTCTTCTGAATGTTCGTCTATTACCATTGACAGAAATGTCGACATGATAACAATAATCGCTATAATCATCCTCCATTCCAAAAGCAACACATAGGCCAAATGTTGGAAATTTTGGACCCATCCAGAATGATATGGACCTTCCAACACTTTGATGGTTGAACTAATTTGGAATCTCATGTCCAGGTAGTATAATTGCATATTCACTAACTTCTTGGGATATTCTACTAGATAACTGTGGATCCATTGATATGTCGCTTCTAACACCTAAACATGATATATTTGGTGGAAGCCCTAAAATTTCTCCAAACTGCATCATATTAGCAAATTCAACAAATGACAAGTTAGCAAATCTACTCATGTATTTGTGAAGGAAATATAAATTGTTTCTTGATAACTTTGAGAGAGAGGGAGAGAGAGAAACCTGAAGGAATAATTTGCTTGATAATTGTGAATCCAACGAGTGGCAGTTTGATGTAAGGACTTTTATTATACTTTGTGGAAGACTTGGAATTTCCAAAAGCTCATTGCACCTTTCGATAAAAAGCGTATGTAATCTCTCAAATATGCCAAAGAATTTTGGGAGGGTAACAACATTGCTATCGGTGATGTATAAACTTTCCAATGAGAGGGGGCAACAAGAAGTCAATATAAAATCTATTTCTGCGCGAATCTTAAAGAAACTAAGAGATAAATAATTCAAGCTCGGAAAAATATATTGGGAAAGGCCTTTATAAGAATCGCATGGTGGTCGCCTATCATTCTCCATTTCCTTTGGAAATATGACATCACCATAAAGAGAGAGCCTCTCAATATGTTGCAATTTATAAATGCTACTTGGAAGATATAGTGAATGGTTTCCGAGGAGTAAAGTTTTAAGCCCAATGAGATTCCCAAATGATGAAGGCAACTTACAAATACCGGTTGAGTGCAGTGCTAACTTGCCTAAACATTCCATTTCTTGAGAAATGTCAGGGAACTTCTTGAGGCTTGAGCAACCTGTAAGTGTTAAAGATGCGAGAGATTTCATCATGAGGTAGCTTGGAAGAATTTGAAGTTTAGTGCAATTGCTAAGTTCCCATACTTCAAGCTTTTGAAGATGCCCGACGGAGTCATGAACCTCAACTAAATTTGTACAATACTTAAGATCCAATTCTTTAATGTTTGGGGCTTGGGATAAGTCAGGTAATTTCCTAATGTATTCACACCAACTGAAATTCACATATTTCAAGGTTTCGGACGAAAAAATCTGTAGAAGAAAAAAAAATTAATATAGTTTAAGGAAGTAATAATTTATAAATATTAAAGAACATACCTGTGTGAATTGATTCTCCAATCGGCTACGAGACATGTTGAGCGCAACCAGTTTTTTAGGACAAAAGTTGGATGGCAACGAAGAAAATGGATATCCAGGCCAATCAAGAAACCTTAATTCATTGGGAAGATATTCAAGGCATCCAAAACTGTTTAGATTATGAATTATAAGAAATCTGAGATTTTTCATCTTAAGAAATTGCCCCTTTAATTGCACCGTCATTGGTTTAGGTGAGCACAACATTATACCTTGAATTTTATCTGACCCCTAGTTGGACAAAAGGTAAGTGAATCACATTACAAAATAATTTTTCTATAAAAAAAGGCAATTTATAAGGAAAAGAAAAATAGAGAAGAAAGTGACTACATCTACTATATGAAGAAAAGGGAGAAAGTGAATTAAAACAAATTATACCATATTTTTGGCTAGTATGTCAAGAGCATCCTCATAACACCATATCCTGCTACGTTCTTTGGGCTTATATGGTGATTCTTGTCGAACAATTTCCCTACCCATTTGTTGTAGCAAGTCATGCATCGACAATTTATTATATTGATCAACAGTCACAAGACACTTGTCAATAATTTTTGGAATACCAGATATAGGGTATAAATCACAAGTTTCTAGTATATCCACAACATAATCCATGTAATGTCCATTGAAGAAACATGCAATATCAAGAAAAATATCCCGTTCAGTTTCGTCTAATTCTTCATAACTTATTTTCAGTATATTCTGAATACCTCTATTAGGAAATTTTTCATACTTACGTAATGCACTTTTCCATTCAGCTTTCGTTCTTCCATAAAAATCAACACCCATTATTGTTAGAGCTAATGGAAGACCTTTCGCATAGCGTATTACTTGGTTTGCAAGTTCCAAATAATCTTCCTTGGGTTTGTTTCTCCTGAAAGCATGTTGACTAAAAAGTTCAATAGCTTCTTGTTCATTTAATCCCTTAACCTCATAAGTTGAAAGACCATTTCCAAGAGGAGCTACCAAGTGCTTATCTCTTGTTGTTATAATAATTCTACTTCCCGAAGCAAACCAATCACAGTTTCCAAGCAAACTTTCTATTTGATATAATTCATCCACGCCATCAAGAATTATAAGAACCCTTTTGTAACAAAGACTTTCATTTATCATGTTGATTCCTTTTGATATGCTACTCACTTTCAAATTCCTATCCCCTAAGATTTCAAAAAGAAGTGTCTCTTGCAGTTGGATTATACCTCCATTTGTCTTTGAATTCTGGCTGATATTCTCTAGAAAGCTACTTCCATTGAAAAGATTAAAAAACCTATTATAAATAGCTTTTGCAATTGTCGTTTTACCAACTCCACCAAGGCCATAGATTCCTACCATGCGAACATCATTTGATTCAATATCTAAAAGTATTTTTATGGCCTCAACTCGAGAACTTATTCCAACAGGATATTTAGCAACAAATAATGGCATTCGATTAACTTTTGAATTTGATACTTCTTCAACAATTCCTTGGATAAATTCAAATTCAGTACAACTGCCATTCATAGAGCATTAAAAAAATGTAATGAGTTAAAATATAATAAGAAAATAAAAACATAAACTAAATTCAAGATTCAAGATGTTTAGTTTGTACATTACAATTAAAGTTTCACTAATTAAAGTAAGTGACATATAACTCACAGATTGATGAACTATTATTTTATTAACACCTCTTTTGGTGAGCTAGCAAATTAGTTGTCACAGTACTCCTAACCTAATGAATGAGTTAGGCACGGACAACAATCATTCATTTATAAAGCTTTCACCTTACATGCATGCAATGCCTTCTTATATAGTACTAACTATACTGAAAGAACTCTCAATAATTCAATTGCCAAAAAATACTAAATTGTTGCAAGAAAAACAATAACTTTCATAAATAAGATATTTATTTTTAACAATTTCATACTATCTTCTCAGTGATATACGACCATTCCTGAATTCCCTCAACCATAAAATATCGATTTTTAATCATAAGATCTATAAAATTATTGCATTCAGTCCCCAATTCACAAAGAAAAATTCAAAAATCATGACCTCTGTCTAGATCTACTAACCGTCTTTCACGGGAAAAAATCACCAACGATTTATAATAAAAAAATTTATCCCTAGGAAACTACTATTCCAAAACAATATATCAATTAATAACAAAAAGAAATTGTAGTGTCCTTAGCTTGGGAATCTCTAGCCTCTTCTCTCAAGTGTTTGGGTAGTCTCCTCTTGGGGGTTGTTTGAGGTAGAAACAACTAATGAGTCTAAGCAAGGCTAGGGTGTCTAACCTAGGGTATAAATATTATAACCTAGGGTGGCAAGTTGTTTTGGTGGATCGTGTTGAAGTAGTTGAATTATATTACATGGGTCAATCTTAACACAACCCATTTAATAATCATGTCAAAATTGCTAAATTCTAACATTACCCATTTATTAACAGTTTGACATGACACAATCTATGTAACATGCTTAGTAAATAGTTTGTGCTGGATTGACAAAGATACGACCCATTCAACCTATTTCCTAAACATGTTGTATTAAGTTGGCATAAATACAACCCATTTCAACTAACTAAATGAATTTGACACAAAATTATTAACATATTATTATATTTGCAAGCACCTAAACTATAGTAATTACAAACAAAAAATTCTACACAAATTCTTGATAACATGTATTTAAGTACTAATAACATACAATCTAAAAGTTCTTATTTTAACGCAATGAATTTCCACTCAAACTTTAAAATATATAATTTCAGAAAGACAAAATGGAATGAGAGTTTTTTTTCTTTATTTTAGGTAAAAGGGTTAGGGACTTTAGAATTTCAATGAAAATTTTATCAAAATAACCATTAAAATTATTCTAATCACTCAATTATATATTTAAAATTCAAATTTATGTTAGATGAAAATGACATTTATATTTATAGGTTAAAGAGTTTCATGGCAAAAAGTGCCACTCGTCTTGACATGAATAATGAACCTAATCATTTTGGGTTGATTGCATGATGCAAGAGAATAGTGATAGCTTATGTGGCATCCATGTGCCATTTATTATTTATTTTGTTTGTCCAATTGTCATTTATTCTTCATTATTATTCAGTTAAAGTTATTTATGAAGGCTTGTTGGTAGATGTTACAGCCTTATTATCTCTTTATTGGTTGATCATGCAAAGACTATCTAGGAAGATGCCATTGTCTTAGAAGTTTTTTAGAATTTATTGTAGGCACTTAACTCTTTTGCATTGTTATTGTTAGGTTCTAAAGATTTAGGAATTTATGTATTTAGAACTCTAATGTGTAATGTTGGCAAACCATGATCAAAACAGGTTGTTTAGTCTTGTTTAGGCTTGCTCAAAGTTGGGTCTTTCATGTAAAGTTGGAATCGAGAGGCTGCAGATGCATTGGTGCATTTCGGCCTGGCTCGATCGATCGAATGAAAGACTCGATCGATCGAATCTCGGGCAAAATGCTTTTCTGCAGAATTTTCCAGCTCAACCCTAACCCATTAAACGTTTTGGTTTTCTGTTTTTACCCTAGGTATATAAAGAAAAACTCTAGCCACGTTTTGAGTGTTGCTCCAGTTGTATTGTTGCTCATACTTTTATGTTTTGTGTAAATCTCTAGTGAGATCTAGAGGAGCTTTCCTTTACACAAAGTTTAGGGTTTTCAAGGTAGAGATAGTATCAACATCTTGATGATCAACTCAGTTGCTGCCATTGAAGCTTAAAGAATAACAAGCGTGGGTGCTTGTAGCTGATTGGAGAATCCAAGAAAGAAGGAGTCCGTGGATTCGGAGCTTGCACGTGGTCGTGTCAGTAAGTTCTACTGGTGGGTAGCATTAGGAAGTCAAGCGGGGAGCTTGTAAGTCCTTTTGTATGAACTTCGATTCTTTCATAGTGGATTCAGGTTTACCTTGAGGATAGCTAGGTCAAATCCTCCCCAGGTTTTTACCGTGTGGTTTCCTGAGTGATCATATCTTTGTGTTCTTTATATTTTCGCTGCTTTATAATTGATATGATTGTTTGATTGTTTTAACCTAGAATTGCATAATTTGACTAAGTAACAACTTGGCTAATTAACTAGGTTAATTCGGTTGGTTTAAGGGGTCTAAAACCGTTCAAGTGGTATCAGAGTGGGTAGCTCTCTTGTTTGAGATTTTTTGATCTCTGAGCTGATTCTTGACCCCTGCTGTCATGGAGCATGGACACTCTCTTGTTGTTCCACCTCACTTTGATGGGAATAACTATGCTTATTGGAAAGTAAGGATGAAAGCTTTCCTGAAATCTATTGATGAGAGGGTTTGGAATTCCGTTGAATACGGATGGCAGAAGTCCACTACTCTTGTGAGTGAATGGCAAACTTCTGAAAAAGAAGTAGTAGGTTTCAATAGCAAAGCTATGAATGCCATCTTTAACGTTGTTTCTATGGAGGAATTTAAGAGAATCTCTAATGTTGAGGTTGCTCACACTACTTGGAAAATCCTCCAAACTGTGCATGAAGGCACAAAGGCAGTTAAGATCAATAAACTGCAGCAATTAACTTCTAGATTTGAAAGCATTAGAATGTCTGATGATGAATCCTTTGATGAATTCTATGCTAAATTGAATGATATTGTTAATTCTGCTTTTAATTTGGGTGAAATCTATGATCAACCTAAAATTGTTAGGAAGATACTTAGATCTTTAGCTGAGGACTTTAGACACAAAATGACTGTCATTCTGAGAGTAAGGATGTGGACTCCATTCCTGTTGATGAGCTTGTAGGATCTCTTCAGTCCAATGAGTCTGATCTACCCAAAGTAAACAAATCCAAGTCAATGGCTCTTAAGTCAGTTGATGATGTTGAGATTGGTGGATTTGATGATGAGCTCTCTGCTACAGAGATTGCGTACCTTGCCAAGAACTTTAGAAACTTTCTTAGGAATAACAACAAAAAGGCGAGAGGTACAAACACTGCTGAACCTAGAAACTTTAGGAAGAATGATCCCACTAAGGTTAATAACTTTGAAAAACCTAGAGAAAAAGTTGTTCAATCTTCAAACAATCCATTGGGTCCTCAGTGTTTTGGCTGTCAAAGGTATGGTCATGTTAAATCTGAATGTCCTACATTCTTGAGATCTAATGGTAAAGCTATGGCTGTAACCCTTAGTGATAATGAGGTTTCTGATGATGAGTCTGGATGTGATGAGGATGGAAACTTCATTACTTTCACTGCTACTGCTATAGTCAATGAAAGTGTGTCTGTTGAAGAAAACCCTTCCGATGGGGAACTCTCTGAGGATGCAGATCTTCAAGAGGCCTATAATAAATTTTGCAAAGTTGCTGCAAAGGATGCTATGAATGTTGAACTTGGCCTGAAGAAAATTGAATCTCTTAAGCTTAAAAAGAAGAACTTGCTTGTAAAATTGTTTGATGCTAATGATCTTTTGAACAATGTAAAATCTGAGAACATGCTCTTACTTGATAAAGTTAAAACTTTGGAACATGATTTATCTGTTACTAGATCTGCTAGTTCTAAACTTGATTAAATGTTGAATGTTCAAAAGTATCATTCTGATAAATCTGGTTTAGGATATGTTGAAAGCATCTCTGATTCAGCACCACATTCCACAAACTTTGTTCCTTCTTCTTTTTCTGAACCTTCCGTGAGTGAGGTTGTGAGTGAAACTATCAAACCCCCTGTGAGTGAGGTTGTCAAATCTGTAGAAGTTTCACTCCCTAGGAAGATTAGGGTTAATCTAGAAGAGTCTAAACCTAAGGTTTCTACCCTTTCTAAGGACAAGATGCATGGTAAACCTACATGAGTTTGTCATTTTTGTGGAAAGTCTAGACACATTCGTCCTAACTGCTACAAGCTTCAAGCTGCTAAGAGAGCAAACAAACCAAAGGTGCCTGTGCCTCAAGCACAAGATCCTATGGCACTCATTGGTGAATTGGTAAAGGCGTTAAACCTTTATTCCAATCCTAGAGTTGGAAATCACTCAAATGTGAATAAGAACTCCAATGCTCGTAGTGCGTCTAAAAGATTTTGGATGCAAAAGGCTCAATCTAATTGAGTCTTTCTGACATGGTCCTTGTGCTTCATTGCTCATTCCTTTGTGACCATTGTTCTTTGGTATTTGTGTTTTTGTGTTTTTGCTTTTTTTCTAGGACTTGCATTGCATTACATTCATGCATTTCATTCGAGGATTTATTTGTTTTTCTCTTCATATAAAAAAAAAATTAAAAAAAAAAAAGAGAAAAGGAAAAAGCAAAAATATGTTTGACATTATTTTTCTTGGTTTTTTTAAAACAAGATTGGTCAATTTATTTACACAGAACATGTCTTGTGTACCTTGTTTAGCTTTGATGAGCTTATTTATTGCACTTTACTAGTTGAAGTTTTGTAGTGCATGTTGTGTGAAAAAGATGTTTATGGTGTTTATCACTCTGTCTTAATCTTGAAGTCACATGTTATTTGACTGTCGGACTTGATCCTTTTGAGAAAGGCATCAATAACCATCTCACCACTGTTCACTAGCCAATCATGAACACCTTAGTGCATATCATAAGATTTTGTGCTCGAGAAAGTGTAGCACATGCACAAAAAGAACATAAAATGTAGCCTCAGTTTAATTGCTTAATTAAAACTGGTGTGTACTATTAGGCTTGATGCCAATTCACTTAATTAAAACTGGTGTGTACTATTAGGCTTTATGCCAATTCACATAATTAAGAGGCTAAATTCAAGAAACTTACATGATTGCAAGCTTATGTTCCAGGAGATGTGGGAGTTATATGATGTAACTCTTTAGGTGGTAGTCTCTTTTAAATTCTATGTGATGAATTTTGTAGACTTTGTGATTGATTACTATTCACATATCACCTCACATGTATCTTAAGCTCTTGCTAGTTACACACACTACACAAGTTACTTTTTGCTAAACTTGGTACATTATATTGTGTGTGTTTTTTGTTTGACCAACCAAGTTTGAAAATATCTTGAGTATTATGCAAAACATTTTTTTTTACTTGAGAATTTAAAGGAAGAACTGGCTGAAACTTTCTTTGGAGAAACTGGGATTAAAATTTGGGTTTTTGAAAAAGCATTCCATTTCATCTCATACTCATGCATTGTGTTTCATTAATTTTAATGCTTTGAGGAGTTATTTTTCAAAAATTGATTTGAGTTTTTCAAAACTGTAATTTTTCTCAAAATACTGTGAGCCGCTGCCTGTTTCGATCGATCCATTCTGTTTTTCGATCGATCGAAAATACTTAAAATATCTTTCAAAATTTCGGAGTGATTCGATCAATCGAATGTGATTTTCGATCAATCGAAAGTCGCGAATCAGGTTTTTTAAAACACTGTTCTTGACTAATTCAAACACTTTTTCAAAAAAGGTTTTTCAAACTTTTCTTCTCTCTCCGACTAGGCAAGGCTCCACAGTCCATTCTTTGTTGTTTTCCTCCGGATTTTTTTGCAAAGAATCTCTTTCCTCAAGCCGGTAAGTCCCTTTTGCCCCTCCTTTTGAGTTTATTTACATATTTCATGCATTTTTCATGCATTTTCTCTCAAATTTTCGGACCTCTTTCTTTTTGGGATTTTTGTTTATTCAAGCCTAAATTTGTGCAATTGATCAATGGATTTTTGTGGGGACATACTATAAACATGATCTTGATAGTTTAATTTGATCAATTTTGGGTTTTGTGAAAAATTGAAATTTCTAGGGTTTATATTAGTTTCGAATTGGGGATTTTGTTCAATTAGGTTGAAATTGGCTTGTTGTTTTGATGAAATTAGGCATTATAATCTGTGTGTTGTGTTCTATAATGCTTGATTCATCAATGTGCTTCAAAGTTTTTCAAGTGGTTTTCAAATTTTTGGGGTTTTTGTTAGAAACTCTATGCTCAAGCCAATTTTGTGCAATTGAACTTAAAATTGAACTTTGTTTACTGCATTAGTACATGCATCATCGCATTGTAACTGTTCATACATCATATAGATTTTTGCTCTATATTTTTTTATGCTAACTTGCAGTCTGCCCTTGGTTTTCTTTTTTTCTTTATTTATTTTTTTTTTTTCTCTTTTGGTTTTCTCTTGTGTCTCTGTCCTTTCCTTAGCATCATGCCTAGGAAGACTAGGACTCATAGGTTTGTCCCCTCACCTACTCCTTCCCCTCCATCTTTTGACCGAGAGAAATTTCCTAGTGAGAAAAACCAGGAAATCTTTGAGAAGCTGAATCTTAGGAGAAAGATATGGTCTGAGCGGTCTGTCATTTTAGATTAGTTAGATCCTGCCATTAGGGCAAACTTAGAGCGTAGGGGCTGGTTACCCTTGGTGGATATTTCTGATCCTCCTCCACTTGCTACCTTGATCCGAGAGTTCTTCTCGAACATCTCGATCCACGTCTATGATTCCAACACTTTGGTAAAGAGTTGCATATGAGGCGTAGAGTACACCATTACTCCTATGGTAGTGGCTGATGCTCTAGGGGTACCCTTGGTCTAGCACCCTGTCTACCCTTATGATGAGTCTCCAGTTTTGAGTGATGTCATGTCTTACATCACTGGGTCATCTATCCAGTGGGGTTCTGATCCTAGGATCACCACTGCTGAGCTTTTTGAGCTGCACTATCTTTTCTTTAGGATAGCGTGTCACTGTTTTTGGCCCATTTCTCATCTGCACACCATTCCTCTCGAGAGGTGTGTATTTTTGTACGCTCTAGTTACTGATGCTCCTATCAGTTTTCCCCATTTGTTCCTTCGTTCCTTGAACGAAGTGTATAGGAGTTCATCTTCTTCTCATGCCCTTGTTCATCCTATTTTTATCCATAGGATTCTTCTTTATTTAGGTCTAGATGATTTCCCTTCCTCGGAGCCTGTGCATGTCATTGGTCCTATAGGTGCGTCTTTTCTTAGACAGAGGGCTGCTCATCTTCGAGCTGGTTCTAAACACCCTAGGTCTGAGCCTTCTGGGTCCGCTCCTCCTCCCTCTTCTTTTACAGGTCCTACTGGTGAGGATGTTCCTGATCCTGATGCTGCTGCTACTGCTGCTATTCCTCCACCTCCATCGGCTGACTTTGATATCCATCGTACTTTGGAGACTGTCATGACCATTCAGGCAGCTCATGGTCAGCTTTTGGTGGATCTTTTTGACGAGATTCATGCGTTGCTAGCTGATCTGGCGCGTCTTCGTTCACCCTCACCACCTCCTTTTGATGATGGATTGTGATTGCCCTTTGGCATTCGGTCACAAAAAGGGGGAGTAGAGTTTGTAGAGGAGTTTTGTAGTTAGGGAGAGTTTTTTGTTTTGAGGAGCTAGTGGAGTTGTTAGATTGTATTTAGGCGCTTCACCTTGTATATCATTTTTTTTGGGATATTCATGTTAGGGGGAGTAACATTGATTGATATACATGATTTCTATTTGATTCTTGTTTCTTTGGATTCACTGTTTATTGATTTATATTTTTGAGTTATTCATTGATATATGTCTTTATTATGTGTTGTGTGAATCATACAAGAAGTTATACCTGTTTATTTACTATTTTCTGTCACACATGCGTTTATGCGTTTGTTGAGTATTTCAGGAATATACAGGTTGATTCAATTGAGCTGCTGTCTACACTTGCAACTGATGGATAGTAGTTAGGATTGAATTTTAGTCTTTATGAGCATTATTTTTGTAAAGGGCTTTTACTTGTAAACTTTGAGTTTTGTGTTTTGTCACGGATTGCCAAAGGGGGAGTTTGTTAGGTTCTAAAGATTTAGAAATTTATGTATTTAGAACTCTAATTTGTATTGTTGGCAAACCATGATCAAAACAGGTTGTTTAGTCTTGTTTAGGCTTGCTCAAAGTTGGGTCTTTCATGTAAAGTTGGAATCGAGAGGCTGTAGATGCATTGGTGCATTTCGGCCTGGCTCGATCGATCGAATGAAAGACTCGATCGATCGAATCTCGGGCAGAATGCTTTTCTGCAGAATTTTCCAACTCAACCCTAACTCATTAAACGTTTTGGGTTTTCTGTTTTTACCCTAGGTATATAAAGAAAAACCCTAGCCACGTTTTTAGAGTTGCTCCAGTTGTATTGTTGCTCATACTTTTCTGTTTTGTGTAAATCTCTTGTGAGATCTAGAGGAGCTTTCCTTTACACAAAGCTTAGGGTTTTCAAGGTAGAGATAGTATCAACATCTTGATGATCAACTCGGTTGCTGCCATTGAAGCTTAAAGAATAACAAGCGTGGGTGCTTGTAGCTGATTGGAGAATCCAAGAAAGAAGGAGTCCGTGGATTCGGAGCTTGCACGTGGTCGTGTCAGTAAGTTCTACTGGTGGGTAGCATTAGGAAGTCAAGCGGGGAGCTTGTAAGTCCTTTTGTATGAACTTCGATTCTTTCATAGTGGATTTAGGTTTACCTTGAGGATAGTTAGGTCAAATCCTCCCCAGGTTTTTACCGTGTGGTTTCCTGAGTGATCATATCTTTGTGTTCTTTATATTTCCGCTGCTTTATAATTGATATGATAGTTTGATTGTTTTAACCTAGAATTGCATAATTTGACTAAGTAACAACTCGGCTAATTAACTAGGTTAATCCGGTTGGTTTAAGGGGTCTAAAACTGTTCAGTAATCACTTATATATATCAATGAGAAATGAGAAGAACAAAAACCATTTGATTAAGAAGATTATTTGCAACTTTGTGTTGCTTTAGATTTGAGCAATTCCTCTCACAATCAAGTTTGTGGCTTGGTTATATTAAGTGAAATGCATGACTAGTAGCATTGAGTGACTTCCGCTCCCTCCTATTAAGTAGCACCCTGAGACTATCCTCTTACCTTTGGAATTGAGTCATTTATAAATTGTGTCAAAGTGAGTCGAATCTTTTTTTGACATGAACCCATTTACACTATAAATAAATAAAAGAAAAAACACTTGTCGTGTTAGCGGGACAATGTAAAAATTCTCCACGCCTATTAAAAACCCAATGTCAAAATTACTAAGTTCCCCCTTAAAAACAAAATCTTATATATATATATATATATTTTTTTATTTTCCTTTGGAACCGAGTATCATAATTTCCCACATTTATAAGAACTAAGTCCTTTGATTTTATCTCAATGTAAATCAAGTCACTTCGCCACCATTTGTGATTATTTATAAGATTTTCCTAGTCATATGTATTGTTAGGGTAATAGATTAGTGCGTTGGCAAATCCCAATCAAAACTTACTTTTTAATGTATTTGAGTCTTAGTTTTTTGTGTCCAAAAGTGTGTTGAAGATCCATGTCGAAGACACAAGAAAACTACTCAAGAAACTACTCAGTATAGTGAAGGAACAAACATCTTGACTCCTACTTGATACCTTTCCATTCAATCGAGCTTTCTCAATACCTATCCAATTGATCGAGGTTTGCTAGGTTGCTCCCTACCTTCCCAATACCTGGTTGACCGATTGAGCCTCGGGTATTTTAAATACCTAGGGCAGTTTCGCGGTTCATTTTGAACTTGTCTTTCTCTCACTCATTATGACTCTTCCACCCTTCAAACACCAAATCAAGACTCCCTCTCTAATATTCGACCCTCTCCACTTCCAAGTTCTTGGCAACTCTTTCCTAATCCTTCTTTTTGCATTGGTTTATGTTCATGCATTGCATTTTCCGATAGGGTCTAGGTTTTTGGGATTTTGAGTTGTGGTCATATTTGTTCAAATTTCTAGAGGGGTTTTGCTTAGATTGTCACGAGATTTCATAGACATTTTTTATTGGGGTTTTTTATTGCATTATTATAGGCTTTGTATGTTGATGTGGATATGCGTGCTATAGTGTTGGATTGTGTTGCATTTTTGGGTTGGGTAGAGTTAAAGTCGCATGTTCATGCATTTGTTGATGCATTTTGTCATATTGTGATTCTTCTTTTAGTTTTCTAAGTTTGTTGCCTCTACTTTTAGTTTATTTGACCCTATGGCACCCAAGAAATCCACTCCCCAATGTAACCAACTCAATACCTCTCGATCCACTTCCTCCACTCCTTAGTTTAATCCATGTGTTCCCATTTGAGAAATACTTCAAAGCCTTCATCGGTAACTTCTCTACTGTCCCATTCTGAGTGGGATTCGAGTTGCTAAAGATGCTGCTTATGCTTCTGTACCTTTTAACTCAACTTCTTACTTCGACCCGTGCTACATTGTTGGATAAGGTGCATCTTATGCATGTGGATGTTCATCAGGTACAATACACATAGACATTACATGGGTAGAGGTTGGGTACACTAACCACAAAGATGTACCAACTAAACACCCACGTAGGTCGTGTGCTTTGACAGGCGTTCTGCATTCGTGAGATCCGCAACCACCCAACCCCCCCCCCCCCCCCCCCCCGAACATCGACAATGGTGATAATGCTGATGATATTGATGATGGTGGCAATGACACCCCTGCTAATGACAAGCCTGCTACTTTAGATGATGACACTTATGTTGCTAGACCCTTTGTCCATCTCCAGTAAAAGGGGGAGTAGATAGGCTAGTTGTTAGGGGGAGAGTATAATAGTTTTGTAAATATTTTTGTAGTGCAAGAGAGATTGTTTTCTTTGTTATTTCTCATATTCTCTTGTACTTTTGGATTTTGTAGTCATTTTACATTGTTCTTTGAGGCTATATATATAATGTATCTTTTTCACATGCTCTTTCCCCATACTTTTATATATGGATAATATGGACATTATTATGTGTTTGTAGATTATGTTTGTGATGATTTGTTTTGAGCAGTATTGTTATTACTTGTCTTATATCCCACATGATGCCTTGATGATTCTTGTTTAGTGTATTATAGGAAAGACAAGTCTCTAAGCTAGATCAAAACTCTAGCTCTATTCTTGCAAAACTCTAGACAAGTTTCACCCCTTCACAATTGCCCCCCACAGCAACTATTGGTAGTGAATCTTGGTTCTTCCACTTTAAGCGTCTTGATTCCTTTGGTTTTCTACTGCTGTGATTAAGATTTTTTTTTTTTTTTTTTTTTTTTGGTTTAGTTTCTAGGTTTAAGCTGGTGAACTTCTTGTGAAATTTCTTTGTATTTTTTGGTCTTGGCTTTGTGAATTGTAGTTGGGCTTGTATCCTGTAATTATAAAATTGTTGTGGGTGAGTGAATACGGGCATATGTACATTATGAGTTTGTGAAATCTAAGCTTGTGTGTGTGTTGATGAACTGTTTAGTGTTCGCAGACCTTGGGTGTTTGTGTGTGTTTGGATTGCAAGAAAATGAAAGAAATGCATCAGTTATTTTTATATTCAGAGTTGTGTGTGTTTTTTTTTTCTTTGATGTGGCTTTTTATCAAGGTTGTCAAAATCAGGATCCTATGTAGGATCATAGGAGGTAGGTAGGATCGTGGATCGTAGGATCGAATCGTGGATCGTAAGATCCTACCTATTTTCAGATTTTAAGCAAAAAAACCTATTGATAGTGACTTTGTATGTTATATAATCACTTAAAATATGAATCCATCAATGAAAAAAAAAATTGCATCATAAAATGTAATTTGCATGCACTACATCATTCTTATGTTATTCTAACGAAACAAAATATATTTAACTTTGGACATAATGTGTCTAAAAAGTTCCGTACATGTTTAATTAGCAACTAAGTACCAAAATATTATCTACACATATGGAAAATGTTTTCCAAATTAGAAGTTCCAAATCCAAAATAAGTTAGGCTAGTTAGCATATAAAAACTACAAATTTACAATATGTAATCCAAAAGAGAATTCTCAATCTAAGATAACTAGCTAATTACAAATGTGAAATCCAAAAGAGAATTCTCATTCTAAGGTTCTTCTAATCTAATCACTGTCATTGTTATGTCTCATTTCATCATCTATATCCTTCCTAGTATCAACATCCAAAACGTTAAACTTAAGTACTATAGGTTTTTTTTTTTTTTTTTTTTTGAGATTTTATGGTGACATAGGGGTAAATTTAGGACTTCAATTCATTATTGGGCTTCTGATAACCCATTGGGCTTGTGAGTTTAGGTGGATTATCTTACCCAAATGAATCTCACTTAAAAAAAAAAAAAAAAAAAATCAAGCCAAATGGTAGGATTGGTAGGATCCCATACGATCCTACGATCTCATACGATCCTACAATTTTTGCAATCCTGCTACGATTTTAAACTTTTTGGTGAGGTGGGATCGTAAAATCGTGCGATTTTACGATCCAGATCACGATTTTGATAACCATGCTTTTTATAGATTCAAATTCTAGGTTACATTTTTTATGTTAATTAAAAATTTTTGATATTATTTTATAAGTCACGTTACCTTAAACTTGTCAACCATGCACACTATTTACCACATAAGCATTTTCATAAGTGAGTTAATAGTAGATATCAAATTAACTACTGACAAAATATATGAACTAAATTGACCGTTACACCAAAATGTAGGACTAAAATTGTGTTTTTTGTATTAAAAAAAAATACAAAAAAGATATGCATTGGAAGTTAGAAATACGGACTTTAGCCCAAAAATAGCAAAATAAGAAGATTAATTTTTAAAATATTATCTTAAAATTTAAGTTTTAATAATTTAGGCATTATACTTATATTATAGAGAGAAAAAAAAAATCTGCTGAAATTCTAAACTTATATAATATTTAAATATAAAGTAACATGTAATATGTGTTCCATGGGATTGGAGATGTACAATTTTTTTCTCTTTATATTCTTGGAAATGTTTAGTCAACCAATTATGCTAATATTTTTTTAAAAAAAAATCCTTTTTAATAATATCTTCTCCAAATATATAAAACATTATTAGAATTAGGAATTTAAATCTTTTTATTAAATCACGCCTTTCATACATATATATATATATATATATATATATATATATATAAAACTTCATTATATACCTAAATTATGTAGATTGGATGTTGGATAAGTGTATGTATTATGTGGGCATATGTTAAGTCATACTTTTTTTTTTGTGTTGATAGAGTGTTAAGTCATATACATTGGGTGTTTATTAAGTCTGTAAGTCTATTGAGCTACATAAACATGGTTTTAAAACAGGTATGGTCAAAGGAACGGAAAAGCATTCGATTTCCTATTTTCACCGGTTTTAAGCGTTTTTACCGGACCGGAATGATACCTGGTTTCCGGTTGAACCGGACCAAATTGGGTGATTTTCTACCATTACTCATTCTGGTACAGGAATAGGCCCATTTCATCTTGCCAAAAATAGCAGACCATTCCGGACTTTACCGGCTACTTCGATCAGCTTTGGCCATTCCAGGCGAAAAATAGATTTCGGCCTTCAAACAAGCAGTTCGCACGTGGAACCAAGGTTGAGGTGTTACCTCAACCATTGGCTAGTTCCTCTAAAAAAATAAAAAATAAAAATAAAAAACACTCAACCTTATGTAACGCCCACTCTCTTTATCTGTGAGGAAGCTAGAAAGAAACAAAAAAATAAATAAAATAAAAAGAAGTGTAGAAGAAGGAAGAAAGAAGACTCTGGAGGAGAAAGGAGAGATAAAACCAGGAAGATAAAAGTTGTGGAAATGTGGGCTGTGGAGGGGAGAGTGACATGTGGAGATAGAAAGTAAAAGGGCAAAAAATTAAAAGAATATAAAAATGGAGAGAAGAGAAGGAACGGTGGAGAAAAAAACTCAAAAAGAAAGAGGAAAAAAAATGGAAGAGAGTGTTTTTTTTTTAGAAGGAAGAGAAAAGTTTTGGTTAGTGGGTAATGTTATGGACAAAAACAAAAACAAAATTATGTTAAAGTTTTAATACAAAAATGCTTATTAAAAAAGATTAATGTAAAAAACATTTTGTACAAATTCATATTACAGTGGAATAGTCTAATTAAAAATTGGGATATCGCATCTTTTATATTAAAAAAAACAAAGAAATTATGTATAATAGTAGTATAATTAATAAAGAATTTATGTAGTATAATTTTACTCCTGTCTTTTGAGCAGTTCAATAGTTTAGTTCTTCCCCAGGTTGTGGCATTAAGGGTCCATTTGATTGGAATGGTAGAAAAGTGAGAGGATAGAAAAGATTTTAATTTCTCTCATTTTTGTTTGGTGAGAGTGGAAAAATGGAAGGATGGAAAAAGTGAGTTTGTATAAATTTACGCATATATCCTTTTTAAAAAAATGATGCCCAATTAAAACCAAAAAAGGGATAAACAACCAAAAAAAATTAATTGCCTAAATTTATTAAAAAAAAAATCATTTCTAGAAAAAAAAATCACATCTAAACAAAAAAATACCAAAAAAACAAAAAAAGAAAAAAAAAAAGAGGCAACATCTAGGAGGAAAGAAAAAGAAAAAAAAAAATGAAGAGCAACGTAGACAAGCCCATGTGCAACTGAACATGGTCATTTTTGTCCAAAAATGATGTCCAATTTTTTCCTTTAATTTTCTCTTTATTTTGGAGAGAAAATTTTTTGGTGGGCCTGAAAAGAAAACACATGCGTCCCCCCATTTATTTTCCTTAATTCTCACCAAACCAAACACACTCTAAGTTTAGGCTTTAGACATGAAGTTGCATGGAGAGTCCAATTAGGTGAAGGCATAATCTTATTGGAGTCCTACTTCTAATACTTGAACAAAATTTATTAAAAATGCCTTTTAAAATTTTCTAAATAATTTGCGAGAGAAATTCCTAATTAGTTGGTATATAAGGCAACCTAATATTAAGTTCTTTTATTTCTATCATTAACCTATAACTAATTACTTTAGTAGAAAATGTGATGGCACAAAAAAAAAAAACCTTTAAAATTTGTCAAAACTTAGGTAAAAAGAATAAGAAGAATAAGCAAACAGTTAGGTTGGGTAGTTATTTAACAATAGAATATAGTGGTCATCACAAAACCATTAAAAACTCTAAAAAGTACAAAACTAATCATTAAATACATACTTGTGCTTGTAATGCCAACCAGATATATTGGTTGCTTCTTGTAGAGCATCCCTCCACCTTTGTATCTTTTTGTTATCCTTAAATTTTTCTTCATGTTGAGTGAGTGCTTCTCCAAACTTTCCTTTTTGGTTACGAATATCTGATGGATCCACATTGTAAAACACTAGTAGCACCAACTGATCATTCTTCTTACACTCAACAATCTTAACAAGTTCATCCAAGCACCAAGTGGAGGATGCATAATTTTCAGAAAATATAATTATTGAAATGGTTGAGTCCTCAATGGTTTTGAGAAGTTCTGCAGAAATTTCTTCTCCCCTTGGGAGCTTATCATCGATGAAGGTGTTAATACCTTGCTGACATAAAGCGTTATACAAATGACTTATAAAACTAAGGCGGGTATCTTCACCTCTGAAACTCAAAAAGATTTGAAAGTTCTTGGGCTGGTGCGTTAAAGAGAGAGAGGAAGACGAGGCTACTTTGCTAGTCATAAGCGCCATCAGGATTTATGAGCAACTAGATGAGAAGATCTGAAACTGAAAGGAGGAGAAGGAAGGCTATGAAGTTGCTTGTCAATATAACTGAGTAAAGTGAATGACGAATCCAGGGTGAGTGAATGGATGCAAGAGAAGACTTTGATGTAGTCTTGCTTTTAGTGTGACAAGTAACTTTTTAAACTTTCAAGAGACAATAAATACTTTCTACATTACAATATCATGGAAATTTTTTAGTGAAGCCCAAAATAAATGTTACAAACCCATAGGTTACATTTGATTAGCTGACATAGTGGTTGGCTCTAATACTAAATGTTACAAACCTATGGGTATAACTCATCCTTTGAAACCAGCTTGCAATGGGAAAGTGTTCAAAAACTTATATACATATATTTAAACTTATATTTAATTTATGTGGAACACTAGGATCATAACAATAACTATTTATTTGATCTTTGGAACATACTTGGGTTGTCTAGGGGTATTGCTCCAAGCTCTCACATAAGGGTCCCAAATGAGAGCCTGAAGCATTGCTCCAGGACTACCTAATTAAAAATTACCCTTGAACTTTATTGAAACCATACCGGTCATTGTAATCAAACTTTTCACATTGCAAAATCTTAGAAGATTTTCAGGAAACCAAAAATTTCTATGAGTATGAGCTTCCTTAACTCCACACGCATAAAATGGGATCTTATAAAAAATTCAAACTTATTGTGAATGTCGAAACTTTTTTTTTTTAATGATTGCTAATGCACTATTGTGTGAGGAGAAATGATATGTCTACAACATTTTCATAATATTTTTACAACAAATTTTAAGTGGCAGGTTGTTATTGGTTGTTATTGTTGGAGCAAAAAAGTAATCTTAGTATTAGGTTTAAATTTGAACCAATAACAACTAAACAACATATGATTTGTTGTGAAAATATTGTGGACGTAGCATTTCTTATTTTATAAAAATTATATAGTCAAATTTATAGTATTTTTAGCATTACTCAAACCATGAACCCAACAAAAAAATATAAGCCATAAACCCAACCTTGACCCCAATACAAATGGTAGATCAAAGTAACAGATGTAGGTTGAATCATGAAAAATTATCTTATGACCAGATTTTATAAGACATTTTTCCAACAACAGGTGTAAATCTTATACATACATGTCCCACATAGATACCCTGCAGATATCCATCTTCCACGCACTCCCACAAAGTTCAAAGAAAGGCCCACACGTTTTTAACTGTTCTAGAAAAGTAGCGATATTTGATTCTTTCTCTACAGACTTCTTCTCTTTTCCTTTTTCTTAGGATTCCCCCAAAGTCAATTCCTCTACAGGCATGAACAGGACTTTTTGTCAAAACTTTCACTCTCTTTCAAGTCAATTGGACCTACCAAAAGGAGAAATGAGCGTGTGAAAAGTCCGAAAAGTCTATTGATTTCTCTATAAATATAAAAAGAGTCCATGCTTAAAGCTACAGTAACACAGCTATTGTAGATTTGGTTTATTCAATTTCACTGTTTCACTTTTACTGCTTTTTTTTCTTTTTTTTTTTTTGGGGCAATATCGTATAGAACACGCTTTTTATTTTTTATTCTTTTTATATACATATAAGTTATTATCCTTAAAAAAAATATTAACACAACAAATTGATTGTAGTTAATGTAGTTTTGATTTATTCAATTCCCACTATTTCACTTTCACTGGCTTCTTTTTTTTTTTTTTTTTTTTTTTTTTTTTTTTGTGGGTAATATCGTATTGAACACGCTTCTATTTTTTTTATTTTTTTTATATACATATGAGCTGTTACCCTTAAAAAAAAAATATTAACACAATAAATTGTCACAATATTTTTATAATTGTAGAGGTGTAAATTCTTTATAGGCCAAAATAAAATAATAAAACGTCATACTATAACCAACCACAACTAAAAATGAAGGTATTGTGAAAAAAAAAGTGTGACATTCACAACATTTTTCACACCACCTTCATAACGAATCATAGGTGGTAAATTGTTATTGGATATAATTTAAATTTACCAATGAAATTACTTTTTTGTCCAATAATAACAACTCATAACAATCTACTACTTATGATTTGTTGTGAAAATGTTGTGGACATAGCATTTCTCTTGTGAAAATATTAAGACATTTAGTCGTCGTCATAATATTTTCACAACTACAAAAGTGTCAATTATTTACAAGTCAAAATAAAATATAACAAAATTATAAAGGTATTACGAAAATGTCGTACCATTATGTTGTGTTTATAATTATTTTATTTATTTATTTATTTGTTTAGTCAACTTTGTTGAGCCAAAATTTACTATTTCACATAAAGTTTTCTTGGGTTGACTTTGGAAAAGAGCAAATATGTCATATTGTTATTCTCTCAATTAAATCCTAATTAAAGCTTATGATTCTTAAAATATTCCATTGTGTAGTGGCTAAAATAGTCCCACTAAATTTTAACATCTCAAAAATTTTCTTAACGTATTTTGAATTTTAGATGGTAGTAATGCTTAGAAAGTTGGAATGGTAATATAAGGTGTTTTATTTGTTACCTAGAGAACATTGATTCTCTATGTTTAAATCTTCGAAACTTATAATTCATCTAATGGAAAATTCGATCACACATGTCTTTTTTTTTTTTTTTTTTTTCCTTTTCTTGCCTAAAATGGGTGTTCATTAAAAACTAGTTAAGTTAAAGATTGCACATAGACTCATGTAAAATGATAAAGAAGAAAGTATGAATGACAAAATTTTCATTGTGTATGATTAAAGGTATTTGATGAAGAGTTTCAATTGTAGCGATATCATTTATTGCGAAAATCTAAATATTATGACAAAGTTTTCGCAAAACTCAGTTGCTTATTGCTGGAAGAGGATGATATTCGTTATCATTCTTAGAAGTTTTTAATGAGTGGATATTGGCCTTAGCAAATAGGTATCAAAATTCTTATAAGAATGAGATTAACTTTGTATGACATACATTTTTTTATGTATATAGTTTCATACTTTTTCGAACAAAAATTACATCTTAATTTTCTTACTCAAGAGGTAGTACGTGCAGTAGTATATATAAGAAGCATAAATGCTTAAAGGTATAGTAGTAGTTACAGTGTATTTGGTTTGTTCAATTCACATTGTTCACTCATCATTGCCCCCCCCCCCCCCCCTTTTTTTTTTCTTCGTAATATCGCTTGTTGAACTTTTTTTTTTTTTAAGACATATGAGTGGTTAGTTACCCGGTTATATATAATAAGTTAATAACACAAAAAATTGTCACAATATTTTCGCAATTATTGAGGCGTTAATTCCTTATAGGTCAAAATAAAATATTGGTGTAAATGTACTTTTAGTCCCTACATTTTGACTTTTTTTCATTTTAGTCCCTACATTTTATTTTTACCACTTTTAGTCCTTAAACCAATTAACGCGGGACGTTTAAATCCTTGAAGCACTATTCTGTCACCAAACTAACGGAAAATCTGGACGTGGCTGACGTGGGCATTAAAATATTATTAAAAAAATTATTTGGCATTTTTTAAATGCCAAAATTAAAAAAAAAAAAAAAAAATTTACGTGTTCTTCCCTGTAACCAATCTCCAGTAAAAAACAATTCCTAAACCCAGATCCTAACCAAACCCCAAACCCATATCCCCAGTAAAGCAAACCTTAGCCTTCAAACCCATAAATTTTCTTGGCAAACAAACCCAAAAAAACCCACTAGAAAAAAAAAAAAAAAAACCCCAAATCACCACCACCAAATCAAAGAACATGAAGATCAAACCCAAGCAAAAGAATAGAAACCCAGCAACCAAACCCTCTCTACAACATGAAAAATCTTTGACTAAGAATTGAAGTAATCCATTTCAGTGAGCGAGGAGAATGTCATTACTGACCAAATCAGGCGAGTCCTGGACCAAGTTAGGGATCGGGTTGAGGAAAAGCACAGACTTAGCTGCCACGAGCTTCTTCCTTTGGGGACAGCACGAGCTGTAGATCCTGTCGGAGAAGCAGGGGATACCATCAGTGAAGGCGTTGACCAGAGTTTGTTGAGCGGCAGCGTTGGAGGACGGTGGAGATGACGTGCGGTGGAGAGAGATCCAGGAGGAAAGGAGGTAGAGCGAGTTGACTCGGTGAGTCCGGTGGGCGTTGATTCGAGAGTCGCAGATTTGGGCTAGGGCGTTAGGTTTAAGGTACTTGTGGAAAGGCTTGGATCTGGTTGGTGAGGAAGAGGAGAAGGGTTTGGTAGATGCTCTGATTCTACGTCTCGCTCTCTCTGTGCGTTTGAGATATTTTTAAAAAATTTGAAATTTTCAGATTGATAAAAAAAATATCTTGGATGGTGTAAAAATGTCGTCCACCAGACTTATTATTATTTTTTGCCATTTGGTTGCTGGGTTTCTATTCTTTTGCTTGGGTTTGACCTTCATGCTCTTTGATTTGGTGGTGGTTTTTTTTTTTTTTTTTTTTTTTTTGTGTTTGTTTGCCAAGAAAATTTATGGGTTTGAAAACTAAGGTTTGCTTTACTGGGGATATCGGTTTGGGGTTTGGTTAGGATCTGGGTTTAGGGATTGTTTTTTGCTGGAGATTGATTACAGGGAAGAATACGGGAAGAACACGTTAATTTTTTATTTATTTATTTTTTTTAAATTTTGGCATTTAAAAAATGCCAAATAATTTTTTAATAATATTTTAATGCCCACGTCAGCCACGTCCAGATTTTCCGTTAGTTTGGTGACGGAATAGTGTTTCAAGGACTTAAACGTCCCGCGTTAATTGGTTTAGGAACTAAAAGTGGTAAAAATAAAATGTAGGGACTAAAATGGAAAAAAGTCAAAATGTAGGGACTAAAAGTGTATTTACGCCAATAAAATATCATACTAGAACCAACCACAACTAAAAATAAAAGTATTGTGAAAAAAGAAGTGACACATCCACATCAATTTTCACAATACTTTCATAACAAATTATAAGTGGTAAATTGTTATTGGTTATAATTTAAACTTACCAATTAAATTACTCTTTTGCCTACCAATTATAACCCGTAACAACCTACTATTTATGATTTGTTGTGAAAATGTTGTGGACATAACATTTCTCTTGTGAAAATGTTAAAAAATCTTATTGTCGTCATAATATTTTCACAACTATTGAACTGTCAATTCTTTACCAGTCAAAATAAAATATAACAAAATTATAAAGGTATTATGAAATATTGTACCATTATGTTATGTTTCTAGAATTTTTTTTGGTTTAGTCAACTTTGTTGAGCCGAAATTCACTGTTTCACATACATTTTTTTTGGGTTAAGTTTTTGTATTTTTTTTTTTTTTAGTCTTTTTATCTTTTCATGAAATTTTAAGTAAAAACACATAGTTTTACACTAAAAAAGAATAAAAAACTTATGATAAAAACATTTATCTATGTTAATGCATGGGCAATGTTAGACTTGTTCATGTAATTATCATGTGAGGAATGTAATCATGGCCTTATGGCCTTACGAACATATGATAATAAGCATGGAAGTTATAAACATGTCTGAAAACAATCATGGTAACTATGAACATGTGAAAATAAGCATGACAATGACAAAGAAAAATATATTATACAACTAACATGCAAAAATAAACTACTATACCTGCATGAATTAGTTAAAGGAAAGAAAAAGGGAATCTCCTCAGAAATACAGGAGAAGAGATCTCTTCAATCTCTAAGGAGGGAGCAATAACAATGGAGAAAAGCTTGAAGAGGAATGTTTACAAAAAATTATGATCTATAGAAGGTCAGAATTTTGGTAGAGCTTCAAGAGTCTCTTCAATGTTAAAGGAAATTAAGGGTGCTGAAATAATGAGAGTTCTCTTCTATAAAGTTTGGGACTTGAAAAATAAGCTAACTTAGCTTTAAAAGTCAGCAACACAAAATGGAAAAAAATTATCTTAAAGAAAATGAATTTGGATGAATTTATGGTCCGTTTGTTTTGGGTGAAAACAGTTTTAGAAAAGCATTTTCCGTAAAATAGGCTGTTTGGGTACGCAAGGAAAATTGGATCAAACGGAAAATCATTTCCGTTGACCGTAAAAATGCCTTCTGAAAGAGAGAAAGAAGGAATATTCTGGTAATGTGCTGATCGGCACTTCACAAGTGCTAATTGGCACTATTGGAGTGTCAAATTGGTAATTTGACAGTATTTTCCATTTAGTTTATATATATATATATATATATATATATATTTTGATTTTGACATTTTTAAACATTTTTTTGAGTTTGAAAATGTATTTGGATGTGTTTTTGAGCTTATCAAGGGAAAATGAGTATTTACCCTTAATTTGAAAATTATGTAACAAAATGCTCCTATTTTGAAACTATTTAGTAAAATGCACTTGTTTTGGAACTCTAGTTTACCAAAATTGAGTTCTGTGTAAAACTCAGTATCCTCAAAATCGAATTCTATGTATATTTTTAAGAAGAACTCAACATTAAAAATGTCGAGTTCCACTTAAATTCTCAAAAAAAATTTAAGTGACAAAATATGTATAGAAATGTCAAGTTCTACCTGTAACTCAATTTTGTTAAAATCAAGTTCCAAAAACAGGGGCATTTTTCTAAATAGCTTCAAAACAGGGGCATTTTACTACATAGTTTTCAAATTAGGAGATTATTTTCATGATAAAATTTATTTCCAAGTGATAATTAGGCTTTTAAAATAAGCATTTTCATGATAATTACTTTAAAAAATCAAATTATCTGTCCAAAATTAATACATATCAGATTACTTATTTTAATCTCATGCAACAAACCACGTTTAAGAAAAATACTTAACCAATCACAAAAATTCATTTAACTAATTTTAATTAATAATCAATAAAAATTAATTTGAATTAATCATATGTGATAGGTTTCACCCAATTGAAGGGATATAGACCATTGAAACTTGATTTTACAATATCTTTCAATCCGATAGTCCGATTAAGAAACCGAATGTATTGTTGAAATCTCAAAATCATTTTTATGACATGTGATGAATGAGTTAGTGACTAAAATGTGACCATGATTTTTTGGTACATAAAATGACCATCCTGTCCTCTTCCTATATCAAATTATGGATGCAAAATGGGGTGTCTACAGGTATGGGTGCAAATGCCCGCAATGAGTGGTTTCCTCATGAGAAGTATGCCTTGGCTGAATGGACCGAGCAAAGGGTAAAAATGGAATTGCCATCTAGATCAAGTCTAGGAATCATATGTACGACACCCTTATGTGAAGGACTGATCTTACTAGAGCATGTGTCTAAAGTTTAGATATGGGGATGAGAAGGTTTTAGGCACTCAACCTCACCCGACCCGTTGGTCAGCCTCCACTCATTGTGTTCCAAATTCGAATCTATCAAAGGGTTTTCTAATAGATTATTCTACACACACACACACACACACACATTAAGCCTACCCAAACATGCATCTAACACATAACATGGGATCTCAATCATATCGCATTTATGGCACAAATCCTATCATTCATCTAACATGGCATTTACATTCAAACATCCAAAGGCAGCAAGTATATCATAAAGCAGCAACATTAACTAGGCATTGATCAAGTATACACAATCATTCAAGCATTGCATCATGGCATCAACCAAGCATATCCATCGTGTTAATCAACAATATCATGCTCATCATCTAATTTAAATGCATGTTCATATAATTATGCATGACTTACCTTACTTACCTCACTGCACCACAGCACTTATGCATCAATGCATGTTCATATTGTTCATCCAAGACATGTAAACCCTAATTATCAAACTAACAAATTAAACATATAAAACATGTTATTCTACTAACCCTAACCCAAAACATGTTAAAATTGGACTGAATAGAAACTAAACATGTGCTTAAAACTAAACAAAAACTAAACATGTGATTAAAACCAAAAAAAGAAAAAAAAAGAAAAGATAAGATAAAATAAAGAACCCTAATTATGGGTTTCTAGGCATGAGTATGCGTGCACATACATTAAGTATGTGTGCGCATGCTTAGAGTATGCACATGCATACTCACCCAGAAACAGAGTTCTAAGAAAGCAACAAAACAACAATCAAACAAAATCTAGCATGCTTCTAATATGAAAGCTATAAAACCTAAACTAACTAACAATAGAGATATTGAGTAGTAAACAAAGCAGTAAACAAACAAAACAAACAAGAATGAAGGAGACAAGGTTAGACCCTTACCTCAAACACAAGAACTCTTTGAGCTTTAATTTGACTGTTCCCTTCAATCAATCTAATCAAAACAAAACCAGAAGGTTAGTAAGCTTAAAACTCGAAGGTCAAGACCAATATAGGTCCCAACCAAGTAAAGTTTAACTTGAGGATGTTTTAGAATAAAAACTCTCTCTTTGATTCTCTATTTTCTAGTCAATTTGGCATATTTTGGGAAAAGAACCTTTGGGGACTTTTATGGTGATCATAGAGGGGTGTAAAACAGCTCCTAGCCAATGTGGGATTCATTCTACATGATTTTACATCAAAACATTTTCATACAGGTTTTCTAAAACCCTACATGCATGTGCATACTCGAGGTATGCATGCGCATGCTTGAAGTATGAATACGAATGCTTAGGGTTCCTGCAAGTTTTTATTTCTCCAAAACATTCTCCAAGCTAAAGATTTACAAGATTGGGTCCTAAACCAACCTTGGGCTTCCGAGTGATGTTGTCATTGGGGTACAGAGGCTCGAGTCGTAAGAGGTACAAAACAAGGTATCTACAACAGGCCCACCCCTAACATCACTATTTTACCTACCAATAACAATCTACCACATTAGCAGGTGTAAATTTTTTTGAGTACTTATAAAGTTAATTAAAAAAATTATTTAAAAATGACAAAAATCCTATATTTCCAAATACAACTCAAAAGGGATATTTGTTTGTTGCGAAAATAATTTTAAAAGAGAGTAAAATGAAATATCACTTACATATATATCATTTTTTGTAAATTCATTTCTAGAAAGACTCATAGAATTTAGGTTTTTTTTTTTTTTTTTTTTTTTTTTTTTTTTAAGTTGATTCCTTATATGTAGGAAGGATCTTTTATTTAGAGAATTTAATTTTTTTTTCCCTCTTAGAAATTTTTTTTTTTAAAAGTTCTTATCAGGTGGGAGAGCTTACAAATATAATAAGGTAAAAAAACATTTCTGGCCCCTAGCTTTGCCTATGCCTAAATGGCAGTGAGACAAGTTGTTGTGAAAGAAGACGTAAAGAGAGAAAGACAATAGCATTGGGTATTTAAGGCCCTATTTGGTTCTCACATCACCCATATCTCATAACTCATAGCTCACAACTCATAATTCCTCATTTTTTCTTAACTCATTCCACATCCTATTTGGCACTAGAAATATATATATATATATATATATATATATATATATTTGGTTTGTAAAAAGCAAATTTTCATTTAGTTGGTGGGGCCTATAACAGAATGGCTACCCGCGTGAGCCAAAAATTAGAATATATTCCGCCACAACAACCAAACTCATAAACCACAAATAGCAAAAAAACCCCCAAAACCACACACATGAACTGAATAAGAGGAAGCCATTGACCTACAAAGGCTCACTCGAGTATTCCACCCTAAACCCAAAGATCGGTAGCCTTTCCCTCTCCCAAGATTGACGGCCATTTCTCTCTCCCATGTAGTGTGGATTTCCTCAAGTGGGTACTCTCTCTTCCTCTTTCTCTCTCTGTCACTCTCTCACTATCTCTCTCTCTTGTTTAAGGGTTTGGTGGGTTTCTTGATTCTAGGTTTAGTGTGTGTTGGAGGAAGAAATTTGTGGATTTATGCATGGATTGTTGTGGCTTTGACCTAATTTGTCGTGTATGTGATTATGGGTTTGTGTTTGTGTTTGTGGTTTTGATCAGTACTTTGCTCTAATCTATAATATTTTGATGAATTCAATAAACAAAAAAGAGAACACCATGAAAACATGAGTACATTACTATTTTGAAGTGAAATGTCAAAACTTTACAATAAGATATTTCACACTTCAAATTTTTTGCTTTCTATTATCCATTACATTTCTTTCATATTTGACTTTGATAGTTAAGGAATCAATGCAATAATTTATCTTAAGAACTAAAAATAAAAACATCAAAGAAAAAATACAAAGTAGCTCCAAGAGCTATCTTAGGTGATGAGATGAGTTTGATGTTTTTATGAGAGGCAAAGTGTTAGAGTGAAAGCAAAGATATGTGTTTGCTACCCAAAGAGCCATTGGTGCTCATCAATAAAGTCTGACTTGCTGGAGACAAGACAATGGAGTGGGTTTCACCTGTATGTGTTATTACAAAAATGCCACTTAACTCACTTTCCTAATATTTGAAAACTCCAAAAATTTGTTCTCATATCTCATTACTTATTCTCAATTTTTTGAGTGATGAGTTATGAGAATTGAGAACAAAAATCAAATCGATCAATAACCCAGGTGGTGGGGCTCACGAAATTTGAGTGATAAGTGATCAAAACACAACAAACTAAACATAGCCTAATACACCCGAGTTTCTAATATAGCCCTTAAAACCAAAAATAAAAATAAAAAAAAATAAAAAGCAACATCTGAGTTACTATTCTTCAAAAAATATTAGACACTTGTTACGGTAAAGTATTGCTTATAGAGATTATTGTAGCAACTTATATTTTTTAAAATTTTTTTTATTCTCCCTCCCTCCCTCCCTCCCTCTCTCTCTCTCTCTCTCTCTCTCACCTCTGTCCTCTGTCCTTGGGCTTTTTTCTCTCTCTCACCTCGATCCCTACTCCTCATCTAACTCTCTCTCTCTCTCTCTCTCTTCTCCCTCTTTCTCTCTCTAATTTGCATGCTAGTGGTTAGGTCTCCACGTCGATGGAACTAAGACTTGAAAAGATTGAGTTGGTTAGGTCTGCACCGATCTACTGGTTGCTGGGTGTTGGTTCGGTGGTGGTTGAGTTGTGCACTTTGGTTTTGATTTTGGAGGTTGTTGATTTAATGGGTTTTGGTGGTTGGTGTTGATTGTGGCATGGTGGTAGCAATTGTAGTTGATGTGGTTGATTGTGGTGGTTTCAATTTTGGTTGGTGGTGGTAGCTGAGTTTTAGTGGTTGGGTTGATTGGGGTTTACAATTGAAAGTTCAAATAGCGTTGAAAACACTATGAACGTTTAGACCCCCAAACAACAAATTACCAATTCAAGCTTTATATCAAATAATGTATGTGCAGAAAATGATAACAAGTTTAAAACAGAATTGATAAACAATCTAAACCATAAATAATCACAATCACAGCAGTAATTAAATAGTAAAGATAAAAGGAAGAGAGATACGAATACAAGGACAACTCACGATGTGTTATCAAAGAGGAAACCAAAGCCCTCGGCGTAAAACCTCTCCGCTGCCCTCCAAGCGGTCAATAATCCATTAGAAAATGTAGTTGGGATACATGAACAACAATAGACCCTCAAAGCCTAATCTACCTAGGTACCTAAGCCATCCAAGCTTCTTGCTCCAACGAGGTTGCGCCGAACCTTTTTCTTTTCTAGCTTACCGGATTCCGCTATAAACCATAGTGTCAACCAATAATCATTAGTCCCTTCCAAACTGCTTCCCTTAGCACCAAAAGAACCTTCTCACAAACGTGGGTATGGTGAGAAAAAGATTTGGTCAAGAACCTCTCAAGAATGTATCAATGGAGAGGAAGAGAGTAGAGGAATTTAAAGAGTCTCTTTGTGAAGATTGTGGATGAGGCAATCTTGTTTTTCTCTAGGTTTCTCTCTCAAAATTCTCTCTGGAAGCTCTCTACATTTCGTGGGAATGAGGGGTATTTGTATTAGGGTGAGAATGGAATGCGAAGAGTCAGTTTTTCCCAAACAGGGTGTTCTGGCAACTTGACCTCGCGACTAGGTTGAGTCGCGAGTTCAAGTCGCGAGCTAACGGCTTGGCCAGCCTAGGACTTTTGTCCTGTAATGCAATAGCTGGCGTGACTCTTCAGCTTCTGGCATGCTTGGCACATGTGCAACTTCTGGCGGCTTGTAAGTCGCGAGCCACCCACAAGATCCAGTTGTGAGTCCCTGTTTCTTTGCACAATCTTGAGAATTTCTTCACACTCTCTCACTCACTACCCTTACAAGATTCCCACCTAAATACAGGGTTACTAATTGCTAAAATACAAGCAAATTTGGCACAGAATAAAGCCAACAAGATGGTTAATTAAATTCAACCTTACAACAATGGTGGGTGGTGGATGGATTGATCTAGGTATAGGTTTAGGTGGTGGGCGATGGATTAGTTGTTCTGGGTTTGGGTTTTAGTGGTGGGTGTTTGAGAGAGAGAGAGAGAGAAAAGAGAGAAAGATGGGTTAATTTTATATTATTTTAATAGGTTGTATCTTAAAATAAGAAATGGAATTTAAGATGAGTTGTAAAATGATTAAATAGCTCTTTAGAATGTAAAATAATGATTTTTTATACACCCAAATGCTTATGCTCTAAAACATTAAAAACAACACCAATACATAAACCATAACAATTCACGTGCGGAGGGTTGACCTATGGGAAATTAAGCTGAAAGGATAGGAAACTTGTTTGGGAAATAAACACGTGGGGAGTTTCCTTAAATAATTAATATAATATATAGAAACATACTTTAACCCAAAAAGCCAAAACCCAATAGATATGTATTCAATTATGTTATATTAACTACTCATTCTTCTCATCGTTATTCAATGTGGGACTTTACTCACACTTGTATACTCAACAATCTCCCATTTACATGTGTGTCTCTAGCTTTTTATGGGCTTCAAGACCTCTTCATGGGTCATGAATAAGTCCTATTTGCTTCTCCTTGCCTAATGAGTCTTCTTCTTTCTTCTTCTTCTTCTTCTTCTTCTTCTTTTTCACTAGTGCATTATCCATGGGTCTCCACGTGTCAACTCCGCACATCTTTTATCCTCCATGGGAACCTTGCACCTCACCATTTTCCAACACTGTTGTCCCTACTCTATTTGCGAAAGGGCTCAAAGTACATACACCCTATTCCTACTCCGACAGAAAAAGGAACTTCGATAACCTTGTTAGCTCTGCTAGCTTTGTCCCACACCACCATGGGCACTGATACTACTAGTTGGGAAGATAAACACCTTAAGGAGTTTCCTTAAATAATTAATATAACATATAGAAACACAATTAAACTCAAAAGGCCTAAACCTAATGAGTATTTAATGTGAAACTTCACTCATATGTGTATATCCAACCAAACTTCCAAGAAGTCTACAGTTAATAATATAGTCTTACAACGACCTTGTTTCTTTATGGGAATACCACAACTGATTTTCTTTTCGTAGCCTTTTAGTATAAATCTTCACTCTTCACTTTAATTTGTTTTTTATTCAGTACTCTTCAAATAAATTCTCTCAAAATTAGCTTAATAATACAAATAAAATAATAACATGAAACAATGCACTGATACATACTAGTATCAAAAACAAAAATGATAGGACCACATCTAAAGCCCTTTTCATCTATTAAAACTTACATCAACACCAAAATATGTTGCTCCTACATGAAATGTTGCACATGCAATATCCAAACATCTCACACCACTATATTTATTTGGAAACAATACTTTCATTTCAACTATATTTATTGTATCTCAAAAAAAAAAAAAAAAAAAAAAAACCTATATTCGTTGGTTGACATGGAAAACTACTTTGCCACGGTAGCTAGTCCTGAAATTACTTCGTCAAACATATCTTTTGTTGATCCTCACCTTCAAACCATGTTTCATGTGAAGTATAATGGAGATACTCGGTGAAACAAGATGGCCTTCAACTATTTGAATACGATAATTCCAAATGATGGCGCTTGCAATTATTTTCATTTGAATGAAGCTTATATCCTTACCTAAACAAGTCCTTGCTCCGGCATTAAATGCTGTGAATTTGAAAGACGGTACATGCACTATTCGTCCTCGCTCGGAAATCCATCTCTCTGGCTTGAATTCCAGGCAATCTCTGCCCCATATACTCTCCATTCTTCCCATTGAGTATAAACAGTATAACATTCTCGTATTTGGATTGATACAGTGGCCACTGGGAAGAACATCATTTTTAGCTGCACATCTGTGTTCGAAAGGTACAGGTGGAAAAAGGCGTAAGGACTCACATATCGCTCCATGGAGATAAACTAGCTTGCTTAGCACATTTATATCTAAAACCCTCCACTTGTTGTCGTTGTCCACCAAGTGCTCTTTGATTTCTTCTAGAATTTTAGCTTCCACTGATGGGTGTGTTGCAACAAGCCAAAAAAGCCAAGTGAGTCCGGCACTGACAGTGTCTCTTCCTGCTGATATGAGATTAGCTGCAGTGTCCCTTAGAAACTGGTTGGATTTTGTAATACCACTCATTTCTCCTTCTTGTTGCTCCACAATTACAGCTGTCAACAAGCTGAATTCTGCTTCCTCCTTCTTCTGGGTCAGTTCTTCTCGCTTGGATGAGATGTGCTCGTATAGATGTTGATCAAAAATTTTACAAGCACTTAATAGCTTCTTCTCTGTTCCAATATGAAGCCATCTTTGTAACTTCCAACATCTTTGCGGCACAAGGTGTCGATATAACAAGCATTCCTCCACTTCATCAAACCCTTTTAAAAATTCAACTTCAGGGAATTCAATGGAGAGGCAACTGAGATCGTAACCTCCAACTATTAAGCAAGCAGTATCAAAGGTGAGCCGTTGAAAAACATCTTGTAAATCAACCTCAATTCCCAGACTTGAGACATGATCAAGAACTGGAATAAGGCTCCTTTCCACCTTTCCCTTGATAGCTTCCTCAAAAAACAACTGGAACTTGCTCTGCCTTATCAACGACTGTAGTAGCTTCCTCTGGTTTCTCCACAAATCATTATCAGAAGTGAAAATCCCATCTCCTAGAGGTTCAAAAATCTCTCGGAACTTCGGCCCTTTTGGGTAGTTGGAAAAGTTTTTGCTGCAAATGTGGTGGATGTTCACGGGATCGCTAGTGATCATGAAGTTCATGCCAGTGAACCATGGACCCTTAAACTCGACAGTGCCCTCATAATGTTTAAGAACGCGGGTTACGAACTCATGCACATGTGACGCGTGGAGAAGAAGGCCCGGGAGCATTCCAACTATCGGCCAGTTTGTGATGAATACGGCTTTTTTCCATCTCCAATGGCACAGAGAAAGGAAGCATAAAAATATTGCTACTAGTATCTCTGGGTACAAAAGTACTATGGCCATTGGAATTGATAGAAGCTTTGTAGTTTCATAAAGTCCCATAGGCTTTTATAAGCAAGCAAGGCTGCCTGGGTATTTTTAATCACCGCCAACTATTGGATGGTTACGCTTGTGGTTTGGTCTCAACTCTCAAAGCACGAGTATTTCGTCGAAGAACTTTGCACTTCTTGAATTTTGAAGTAAAACGGTCAACCATAAACGTATGTAATAAAAATCATCTTATCGCTTGTAAAAATCATCACCAGTTTTTTTATTACAATAAGAAAAGGTTGCCTGCGTGATCTGTTGATGGTTAGTGTGGAATACTATGGGTATATTTTGTTTGAGTTCTAAAACTATTACAAATTTTATTAGACAATGAAAATGATTAGTAGATTTTAAAACAAAATATAATTGCTGATTTTATTTTTTTTAAGGGTCATTATGCTATAGGGATACTCTCATGTGAGCTTCTCTCTCACTTTCTTTTTTGAACTAAACCAGCGGGACTTTTGGTGCCAAAGCCAATTAAGTTGTGTGGGTCATACTCGAAGAAGAAAAGTCACCAATGCCACTTTTGATCAGAATTTCTGCCAAAAAATGTCGACATTGTTAAACGTCTGCAACACTTTTGACAAATTGGTGCCAAAGCCAATTAAGTTGTGTGGGTCATACTCGAAGAAGAAAAGTCACCAATGCCACTTTTGATCAGAATTTCCTTAAAAAAAAAAAAAAAAAAAAAGACATTTTAAAAGGTTTACAACACTTTTGACAAACGTCTGCAACACTTTTGACAAATCGCACTACCTGTCCCCACTTTTGGATATATACAAATTTATGCCAGCACTTATATGAGTGATTTTTGAAATAAAATGTGTAAAACTAGTCTCTTTTTCTATTTTCCACTGTCTGATGCGGTTGCTCTTAGTCCCCACAACCCTTCTTGTTTCCATCTTCTTCCATTGCGTACCTAATACGCTTGCATGAGCTTCTCTCTCACTCTTTGGGAGAAAAGTGTGATTATTTGCGCGGAGAGGAGAAAATAGGAGGGTAAATGGTGGGGTGCGTGTTTGGTTGAAGGGGTTGATTTTTGGGGGGAGAATTGTTTTTTCTCAAGCCCATATTTTTGGGAGGTTTTGTTTTCTTCTCAAATTGGGGAGAAAATGGAGGATAAAGTGAGGGAAAATTAAAATATTTTTTATCCCATACTTTATATTCTTCTCACTAACCACATCACCTCACTTTCCTCCACTAGTTTGCACCACCTTCAGCAATACTTTATGTCAATTTTGTAAGGAAACTCATTCACACCTGACAATACCTTATCAAACAAACTTAGATTCCCCACTTTTTGGAGCTGGTGTTAAAGACCATGTCAAACATATGCGACACTAATGACAAATTGAACCACCCCACAAGTGTTACCAAGCCTTTTCTTTTGTATTATAATGTTAGTTCTCGTGGATTTTACTGTAATGGTATGAATTGAAAAATTTTACTATAAGCTTTATTACAAATCATATATATTTTTCGTATATTTCCTCTAGTCTATCTTAATATTCTCATTCTAATTATACTCATTTTATGAAAATGTTGCTTCTTAACAACCCAATAATATTCAGTACCATGCCATTCACGCCTGACAAGACCTTATCAAACAAACTTAGATTCCCCCTTTCTAGACTTGGTGTTAAAGACCATGTCAAACGTATGTGACACTTATGAAAAATTGAACCACCCCTCGTGTTATCAAGCCTTTTCTTTTGTATTATAATGTTAGTTCTCGTGGATTTTACTGTAATGGTGTGAATTGAATAATTTTACTCTAAGCTTTATTTCAAATCATATATATTTTTCGTATATTTCCTTTGATCCATCTTAATATTCTCATTCTAATTATACTCATTTTATGAAAATGCTGCTTCTTAACAACCCAATAATATTCAGTACCATGTCATTCACACCTGACAAGACCTTATCAAACAAACTTAGATTCCCCCCTTTTTGGACTTGGTGTTAAAGACCATGTCAAACGTATGCGACACTTATGACAAATTGAACCACCCCACATGTGTTATCAAGCCTTTTCTTTTGTATTATAATGTTAGTTCTCGTGGATTTTACTGTAATGGTGTGAATTGAATAATTTTACTATAAGCTTTATTTCAAATCTGTTTTTTATATATTTCCTCTCATCCATCTTGATATTCTCATTCTAATTATACTCATTTTATGAAAATGTTGCTTCTTAACAATCCAATAATATTTGGTACCATGTCATTCACAGCTAACAAGACCTTATCAAACAAACCTAGATTCCTCCCTTTTTGGACTTGGTGTTAAAGACCATGTCAGATGTATGTGACACTTATGACAAATTAAACCACCTCACATGTGTTATCAAGCCTTTTCTTTAGCATTATAGTGTTAGTTCTTGTGGATTTTACTGTAATGGTGTGAATTGAATGATTTTACTATAAGCTTTATTTCAAATCATATATTTTTTTTCATATATTTCCTCTCATCCATCTTGATATTCTTGTGCAGGGTATGATCCCAGGCCCATTGGGCCTTGGGCCCTAGCCTTGTGGTACAATATGTGACCCCATTCCCCATGGACCTTTGGCCTTGGTCCGGACACGCTTTGAGGCCCAATTTGAGCCTAAGAACCAAAATAAGTCCATCTTGTCTTAAGCATATTAGAAGCAAGTCCTTGCCAATCAACTTTAGCCTGATCAGAGCGTGCTTGCCCAGGACAGCTTAAGTCCTCAGCAGCCCGATATTACCTTGGGGAATATCGCTGCCGAGCAGTCTTTTGGAGGCTGGAGCCAGTTTCAACGCCATTACCACTATTTCGATTAGAGCATATTTTCATCAGGAACAATTAGATTGGACCCCACCCACACGAGTGAGATCAGAGAATAATCATATCGCCACCACCCACTTCAAGCTATAAATAGAAGAATAGAACAAGAAGAAGAGGTTGGCAACAGGAGGGAGAAAAGAGAGAGGAAGAGAGAGACTGATATAGCTGAGGGGGAGAGGTACTTTGTGAAAGGGCTAAGGGAAATCGTTGGGTTGCCTAGCGAGGAACTACCCTCAGTAGGATACACTAAACCCACTATACAAGTAAATTGTGAGCTTTATTCTAAACCTGATCCACCAAGTAGAATTTGGGTATGCACAACTGGCACTATTTGTGGGAATCTCCTACGTAGCTGTAGTTTTGCCGAGGCTCGTGCAGGAAAATGTTTGGAAGACAATCAGGGAGTTATGTCAAAAGTGGCTCTAAGAGATCTTCACGAGGGTCCATTAGGCAGGAAAGAAGGCAAAAGGGGCACGAAGACAGGGAGTATAGGGAAGAGGAAGAGCCATTTGGCCTTGGAGAAGGGTTATTTCAAATGCACCGAACACTGTTAGGCGCTTCAGGGTGCGAGCGTTTTGACAGGAGGGACGAGGAACTTGAACACTTGCACAGGTTGGTAAGGGATTTGGAGTTGGAACCAAGAGGTAGGCGTCGTGGAAGAGACCGTGAGGAGCGTGCAGAGGGGTCAGTTAGTGTGGGAGGTGGCTATGGAGAGGGGTCCCAGCAACATCGAGATTGGTCTCAAGAGTATGCAGATCGAGACTCAATTTCCCCAGAGGGGCGACAACCCTAGAATGCTGCCATGGATGCTATGGATCGAGCATTGCACAAGGCTGCTTGATCGCCGTTCTCGGTAGATATCAAGCGGGCCCCTATACCGAGCATATTTACTAGACCTCCATTTAACTCTTATGACGGGAAAACAGATCCAGTAAAGCATGTAAGCCATTATATACAGTAGCGCATGGATGCGTTACTGTCTATGAAGATGGGAGCCGAGGAAACTCTTCACAACTATACTAGCCGGTATTGGGAACTGTACAACGAGATCGGTGAGGGTAATGAAAAAATTGTAGTAAGCACTTTCCAGTTAGATTTACCTAAGGATTCTGAACTACGAGATTCGTTGACTAGGAGACCTCCTAAGGATATGAGACAGTTGATGAGGCGTATAGAAGAGTATAAAAGGTTGGAGGATGATCGACAACAAAACAAAGGAAAAGCCCTCATTACAAGTCAACCTCGGCAAGGGGGCTTTCAGTCGAGGCCCTCGAAGGATTTAAGGATCCAAGAATCGGGCGTGCCAGTGGGGGAAGTAAACGTGACATTCAAGAGCCATTACACATAATCATGGACCAAATTAAGAACGAGCCATACTTCTGGTGGCCGAACAAAATTGGGGGGAGGGGGTGACCCATCGAGGAGAAACCAGAACTTGTACTGCATTTATCATTGGGATAAGGGGCATACAACCAAACAATCCAGGGTGCTAAAGGATCATTTAGTGTAGTTAGTAAGGGAGGGATACTTAAAAGAGTTTGTTGTGGACCCAAGAAGTCAGGAAGCCAAGCAAGGTATGCGACCTCAGGGAAACCTTCTTCCACCTCCTTTGGGAGTGATAGAGGTCATCCATGCGACTTCATTGGGTACCCTAGTGACTAGGAGGAAAGGGGTACTGGTAGTGGTTCTAGTGGAAAGTTATCCGGACCAACAACCTTCCAAGAAGTTGAAACTTACTCAGGAGCCTATTGCCTTTAATGATGATGACCTAGAGGGGATGATCCAGCTGCACGATGACACTTTGGTGGTCACTGCCCGGATAAATGGTTTTATAGTGAATAGAGTATTGATAGACAGGGAAGCGGTGCTAAAGTGATGTATCCCGACCTGTTCAAGGGGCTTGGCTTAAAGAATGAAGATCTTTCTAAGTATGACACACCCCTGGTGGGGTTTGATGGTCGGATGGTGATTCCAGAGGGGCAGATTTCGCTTCTTGTAAATATGGAAGGCAAGGAAGTAATGGTGACCTTTATAGTGGTTGCTTCATTCTGTCTGTATACGGTGATTCTTGGAAGGCCATGGATTCATGCGATGGGGGCAGTCTCGTCTACTCTGCATGTTAAGGTCAAATTTCTCACTGAGCACGGTATTGCTACAGAAAGGGGAAACTAGCAAATGGCTAGGCAATGCTTGGTGGCCGCTGTTAACCGGGTGATTAAACAAAAGGAACCAACCGAGGAGGTTTCCTTATAGCAATTATAGGAACCCCATGGGGGAAAGGGGGCTAGTTGTGCCTAGGACTTACTAAAAGTAAGGATACTACTGGACGATGATAGGAGTTTTCAGATAGGTGCAGGTATGAAGGACGAAGATAGGGTGGAGATGCTACTTTTTCTTGTATAGAATGTGGATGTATTTGCTTGGAGTCGATACGAAGTGCCCGGGGTAGACCTCGAGTTCATAGCTCACAAGCTTAAAGTAGATCCATTGTTCTTTCTAGAGTGGCTTGCGAATACCGTGGTGGTAAAAAAGAAGAATGGTAAGTGGAGGGTTTGTATAGATTTTATTGATTTGAACCGAGCATGCCTAAAAAACCCTTTCCCCATGTCGAAGATCGATCAACTAGTAGATGCTATGTACAGGCACCCGAGGATAAGCTTTCTGGATGCTTTCCAGGGTTATCATCAAATTGCCCTAGCTGCCAAGGACCAGGAAAAGATGGCATTCATCTCCCCTGATGCCAATTACCACTATATCGTAATGCTGTTTGGGCTAAAGAATGCTGGAGCTACTTATCAACGGATGATGACGTGGATGTTCAGAGACAAGATGGGGCGTACGGTGGAGATCTACATTGACAATATGGTGGTTAAAAGAAAACAGGAGGCGCAACATATTAATGATTTTAAAGAAGTGTTCGAACTACTCCAGTGACACAAGCTGCACCTCAATGCTAACAAGTGTACTTTTAGAGTGAGGGCTGGCAAGTTCCTAGGGTATATGATCACTAACCGATGAATATAAGTCAACCCTGATCAGATTAAAGCTTTAGAGCTCCTCAAGCCACCAAGTAATCCAAAGGAAGTCCATGTACTGACCGGCATGCTAGCTGCCCTCCACCATTTCATTTCCAAGTTTGCCGACCGGTGTCGTCCATTTTGCTAGCTTTTAAAGAAGTAAAAGGGATTGCAGTGGAAAGAGGAGTGTGAGAAGGCTTTTTCAAGATTTGAAGGAATATTTGGCACAGGCACCTATGCTGATAGCCCTAGAACTCGGTGAGGATTTATTCATGTATCTCTCGGTGTCCGAGCATGCCGTATATATTATGTCAACAAAACTTTGGTCAATGATGGGACGAGGTATTTACCTCTAGAGAAGTTGATATTAGCACTAGTTGCTACAAGGAAGTTGCCCCATTATTTTTAAGCTCATACAGTCTATGTATTAATTGAGTATCCTTTACAGTCATTATTAAAGAGATTTGATTTCATGGGCAGAATAGGTAAGTGGGGAACTCAGCTGGGCTCTTTTGACGTTAGGTACAGACCTTAAAGTTCAGTGAAAGGTCAGGTACTTGTTGATCTTGTTGCAAAATTTTCCTCGAGGAGGGAGATAGAGATAGTTTGTCATGTAGAGGTCCACCTGTGGAAGGTATTTGTGGACGATGCGTCTAGCGCATTGGAAGCGGGGGCTGGAATTGTTGTCATCACCCCGGAGGGGATAAAGATGGAGCCTTCTTTTAGGTTGGGCTTTAGGGCTTCCAACAACGAAGCCGAGTATAAAGACCTACTTGCCAGATTGAGGGCTGTCTCGGACCTGGGTGCCAGGGAGGTAGAGGTCTACTCGGATTCCCAATTGGTGGTTAATCAAGTGCAAGGAAGTTTTGAAGTCAAGGATCCCCGGATGATGGAGTACTTACAGTTGGTAAAGTAGACTACGAACTAGTTTTTGAATGTAAGGGCGGTTCATCATCCGGCATGCAGACTCTTTGGCTACATTGCCGTCATCATTGACCGAAGAAGTACCTCAGTTAATCAAAGTGGAGTTGGTGACAGAATTGAGCATTGACGCAAGGGTAGGTGTTTCAGTAGTGGCAACATCCGAGCCATGTTGGATGGATCCGATCATCGACTTTTTGGCCGAAAATCGATTGCTGGAGGATGAAAAAGAGGCAGGCAAGGTACACCGGGTAGCTGCTCAGTACTGGCTATCGGTAGAACGTAAGATGTATCAGAGGTCTTTCAGTGGACCGTACCTTCAGTGCTTGCCCCCCATCACTAGCTATCGGTTAGTGAGCTCTTAACCGAACTCCATTAGGGGGTGTGCGACAATCATGTTGGAGGACATTCATTTGCCCACCGAGCAATGACCCAAGGGTTTTAGTGGCCCCAAATGCATAAGGATGCCGCCGAATACGTGCAGAAGTGTGAACAGTGTCAAAAGCACGCCCCGTTAATCCATCAGCCGACTAGAAGTCTTAATCCCATTAGTAGCCCATGGCCTTTTACGCAGTGGGGGTTAGACATTGTTGGTCCGTTCCCTCGGGCTATAGGAAACTGCAGGTTTGTTCTAGTAGCTATTGACTACTTCACTAAGTGGGCGGAGGTTGAGCCATTGGCCAATATCCAAGATGTAGATGTCAAGAAGTTTGTATGGAGAAACATTGTAACAAGGTTTGGAGTACCAAAGTCCCTAGTATCTGATAACGGGTTGTAATTTGATAGTAAGGCCTTCCGTAAGTTCTATAGCGATCTCAGTATCAAAAACAGGTATTCCACGTCGGTATATCTGCTGAGTAACGGCCAAGCTAAGGTCACCAACAAAGCAATTGTGAACGGGTTAAAGAAAAGATTGGAGGGTACCAAGGGTAGGTGGGTTGAGGAGTTTCCCAACGCTTTGTGGGCATACCAAACGACTCTTAGGAGGTCCACGGGAGAAATTTGATTTTCTCTAACGTATGGAATGGAAGCTGTTATACCGGCCGAGGTGAATTTATGCAGTGCCCGGGTTTCAAGATTCACCCCCATCGAGAATGATGAATTAATAGTGAAGCAGCTGGACTTGTTAGAGGAATACTGGGAATCAGCGACCATACAACTAGTGGAATATTAACAGAAACTTTCCCGGCAGTAGATCAGAGACGTGAAGAGGAGGGAGTTTAGCACTGGAGACTTGGTACTATAGAGGGTAGTAGGGAACACGCGAGATGTCAATATGGGAAAGTTAGCCCCGACCTAGGAAGGGCCTTATAGAGTTACCACCATTGCTAGCGAGGGAGCGTACTATCTGAAAGACCTGGATGAAAGACTACTTCCCCGGCCATGGAATGTTCACAATTTGAAAAAGTTTTACCACTGACCATTGTCATATAGAAATGTGTGTTGAGTATAATGTAATTTGTGAGCGATATTAAGTAATATGTGAGCAATGTTTATCCATCCAGGTGTGTTCATACTCTTGGCTCCATCATTATTAACCCTGGTTCACGAACGGGAGGAAAACTAAATCTTTGATTTCTTTAAGGACAAAAGCCTATTCTCGGTTTGATCCTAATCACCAGACAAGTGAAAACCTTATATTAAATTTCTCTAAGGAAAGAAGCCTATTCCCGGTTCAATCCTAATCACCGAATGGGTGAAAACCTCATATTAAATTTCTCTAAGGACAGAAGCCAGTTCCCGGTCAATCCTAATCACTGAACAAGTGGAAACATTATATTAAATTTCTCTAAGGGAAGAAGCTTGTTCTCGATTCAATCCTAATCACCGAACAGTTGGAATCCCTATCACTTATTTTCTCTAAGGACGGAAGCCTGACATTCATTTTTGTTAAGTACGCAAGCATGTGCTCGATTCAATTACAATTACCAAGTAGGCGCGAGCCTAACATTTATTCCTTCTAAATACCAAAAACCATTTTCAATCCGATCCCAGTCACCGAACAAGTGAAGATATAGTCTATCTTTTCTAAGGACAGAAATGAAAGAGTAATCTTTATCACCGATTAGGGGCAAACCTTGATTTGGCTACCCAGACATTAAGAATGAAAAGGTAAGGAATGACAAAAAATAATTTAACAACAATGAAATAATTATATATAAATGTGTCTAAAATAGATGTCCAGTCACCATCTCAAGATGACTAATCAAGCAAAATAAAATAAGCATAAACTAAAATTTAACTAGTGTTTTGTCACCACATCCCAGTGACCATAGGCAAAATCAAATGAAAGACAGAAAATAGGAACAACAAGGGAGTACATGGTAAACAGTTTCTTCAAACTTGAGCGGCTAGGTCGGCATACTGAGACTGGGCGGCGTCCTCTGTACTTTGTGCTGGCGCTTCTTCGATAGGCTGATCAACGGGAAAGAGTTGAGCTTGAACGTCCTCAGCAGGCTGGGTACTGGGCATTGCAGCATTGAGATTACTGGTGATTTCGAGATCAACTAACTTCACGTGAGTGTCAATCTCGCACACCGGCTCCCTCATGCTGGGGGTATCCTTCTTGTCAATGGCAACAGATTGACTCTGAATGGGGGGATGAGGTGTCGAGAAGGGACTCTGCTCAGGATTCCTTAGTGGGGAATCATCAAGCACTCCTATGGCTTGCAGGGCGACCATCCATCCTTCCCTAAATCCATTCCTCCTGGCTTGATAGACAATGGGCTCCACGGAATTTTCAGTATCCGTTAAGCCCTCATTGTATCATTTCTCCTTGTAGGCTTCAAGGGTCGCCTTGAGGTCGGCAATCTCATCAGCCTAGGCTAAGTTTAAGCTCTTTACCTCGGCCAGCTTAAGCTCCGTCCCCCCCCCCCCAGCTTCACGTCCATCTCTGTCAGCCTTTTTTCAGCCAATGCTCGGGTCTTTTCAGTGGCCTCAGCAGCTTTGCCCTTATCCTTCACAGTGGCGACGACCACATCTTTCAAAGCCCTCTCTCGGTCTGCGCCCTCGACGACCTCCTTTAATCGTTCATCCATGATGTAAGCCAGTTGCACAGCCTGACAACATAATAATGACAAGCATGAAAGGAAAGAAAGTACAAGTGTGTTTATACGACGAAGAAAAGATTGGGTAGTGTGTTACCGCTATGGTATTCCACTGCAGCCAGTTAGCTAACGATCCATCTGTCCCACCCGAGAAGAAATGCACGTCTTCGGGCAGAAAGAGACCTTATACCAGGCTCCATGCAACTCGACCATCTTCACCCTGTGCCTAGGTTTTAACGCTGGCCGTCACGGGAAAGGGCTCATTGTTGAGCTTGAAGGTAGTCTACTAGCCCACTTCTAGCTGTGAGGAGGACGCCACGTTGGACCTAGAGGTTGACAGAGACCTCAACTTAGGACAATTTGGCCTAATATGACCAACAATTTGACAATGATGACAAATGGGGACAGATTCCGATTTTTCATTCAACCTAGGAGGAGTTTTGGACATAGGTTTAGAAAATTCAACATTAACTTCAGATTGTTTACCTTTGTCTATCCTAGCAATATTAGCCTTCAACTCTTGATTATTCCTTTTAAATGGAGGAATATAAAAATCCTTTTCTTTTGAGTTAGGCTCAACAACAAGTTTGGCACTAGTTAATTTTTCAACTTTAGTTTTAAATTCAGCTAGTTACTCTTCCAAACTCTTAATTTTGTCCACCTGAGATGAAATTTGATTTTTAAAATTTTTATTCAAATTATTGGCTTCATCCAATTTTGCAATCAAATCATCTTTTTCAAGCTTGACCTTTTTAAATTTAGCTTTTAATTTTGTAGAACATTCAAGAGATTTCATACAAAAATTATAAAACTTGCAATAGGCATCTTGAATATCATCATCATCATTCAACACAAGATCATGCAAATCAAAGCAATCAAGAGTTTCCATGACAATAGAGGTCAAGGATCACACTCAGGAAATTAATCCAATCAGAGTGTACCCACTCTGATACCACTTATTGGGAAATTTAGACCCCGATTGGTAGAATTAACAAGTTTTTAAGTCCAATTTGTTAATTAAATTTATTATGAATAAAACTTGTTAAAACAAACAAACATCAATATCATGTGAAAATCATACAACGATAAAATAAATAAGACAAGATATGATGATCCAGAAAAACCAATGAAACAAACTAGTTTCATAGTAAAAAATCTAGGGAGAAAACCTTCCCGAAAAGCAATCCACTATAGTAAAGAGAAGTTTCAGATCTAGTACAAAACCTTTGTCCCTAGACTCTACAATCCCCGTAGATGAACTCACTGTAGAAACCTTCTACCTCTTTAAAACCTCTGAACTCTTCAATATATGAACGCCAACCTTTTTGATGCATGGATCCCAGTACGTGACTAACTCCTTTGCACGAATCTAGTATGTGACTCACTCACCAACTTGAAGAAGATTGTTGGCTGCAAAGTTCTTCACTTCATCAACAATGAAGATCAAGTAGCACTTGGTTACAAAACCCTAAGGCGCAAAGACGTAGTAGCTTCTTTCAGAGAGAATAAGGCATCAGTCACCTTTTTCATTCATTCTCCTTGTATTCTCTTATGTGACGGCCTCCAAAATAAGCCTTATATAGGTCTAGGGTTGTGAGAAAAGAAACCCTACACATACATGTCAACATGGGCCGAAAATCAGATTTGAAAATCTGAATTTTCATAACCTCGATCGATCGAGAGGTGTCAAGATTTAAACTTCGACAAATACAGCTATCGAAGAGACAGGAGACTTCTCAATTGATCCACCTAGCCATCAAGAGGTGTCGAGATTGCGATAACAATCAACTGAAGAGCTCAACAGATAGCCTAGCTGTCGAGAGGGGTTGAGCAGCTATTGAGCTTTAAAATCCAGCACTTTCTCACTTGAATCTTGGACAGACTTGCGTGGCTTTAACACTTGATCTTGAACTCTTGTTCCATGAAGTATTAAATACATCCTAGTTCTACCCAGATATAAGTAAAGTGTGTTTTGTCAAAGGATTAGCCAATTACATAAAATAGTAACATATGATCCCAACAAGTGAATCACATATGTCCTAACACTAAGTAGGTTAATATCTGTTTCAATAAAAATAAGAACAAGAAAAATGCTAAAAGCCACACAGTTAAATACGTAGGGTACTGACCAATGTCACACGGCGAAGTTGGGCAAGTAAGCTCGCCGGCAAGCTAGTTACCGCTCACTCGGTAATACTCTCCCGCCGAATTTCTGTTAGAGTCGAGGAGGCACGATATGAGCCGTACACGTACATCCCTAACTTTCAAGTAATAATCTGTCCTAATGTTACTACTTAGACTGTACATAAAATTGATATCATGGTGATGTAATTGTAACCCATACATTTGATTTAAGGGCTATCGCAACTCACTACTCAATAAAAATTAGGAGGAAGTTGGTCGGGACACAAACCATAAAACCTAAGGGTATTGAGTATAAGGAGATCTACAAGGAACCTAACCCCTCCTTCCAAAATGGCCATTAAAGGGAAAAATACTACGTGAGGACGTCACTAAAGAGTTATGTCACCCTCATGGCAGTAAGCTATATCTACATCCTCGGGAATATTATTAGCTACCCTAAAACTAAGCAGAGTTGCTTCAGTGTCAAGAAGGTGCGAATAACCCATCCTTAATACTAGAGTGAGGAAAAGAAATTGAAGAAAAGGAAGAGGAAAAGAGGAAAACTTACTGGGGCTCTAGAAGGTAGTGCTCTTGGTTGGAGGATCTGTGCACTGGAGGAGTATGCTCGGCAGAAAGAAATTTTGAGGAGTAGGGAAGAAAAAAGTAATCTAAAAAGCAAAAGGAACTAGTTATAGGATGAAAGCATTTAATGGAGTTGGGAGGTGGGAAAACCTTTTAGAATTATTTTTATAACCCCCACACGCGCAGCCTCGGTTCATGAACCATCAGGTTATAATTGCGGTTAGACACGACAGCCTGACATAACGCTCCTTTTGAGAGAGCATTAAAGGTCATCTTGTCCATTCAATAACTGACGACTGGGCTCCCCGAGAAGTCTTTGGCGCTGGTCGGAATGATCTTGATTCGTCCCTAGAAGCCAAACACGAATCAAGGGGGGGCTATTGTACGAGGTATGATCCCAAGCCCATTGGGCCTTGTGGTACAGTACGTGACCCCATTTCCCCTGGACCTTTGGCCTTGGTCCGAACGTGCTTTGAGGCCTAATCTAAGCCCAAGAACCATAATAAGTCCATCTTGTCTTAAGCATATTAGAAGCAAATCCCTGCCAGTCAACTTTAGCCTGGTCGGAGCGTGCTTGCCCAGGACAGCCTAAGTCCTCAGCAGCCCGATATTGCCTTGAGGAATATCGCTACTAAGCAGTCTTTTGGAGTGTTAAGGTCATATTTTATGTAATTGGCTAATCCTTTGACAAAACGCACTTTACATGTAATTGGGTAGATCTATGATGGGTTTAGTACTTCAAGAAACATGTTGTTCAAGTCTAGTATTAAAGCCATGAAGACTGGACTAAGAAACAAGTGAAGAGAAGTTGTTCATTAAAGCTGGACAGATAGCTCGGCAACTGCCGATAGATAGCTATCTATCGAGGTCTCGATAACTGTGGACAGATAGCTATCTATCGAGAATTACGAAAATCAGTTTTTCAGATTTGATTTTCGGCCCATGCTTATGTATTTGTGTATGGTTTCTTTTCTTACAACCCTAAACATATATAAGGCTTATTTTAGAGGCCGTCACATAAGAGAATACAAGGAGAACACATGCAAAAAGTGACCAATGCCTTATTCTCTTTGAAAGAAGTTACTGCGTCTTTGCGCCTTAGGGTTTTATAACCAAGTGCTTCTTGATCTTCATTGTTGATGAAGTGAAGAGCTTTGCAGTCAACAATCCTCTTCAAGTTAGTGTGTTAGTCACATACTAGGAGCCATGCATCATTGGTTAGTCACGTACTGGGATCCGTGCAAAAGGGTGGCATTCATATATTGAAGAGTTCAGAGTTTTGAAGCGGTAGAAGGTTTCTGCTGTAAGTTTATCTACGAGGATTGTAAAGTCTAAAGACAAAGGTTTTGTACTAAATCTGAAACTTCTCTTTACTATAGTGGATTGCTTTTCGGAAAGGTTTCCCCCTCAGGTTTTTTACTGTGAAACTAGTTTGTTTCGTTGGTTTTCCTAAATCATCATATCTTGTCTTATTTACTTTTTTGCTGCATTTATTTTTGACATGATATTGATGTTTATTTGTTTTAACAAGGTTTATGCATAATAAATCTAATTAACAAATTGGGTTTAAAACTTGCTAATTCTATCAACCGGGATCTAAATTTCCCAACATGGAGACTGGAGCCAGTTCCAATGCCATTACCCCCGTTTCGATCAGAGCATATTTTCATCAGGAATAATTAGATTGGACCCTACCCACACAAGTGAGATCAGAGAATAATCATAATGCCACCACCCACTTCAAGCTATAAATAGAAGAATAGAACAAGAAGAAGGGGTTGGCAACAGGATGGAGAAAAGAGAGAGAGAGTCTAATATAGTTGAGGGCGAGAGGTACTTTGTGAAAGGGATAAGGGAAATTGTTGGGTCGCCTAGCCAGGAACTACCCTCAATAGGAAACACTAAGCCCACTATACAAGTAAATTGTGAGCCAAACTCTAAACCCGGTCCATCAAGTAGAATTTGGGTACGCACAATTCTCATTCTAATTATACTCATTTTATGAAAATGTTGCTTCTTAACAACCCAATAATATTCAGTACCATGTCATTCACGCCTGACAAGATCTTATCAAACAAACTTAGATTCCTTCCTTTTTGGACTTGGTGTTAAAGACCATGTCAAACGTATGTGACACTTATGACAAATTAAACCACCTCACATGTGTTATCAAGCCTTTTCTTTAGCATTATAGTGTTAGTTCTTGTGGATTTTACTGTAATGGTGTGAATTTTACTATAAGCTATATTTCCTCTCATCCATCTTGATATTCTCATTCTAATTATACTCATTTTATGAAAATGTTGCTTCTTAACAACCTTGTAATATTCAATACCATGTCATTCACACCTAACAAGACCTTATCAAACAAACTTAGATTCCCCCCTTTTTGGACTTTATGTTAAAGTCCATGTCAAACGTATGCTACACTTATGACAAATTGAACTACCCCACATGTGTTATCAAACCTTTTCTTTTGTATTATAATGTTAGTTCTCATGGATTTTATTATAATGGTGTGAATTGAATGATTTTAGTATAAGCTTTATTTCAAATCATATTTTTTTTCGTATATTTCCTCTCATCCATCTTAATTGTCATTCTAATTATACTCATTTTATGAAAGTGTTGCTTCTTAACTACCCAATTATATTCAGTACCACAAGACAGTTGGTCTTTTTTTTTTTTTTTTCTTTTTTTAATAAAAGGTTAGGATTAGCAGGCCTTATGTTTAGCATCACTCTAATTTGTAATTACGGTCCATCAGAAATGTATTTTATAGTCAACCCAACTATGTATAATAAAGTGACTGACTCATTGGGAAAGAAAATTTAGTCTTATAAGGATATTTCAATCTTTCTTGATTTTTTATTGAATACATATGGTTAGTGTGAATATATAACTCTGGCTAATGATGTCAAGTCAACTACAATTTAATGTTTAAGGATGTAAATTACAATTTAATTATACAATTTCTTTGACCAAGTTTTACAAAAAGAGTTTGTAAGTGTAACAGTAATATCCATGACCCATTATATTGGAATTTAGTAATTTTAAAGGGCCAATTTTGTAATTTTGGTCACAAGATTTTTTCTGGGCCAATGTGGCCTTACCCTCTAGTCTAGTCTTCACAACCCTTCTCTTTCTCTTCTTATTCCACTGCGTGCCTAATACTCTCGCATGAGCTTCTCTCTCACTCTTAGGGGCTGATTGGTTGGGGGAGAAAAGTGGGGTTATTTGTGGGAAGAAGAGAAAATGGTGATGTGTGTTTGGTTTGAGGGGGTGATTTGGGGGAAATAATTGTTTTCTCCCCAAGCCCACATTTTTGGAAGACTTTGTTTTTACTTCAAATTGGAGAGAAAATGGGGGAGAAAGTCAGCTTAGATGGGAAATTACTCAACTACCCCTCTAACCTCTTCCCATTGATTTCCTTTTCTTTATTTCCTTATAAATATATACTTTTATTTTTAAAGTAATAAAGACATGAGAGTAAATTTATACAAATATTATTTTCTATCTTCTCAACTAAACACACATGAGTGAAAACTAAAATATTTTCTATCCCTTAACGTTTCTATCCTCCAACTTTTCCATGCCCCCACCCAAACAAAGCCTTATTCTTCTCATTAACCACATCACCACACTTTCCTCGACTAGTTTGCATCACCTTCAGCAACACTTTGGTTGTGTTTGATAAAGTAGATTTTAGGAAGAATGAAAAAAAAAAAAAAAATGAATAGTGAAAACTTTTTCGAGGATGTTTGGTTGGGAAGGGGAGAGGGAAAAAAAAAAGGGGGTGAGCCTGGGTGTTTTTTCTCCAGGCCCACCAGAAAGTGGGGGAAGGGGGAGAGTCTAATTTTGTTGATTGACGAAAATGCCCATGTGCACTTGCACATGGGCTTCATCCAATACGTTGCCTTTTTTTTTTCTTTTTTTTTTGTGCTCATTTTTTTTTTTTTTTTGTGCTATTTATAATAATAAAAAATAAAAATTGAAGTGTCCATACACAATTTTTTTTAATAAAAAAATGTGTGACTTTTTTGTTTTATTTAATGGGGATATAATTGTAAATTTATACCAACTTCATTTTCTATCCTCTCATTTTTCTTCTCAACCAAACAAATAAATTTTTCATCTCTTTACTTTTCCATCCTCTCAACCAAACATAAATGGAAGAAAACTAAATCTCTTCTATCCCCTCCTCATTTTCTATCATCCTACTTTTCTATCCTCTTCTTATTTTCTGTCCTCCCATTTTTCCACTCCTTTAACCAAACAGACCCTTTATGTCAATATTGTCAAGATACTCATTCACACCTAACCAAAACTTATAAAACAAACTTAGACTCTCCCCCTTTTTGGACTTGGTGTTAAACACCTTGAAAAAATTTGGCCAACCCCACGTGTTATCAAGCCTTTTCATCTGTGTTATAATGTTAGTTTCCATTGATTTTACTGTAATGGTGTGAATTGAATGATTTTTGAGGTTATGATTTTGTGTGGGTATGATTTGGTCAATGTTGTCAGTGAACTCATTCACACCTGATAGACCTTATCAAACAAACTTATAGACTTCCCCCCCTTTTGGACTTGGTGTTAAAGACCTTGTCAAAAGTCTGCAACACTTTTGACAAATTGAACCACCCCGTGTGTTATGAAGTCTTTTGTTTCTTGTTTTAAGAAAAATCCTAGGACGTTAAAAATTTTCACAATTTTTTCACAACACATCATGTTGCAAGTTGTGGATGGTGAAGGTGTGAACCTACATGAACCTATCACTTTTTCTTTATCACTCACAACTCACCAAATGGAAAGTTGTGGAATTTTTATGGTCACAGCATCGATCGTGTTATAAATTTATAATGTTAGTTCTCATGGATTTTACTATAATGGTGTGAATTGAATGATATTTTAGGTTAGGGTTTTGGGTAGGCATGATTTGGTGATTTTTACATTATATTTGTTATTCCCCTAAATTAAAAAATATATAATATATTAGTGTAAAATTGAAGTCCTGACTGGAGGTGTATGAACCTTCAATATGGTGAATATTAATAAGATGGGGATTCATTATAGAATTGAATGTAAAATTCAGTTCATTGCTATTATCTCTAATTGGGTATTTTAATATGCGATTAAGATCCCTATTTAGTAAATTGAAACTTCAATTGGGCTGGATGTAAAATCTGTTTTAAAATAATCTAAGAGTATGAGAAATCAATGAAAATGAGCTATTGAAACAAATATATTAGTTGTTTTCACTTGAGGTTGGGCTCTTGGATTTTGTAGATTTTCTTTTGAGATTGTATATCTAATTCGGTACCAGAATATTTTGTTCCCCTAGTTAAATCAAAACGACACTTGGTATGGTGTTAGTAACATTTGGTGAAAATGTGATATATGATTTATGTGAAGGGGCTTTTGGTGTCTAGAAAAGTCCCAAGTGTAATTTACAATTTTATGTTACTTTTAGTTAATATACACAAATCTCAAGGAGTTGGCTAAGTGGTTCCTAAAACCTTATAATATCCATGAAATTCTATGTTCGAAATCTCTTGTTTGTTTGGCCTGTTACATCCATGTTATTATTTCTTCTCGCATCCATGTGATAACTTCTTCTAGCTACTCGCATATAAGTTTGTATCCATGTTATAATCGTTTGCTTGAGTCTAATTTTTCTATGTTGTCATATCTATGTTATAATTTGCTAAAATAAGTGAGCATTCACAACAAGAAAGCTAAAAAATATAGCTTTTATAACAATTCAAAATACTATTTTATCTATTTTAACACCACATTTTATAATACACCAAACTTTTAATATTCAACGCATTAAAATAATATAAACAACATAATAAAATAATATGTCTAACACAATAAATAACAATCACAATTATCAACACATTAAAAAGCTTTTTTTTTTTTAACATCACACATTAAAATTTTTTTTTTTCTTAAGCTTTAAGCTACAGTGAGCTGCTATTTATAGCAGTCACTTACTCAATTTTTTTTGAGTTTACCTCCTTTGCTTTACAATACCTTTCGAATATTGATTGTTAAATTGACTTTTATTAGGAATGCTCTTTCTTTCCTATCCTTGTACAATGAGCAATGCAGATTTCTAAAAGTTATAATATTTCAGTTTCTTCTCTTACTCAGACTCACCCTCACCCTCCCAGCAGTTTTCTTCTTTTTATTTTTTCCCTTAGCCTTTCTTTGACTTTTGTTGTCATAGGATTGGTTGGCTAAACTTACTACATAAAAAATAAATATTTGAATTATTTTTTTTAATTTGTGACATATCAGTTTCTAAATGTTATATAATAAAATTTGAAAAACAAATGCTCTCTATTTGAACGGTATAATTTGTATCTTTTTAATGGTTCAAATTAAATTTTATAAATAAGAAGGTATACTGACTAACATGTTATTTAAAATTTTTAACAACATGGCAGTCTGTACAACGTCAGATTTAGAAAATAAAATATTAACCTTTAAAAAGATAAAATGAAAGAAGATCATTTTTTGTAAAATTTGTAATATTTCACATTTATAAAAAAAAAAAAAAAATAAAAAAATTGTAGTATTCCTAACCTAATTCTTTTCTTTATCATGGAGCATAAGTTTCCTTTTATAATATCCATTACTTTATTACAACTTCCAGCTTGTATTTACTTTCTTTAAGTCCAGGTGAAAATAACCAAATATCACGTTTTGACAAAATTTGTTACAAACTAACATTGTTTCGAAAATATTTAATAATCTATCACCTTTTTAGTACTCGAGTTCCTAGTGAGTCAATAGCATAACACTGCTGACCTGGAATTTGTGTAATTAAAAAAAAATAATGTGGTACTTGATATTAGTAAAATCAAGTATCTCATTATAGTACTCGAGCTTAGTGCAGTCGAGTACCTTTTTTTTTTTTTTTTATACTTTTTGTTTCTATTGGAATGACTTGAATAGTCAAACTTAGTGGCTTGACATTAGCCAACAAACCATTAAATGGCTTGCATGCCCATGTCAGGAAGATGCATGATATTCAAGAAGTTTCATGCGTGAAGAAATGCAAGAGCTTGCATTAAATGTTCTTCATGAATTGTCAAAGAAGATGGCCAGGAAAAGAAAAGTAATATATATAAGAAAATGAGATTGCGTGTGGCTTTATGTGGAGGAAAGTGAAAGAAAAGGAAAATAAGAAGATGAGGAAGAAGTGAACGAGTGGATGAGAAAAAAGAAAAAGGAAAAATAAAGGTTTTGGGTTTGGGTAATTAAAGCAACGTGGAAGAAAATATAGGGAGTAACTACACAAATTATTTCACAACTTCTTTTTTACAACTGTGATGTAAAGCAACATGGAAGAAAATATAGGAAGTAAGAACGCAAATTATTTTACAACTTTTTTTTTTACAACTGTGATGTTGCAAAGAATGTGGTGAAGAAAAAATTATGCGTACATGTATAAGTGAAAAATAACCACTCACAGTTTGCCACGTCTTTGTTGTGAAATAGTTTTGTAATCCTAGAACAACTCATTTAAAAGATAAGCATTAATAAAATTTTATTTTGTAGAGATTAATTCTACCAAAATGATTGGGTTTCAACTTTTAAGATAATAATTTTGTTTTCATTATGGAAAAGAAAAAAATTATTTCCATAACATTTTCACAACAGTTTTATAATAAAATCTAAATAACAGGTTGTTATTGGTTGTTATGGATGAGCAAAAAAGTAATTTAAGTGATAAGTTCAAATTAAATCCAACTTACTACATAGGATCTACTGTGAAAATATAGCGAAAATATTGTGAACGTAACATTTCTTGAAAAGAGAAATGCTAAAGCCAAATTTTCTTTTACAAAATCTTTTATTAAGAGGGTCATTTATTATTAACATGAAGTAATTATTATTAATTTTATTCCAATTGTTATTATTAATAAGAACTTTATACTAAGTATGAAATAAACTCCCTTATATATACATTTTGTCATTTTTGGTAATTTACAACTCAAAACACCACTTTTATAAGTATTAACTAAACACTTAACTTTTTCAAAAAAAAAAAATTTTAACAGTTTTTACCAAATACTCTGCTTTTTAAAAAACCTAAATTTTGTACCACACTTTTTGAAACCATCACTTTTTCAAAAAGCATAAAATCAAAAAGCTAAACCAAACTAACAGGAAAATAAGAGGTGGGTGTTTTTTATTTGGCTAAAATGCAAAACTGACCCTCTAACTTTCTTCAAATTTCATTTTAGTTCTCTAACTTTACTTTCGTTCATTTCAGTCTCTAAGTTTCAGATTTATACAATTAAGGCCTTTCTATTAACTTTTGTTAATTTTTTTTTTTTTAAATCTAGAAAATATTTTTCAATCATTAATTGAATTTTTTTAATTTAAAAAATTTGAAGAAAATTTTATAAAATTGAAAAATTAACCATAACATATAACAAAAGTTGATGGAAAAGCCTTAATTAAATAAACTTGAAAGTTAAAGGACTGAAATGAACAAAACCAAAATTAGAGGACTGAAATAAAATCTGAAGAAACTTAGAGAGTCAGTTTTGCATTTTACCATTTTTATTTCAATGATCAAATGGGAATGCAAAAGATGTGGTCCCCATTGTAAGGAGCAAGTAGGCCACCATTAGCCATGGCGTAGTTTCTAAGGTGGGAACGCGTTCAACAATTTTGCCCTTTATACCGTGTTCTTGCAATTTGGAGGCCGTTTGGTAACGTTGTTCTAATAACTTTTGATGGGATTGATGAACACAACTTACCTAGACGGTCTCATCCGGACCAACGAGGCAGAATTGACAGACGAGTCAACCAAGTCCCTCCGACGAAGTAGCCACATTACTGACGAAGATAGAGAAGCCATTCAATGCAGTCAAATAAATGCTTCAGGCGGTTACAAAGACAACTGTACAGACCATTGGAGCCATCAAAGCTCACATGATTGACCATGAGGCGTTACTAAAAGAGGCATTAAAGCCACCATAACAGCCACAACGGCTAGGAGCTACGGGAATATATATATACAACCCTCCCATCACCAACATGAGGTACATAAACTCACTAAGAAATATTTCTTGCTTTATTGCATCGCACTATTCATTCCCAAAGAGTTTTCTTATACTGACTTCGACATCGGAGACGTTGTGGCAGGCACCACACCAGTGACCATTCGAAGGGAGCTATCCAACCATCTCTATAATCACAGAGACAAAGGCTTGGTTCCATCTGGATGCACTTACTTCGACTGACAAATTTGCACTTCATCAATTTGGCGCCGACTATGGGGACGACATTTTCGCATTCAGATTTGAAAACGCAGTTTCCATCAACTTCTATATTCAGATGAAGTCCAATCAAGATTTCGCAGCCTTGGCTCAACAAGTCCAGGCTCTTGTGGCCACCGTCGAAGAGCTTACCATGCAAAATCAAGAAATGAAGCTACGACTTCAACAGGAGGAGAATCGGCCCAAAGGCAACCCGGAGGATGAGGGAGATAGCCATAGAAGAAGTGACCATCGAAGACCTACTACTCCAGATGAACAGAATTCAGATATCCTTCGAAAGATAAGGAAGGAGATGGACGAGCTGAGGAACGTCATCAAGGAGAAAACAGACCGGAGCGTGGATAGAATGGTCAAGGCAACAGATTCGCCTTTCACTACGACAGTCCTAGAATGTGCAGTGCTGTCGAAACTTTGACTGCCTCAACTTAAGCCATTTGACGGGCTTAAGGACCCCTAGGACCACCTCAACACCTTTAAGACGATGCTAGGCCTTCAACAGCTACCTGACGAGATACTGTGTCGTTCCTTCCCCACCACTTTCAAAGGAGCAGTAAGAGAATGGTTCACCAAGTTGCCAACATCGTCCATCAATAGCTTCAAACAATTGAGTAACGCCTTTTTACGCCATTTCATTGGAGGACATTGCCCTAAAAGGCCAACGGACCATTTGCTCACCATTAGACAAGGAGAGAAAGAAACCTTGAGGTCGTACGTGAAACGCTTCACTCGGGAGACCCTAGAGGTAGACGAAGCTGACGACAAAGTGCAGTTCACGACCTTCAAAGTGGGACTGTGGTTCAGAGAGTTCGTAGCTTCACTCGCAAAGAATCCTCCTAAGACGATGGTAGAGATGCTCCTGAAAGCACAGAAGTACATGAATACTGAAGATGCATTAGTTTTATGGGGATGTGGAAAAGCCAAAAGACAAGGGGAGGAAAGATGACAATCGCAAAGGACAAAAAAGAGAGCACCCAGATCGTTGGACTAATGATAGGGGTAGAACAAAGGACGAGAGAACTCCTAAGATGGTAAAATTCACTCCTTTAATTATGCCTGTTGATAAAATTTTGACACAGATTAAGGATGAGCACTACCTCAAATGGCCAAGAATAAGTACTGCCAGTTTCACAAGGATTATGGCCATTACACAAAAGATTGCCCTGACCTAAAAGAGCAGATAGAAGAGTTGATACGGAAAGGAAAACTGTAGAAATATGTGAAGAAAGGGGAGCCTAGTAGGTTCAGAGACAGTAATAAAACCAGCGCGATTCCTCACCCAGAGATGAGGATCATAAGTTCCAGCCTCTGCAAAATGTGATTGGAGAGATAAAGACGATTGCAGGAGGGCCATTCACATGAAGGTCATTTGGATCCACATGATACCCTCATTTAAGAGAAGATGGACGGACTAGGGCATGTCTTTCAACGAGGAAGATGCTAGAAGAGTGAAGCAGCCACATAACTATCCCTTAGTCATAATGCTCATGATAGAAGGATTTAATACCAGGAGGATCCTTGTGGACAATGGTAGCTCCGTAGACATCATCCACCTTCCTGTTTTCCAGCAGTTGAAGCTAGATCCAAAAAGACTACGTCCGTTTGACTCCCCCCTCATCAGTTTCAGTGGAGACAGAGTATATCCCAAGGGCATAGTGACGTTGACAGTAATAGTGGGACCTACCCGAGGCAGTTGACTCGTCAGTTAAACTTCTTGGTAGTAGATTGCCCCTCATCTAACAATGTGATTATTGGAAGGCCCACACTCAACTGATGGAAGGCAGCCATGTCCACCTATTGCCTAAAGGTAAAGTTCCCAACAGAGAACGATGTTGGCGAGGTAAAAGAAGATCAAGTCCTAGCCAGAGAGTGCTACCAAGCCGTCTTGGCTGCAAAGGAGAACCATACATGGGTGATCGAGGAAAATGAGGAAGATAAAGTGGAAGCCCTAGAGATAGTGGAACTGGCCGAAAGAGAGGCAACCAAGACTACAAGAATATGGACGACATTAAGTCCCAAGATGAGAACAAGGATCATCCAGTTCCTTAAAGAAAACCTGGACGTCTTCACATGGAGTCACAAGGATATGCCGGACATATTTCCAAAAGTCATTTAGCATAAGTTGAATGTGGACCCAGAAAGAAAGCTCGTCTAGCAAAGACGAAGAGTCTTTGCCCTAGAGCAAAATCAAGTGGTTACAGACAAGGTTAACAAACTGTTGTCAGCAAGCTTTATCCGGGAAGTCTACTATCTTGACTGGCTCGCAAACGTCATCCTAGTGAAAAAAGTGAATGGGAAGTGGAGACTTCACGGACCTGAACAAGGCTTGCCCGAAAGATAATTTCCCTTTACCAAGGATAGACCAGCTTGTGGATTCTATAGACGGGTCTAAGTTAATGAAGAAGCCAAAATAATGATAAGATCCCTAAAAGGGTGTAAGTCACAAAAAGAAAAAAATGACTAAGTAACAAGATTCCGCCTAGACGGATGTAAGTTACTGATGAAGCCAAAAGAATGACAAGATCCCTAAAAGAGTGTAAGTCATAAAAAGGGTGCAAGTCACAAAAGACAAGAACCTTGCAACGAACCCGTTCAAGATGTTACCCAAATACAGGCTTGAAGACAAGGCTGCAAAGGGAAAGCACCTTTTGAAAAGCTCAGGCTGAATCTGAGCTCTCAACTAGTTTACCAAAATCCGCGACAAGAACTCTTGAGAAGGTACGAGTCACAGGAAATCAATTAAGTAGTAGAACCTGTGTAGATGGGAACAAATTGTTGACGAAGCAGAGGAAAGGTCACAACTAAAACCTTCTCGCTAAGTACAAAGCATTGACGCAAGAAGAAAAACTACAAGATCAAAAATCACAAGTAAGTAAGTATACAACAGGTAATTTAATTTAAGCCCAAAAACAGCGGGCAATTACCATTGTTTTTACATCTAAACCAAAGGCCCATAAACATTGGGCTAAAAATATTGTTCTCAAAACAGATTAAAAAGAAAAACTGTTCTGGAATAAGACTTACAAAAGGCCCAAAACATTATGGGTACCAAAAAAAAAAAGAAAGAAAAAAAATATTTCTAAGTAATAAGCTCAAGCATCAGCGGTAGCATCGTCACCAGTAGGGGCATCATTAGTAGGAGCGTCCTCGTTAGCGCCACCCTTAGGAGCCGAGGACTGGGCAGCCTCATTAATTGCCATCTCCTTGTCCACCTCTTCTAGGTCCAAGTTCTTCTGGTTAACTCCAGTGGGATGCTTGACGAGGTACCTCCTAAAAAGCTCAAAAGTCTTGACTTTTTCCTTCAGGGTGGTGGCCTCGTCCAAAGAGTCAATAAGATTCTTCTTCAGCGTAGAATTCTCCGCCTCCAAAGTCTCCATTTTGGATGTTAGAGACGCCACCTTGGCCTCTTGAGTAAGGTACTCAAAAGTAATATGAAGGCTCTCTCCCAACACCTGAAAAGAACATGAAGCCGTCAGTAAAAATAAATAAATAAATAAAATAAAAAGAGACTAAAAGTTGCACGAACACATTACTTGAACTAGTTTGTGGACGTGTCGAGTCGCAACCTCGTTGAAGGGCACACTAGAGAAGACTTTCAAATCCTCAGCAGTCACAACCCCGTGAGCCTTGTCCACTGCCAATCTCTCATCGTCCTAGACACAAGACGAATGGGAATCAGCTTTCTCTTTCCCTTTTTCGGTCATCCGCGGCCTTTTGGAGGCAGGGGTAGGGATCTTTTCAACTGAAGTGGCTGGAGAGGCCATCTTCGCCGTCTCAGTGCCGGAGACAACGGGAGTGACGGAGACCAGCGGAGTGACGGAGGGGCCCTTCCCTATGACACGCATTGTCCTTTTCCCGAGGCTGGACAGCGGCTCGTCCTTCTTCGATCTCATCTTTTCATACATGTCTTTGTTAAATTTGGTTGTCATTTCTGCAAGAGGGAAGCACCTGTTAAAAAAAAAAAAGTATATATGAGAAAGTCAGTACTGACGAACCTAATACTTACTCTTTTTTTCTTCAATTTCAAGATTGCGTAGGATGAAGGCAGAAGGCTCCAGTTCGAGGCAATAGAAAGCGAAAGTACGTGGGTCCACAAGATCGTCCCAATTCTCAATCGTCTGCACGTATTCGATTGCCTTCTACATGCACTCCTTATACCTGCTTTTAAGTTTAGGCCGTCTCTTAACTGCGCAAAACAAGAAGTAAAAGAATCAGTAGCGATAATGGCAAACACAACAAAACTTAACTGACGAGAAGAAATAATGAAACACCTAAGGTCGGGGTTCCCCACTGACGATGCAACCTCGGGAGATCACCCCAAACCTCGCCAGAGGGAGTCTCAAAATCGTCCCCAGACACAAAGAAAAACCTGGACTTCCAATACCTGAAAGATGAAGGTAAACCCTTGATGATCATGGTCCTCCGTTCCCAGGGCACCAATTCATAGTACTGGTGCTCCTTAGACTCTTTCAAGCGGTACAAGTAGATAAGCTCGTCTACCTTGAGCATACCCCCGTCCGTAGCGGCCAGCCATATCCCCATATAGCTGACCACTATCCTCCATGAGTTGGGCATAAGCTGCCCCGGAGCAATATCAAAGCGGTTTAAGAGCTCCATGAGGAAGGGATGGACAGGAAACCTCAACCTATAGACGAAGGCAGACTCGTAAAAGCATACCTCCTCAGGGAGAAGTGACAGGCCCGATCCTCCTCATTGGGTAGGCGAACCCTAACTCGCTCCGAGAATTGGAATCTATCCTTAAATCTACCTAGTGTATCAGTATCCAGCCCACACCCCTCCTCGAGGGTGTAAAAAGCCCTAGCCTTTCGAGGGACAGAGACTGCAGTATCTCCCTCCACTGGGTTACCGCTAAACGCTAACCCAGTCTCGAGTTCACTAGACCTAACTTTATACATTGTCTCCCGCTCTTTCACTAAACTCTTGAACCAATCAATCGATTGACGAAGCAAAGGCAACAGATCGGCCAATGCAACGCTCAAACTGTTACCCTCAGAAACAAAATTCTCAAGGTGTGGGAAAGTGCCTAAAGACCCCCCCTAAAAGCGCGAAAAGGAAAGAAATTGAGGGGCAAGCTATCCTAACCTCAGAGCTACTAACCATGGAAAACCAGAAAAAGCACAAAGGCAAGAAATATAAGCTAAATCCCCAAGAAATCCAAAACAAACACAAAAGGAAGAGGAAAGAAAATCAGAAATTCACCATAGTTTGTGCCTACACCAAAAAGAAAAAAGAAGCAAAAAGAAAGAAGAAAGACATACTTCAGAAAGAAAGAAAGTTCAGCCACGCACCAGTTCGAAGAAGAATCACAAAGAAAGGCTAGAGTAGAAAATACTCGGAGCAATAATTAGAAATTTGGGAAAAGTGAAAGAGAAGATGAAGAGTGGAGAAGTTTAAAAACCAAGGCACAAAGAAACTAAAATTCAGCGGGAAACCGCAAGTGTCACACAATTGGAACATTAACTCCACCAACCAAAACGTGCCACATGGCCTCTGAACATGTGGCGCCGCCACTATGCATTTAATACAGAGCGAAATCCCAAGAGCCACATACAACCCATGGACCTTTCACCTTCTGTGATCGTCATGGCACGTCACGACGACCACAAAATTCGGGGGCAGCTGATGGGATTGACGAACACAACTTACCTGGACGGTCTCATCTGGACCAACGAGGTAGAATTGACAGATGAATCAACCAGGTCCCTCTGACAAAGTAGCCACATTACTGACAAAGATAGAGAAGCCATTCAAAGCAGTCAAATAAATGCCTCAGGCGGTTGCAAAGACAATTGTATAGACCATTGGAGCCATCAAAGCTCACATGATTGACCATGAGGCGTTACTAAAAGAGGCATTAAAGCCACCATAACAGCCACAACAGCTAGGAGCTACGGGAATTTATATATACAACCCTCCCATCACCAACATGAGGTACATAAAACTCACTTAGAAATATTTCTTGCTTTATTGCATCGCACTATTCTTTCCCAAAGAGTTTTCTTATATTGACTTCAGCATCGGAGATGTTGTGGTAGGCACCACACTGGTGACCATTCGAAGGGAGCTATCCAACCATCTTTACAATCACAGAGACAAAGGCTTGGCTCCATCTAGACGCATTTACTTCGATTAACGAATTTGCACTTCATCAACTTTGTTGTATTTTTTGGAAATACGTGTGGGCGAAAAAGTATGTGAAAATACATGTAATGTTGTTTAAACACTGAAAACTGTTGCTTAAAACACCCTACCAAACGGCCCCTCAGCTTTTCCAAACAAGTTAAAAATATTAAAAAATGACCCAGTTCTTTTCATTAAATTATTCATATTTAAGAAAGAAATAATTAATTAATTCCTGCTTTTGGCCCGTTTGGGGACCAGAAGAGACTAGAAATATATATTCCCTACTGCCAAGGCCAGCAAAGCCATGACCTCACTTCTCTTTCTATGCTCTCTCTATTCTTGTCTTCCAAGATATGAGACATTATGGGTGCATTTGGGTACTGCTTATTTTGTTGAAAACTAAAAAAAATAAAAAATAAAATAATTTCTGATGACTGTTCACTGCTGAAAACACTGTTCATTTGCCTTAATGCACTGTTCATGTCCCATGAACAATGCAAGAGGTGTTGGTCAAAAAAAATAAAAAAATAAAGGCAAAGCGCAAAACGCTAAACGTGGACGTGGGATCCAAATGGCTACTATATCAATAAATAATTGTAATCTTGTCTTCCAATATAAGGGAGTTTATTTCATACTTAGTGTAAAGTTCATATTAACAATAACAATAGGAATAAAATTAATAATAATTAGTTCATGTTAATAATAAATAACTCTCTTAATAAAAGATTTTGTAAAAAAATATTTGGTTTTAGCATTTCTCTTTTGGAGAAATGTTACGTTCACAATATTTTTACTACACTTTCACAACAAATCTTATATAGTAAGTTAGATTTAATTTTAACTTATTACTTAAATTACTTTTTTACTTATCCATAACAACCAATAACAATATGTTATTTAGATTTTATTATAAAAATATTGTGAAAATAATTTTTCTCTTTTCCATAATGAAAACAAAATTATTATCTTAAAAGTTGAAACCCAATCATTTTGGTAGAATTAATCTCTACAAAATAAAATTTTATTAATGCTTATCTTTTAAATGAGTTGTTCTAGGATTACTAAACTATTTCACAACTTTTTTCCCACATCTTTGACTGGCAAACAGCGAGTGGTTGTTTTTCACTTATATATGTATGCATAAGTTTTTTTTCACCACATTCTTCGCAACATTACAGTTGTAAAAAAAAAAGTTGAAAAATAATTTGTGTTCTTACTTCCTATATTTTCTTCCATGTTGCTTTACATCACATTTGTAAAAAGGAAGTTGTGAAATAATTTGTGTAGTTACTCTCTATATTTTCTTCCACGTTGCTTTAATTATCCAAACCCAAAACCTTTATTTTTCCTTTTTCTTTTTTCTCATCCACTCGTTCACTTCTTCCTCATCTTCTTATTTTCCTTTTCTTTAACTTTCCTCCACATAAAGCCACATGCAATCTCATTTTCTTATATATATATATATATATATATATATTACTTTTCTTTTCCTAGCCATCTTCTTTGACAATTCATGAAGAACATTTAATGCAAGCTCTTGCATTTCTTCTCGCATGAAACTTCTTGAATATCATGCATCTTTCTTACATGGGCATGCAAGTTATTTAATGGTTTGTTGGCTAATGCCAAGCCACTAAGTTTGACTATTCAAGCCATTCCAACATAAACAAAAAGTAGAAAAAAAAAAATGAAGAAGGAGAAGAAGAAGAAGAAGAAAACAAGGTACTCTACTTCACTAAGCTCGAGTACTATAAAAAGATACTCAATTTCACTAATATCGAGTATCACATTTTTTTTTATTACACAAATTCCAAGTCAGCAGTGCCATGCTGGCGACTCATTAGAAATTCGAGTTCACTGAATTCTAGTACTATTTAGAACTCGATTTTGTGGAACTCGAGTACTAAAAAAGTGATAGATTACTAAATATTTTCAAAACAGTGCTAATTTTTCGAAGCTGTTTTGCACATTATGGGGTCACCTTTCTTGTAGATGTGAACCTTAGTGGGTTATATGTATTGATGTGGTGCTCGACTTGCAAATGATTCATTTTGGGCCTGACGGTAATAGTCGAGTACGATTATGAGATATTAAAGCCTTTATTTACGTATGGTTTTAAAAATTAGATCGGACCTCCAGTTGGGTCAACTGAGAATTGACATTATACCGGAGGATAGACGAAGCTGGGGGGCAGATTGGAGAGTCCTCAAAACCTTGGATCTGAATGAACCAATAACTGTATTTCATTGGAGCAATTTCGTTGGAGGAATTCTAAAACTTGGACCATACGTGGTCTATACAAATTATTGTGCAACTCTCTTTCAACTTACTGTGCACAGCATATCTTTTTCCATTTAATATAAGAAGAGTGCTATGTTCACAACAAATCATAGGTGGTTAGTTGTTATTGGTTCTAATTTGAATCCAAAATATAAACTACTTTTTTGTCCACTCATAACAACCAATAACAACCAACCACTTAAGATTTATTGTAAAAGTATTGTGAAAATATTGTGAACATAATATTTCTCTTTAGGATTATATTATAATCCTATAATTGAGCCAACAATTTTTATTTATTTTTTGGTTTTAATTCATAAAAAAAAAGTTTTATATTTGTTGTCAGTTATAATAAAAATATGAAGATTCTCCGATCAAAAAAAAAAAAAAACGAAGATTTATTGTTTACTATTTTATTTTCATTTTTTCTTTGTTTAGACATTTGGAACATAAGTTTGTAATTTATTGGTATTAATTAACAATTATTAATTAAATTATTTGATTTTTTATCTAGTCTAGTTTTTAAAACCATGCCTTTAGGGTTGATATTTTTTTTAGGTGCTTCTACATAGTTTTTTTTTTTTTTTTTTTTTTTTTTTGACAAAATGGAAATTCAACTCTAACTTAATCTAAGTGTATATGTATATGAAACTCCCTCCTGGAGACTTGAACTCCGGCCCTTGTCTCCCCATCCCACAAAAATTTTATATTTATGAAGTAACCATAAAACCAAGGGTGCACAGCAATGTGCTTCTGCATAGTTACTGCCAATAACTGTGGAATAACTCATTTGAGTAAAAAACAAATATATGCAAGTTAGGGAATCAATTTTTCAAGCCGATGTGTAAAGACTAAGACATTCTAAGAATGGATTTTGATTCAAACTTGACGTTGTTAACTGGATATTTCAAGAACGATTAATGACTTGGGGCTCTAATTGCACACAACCTCCTAGTGCAACTAAAAAATAATACAAACTCAATTGCAGATTATTCGCAATTAATAATATCTCAGTGAGTCCGAGGCTGATCCATAGGAAATGATTGACACTAACATAAAAACCTCTATTTTTACATAGAAAATAAAAATAATAATTTTTTTTTTCACCCAAAGATGAAGCAAGATAATATTAAAAATATAATTAAAATATCAAAATATAGAGAAATTAATGGAAAAAAATACTAGGGATTCAAAGAACCACCTTGTTGGGTTATATATTGACCCCAGTTAACTAACCAATTACCTAAGTTGATTAATTAGTCTAAATTACATGCAAATCTAATTAAGTCACAATCAAATCACCAAACTAAATGATACGACAATTTGATCATGATGGGAAAAACCCTTGCAGGCAAAACCCCACCAAGTAAATTTCAGGTTACCACTCTTAAAGAATCCACTAACAAGAATAGAGGTTACAAGGGAAAAAATTGTCAAATGCCCTTTTCAGGCAAAAATAGCAACTCTTTGCCCATTTTCCCAAACTAATTAGGAAAATGCCCATTTTTTGAAACTCGATTTGTGATAAATCGAGTTAGGCCCTATAGCGGCGTTTTTAAAGAGCCTATAGTAACGTTTTCAAGACCTATAGTGGCATTTTGTAACTCGACCTCTATGAAATCGAGTTATAGGTAAAAATAAATAAATAAAAAATTGCCTATAACTCGATTTCATGGAGGTCGAGTTACAAAACGTCACTATAGGTCTTTAAAACGTCACTATAGCTTCTTTAAAACGCCACTATAGGGCTCCATAAATTTTTTTTTTTTAAACTCGATTTATCACAAATCGAGTTCTAAAAGAGGGGCATTTCCCTAATTAGTTTGGAAAATGGGGCAAAAAGCTGCTATTTTTTCCCGAAAAAGGCATTTGGCAATTTTGTCCGAGTTACAAGTCACAACAACTCTTGGTATGAGTGTGGCTCTCTATGTCTATGATGATGGCCATAAAATATGTTTTATTTTTATTTTTTTATGTTTTGGAACCCCAGTGCACGAATCCCAAGCCATGCCAAGTCATCGTGGGCTGAAAACAGAAAAATATTGTTATGTTTTCCTGAAACTCGATAGATCGAGAGGTGTCAAGCCAAGTATCGAGATTCATTTATTCTTGATAAATCAATAGGTATTGAGGGAGGTATCAAGATTTGCAGTTTTAGTTTTCTTAAGCAATTTCTTGAGTAGTCTTATGTCTTCAATTCATATCACTTGTTGACAAGATAAGACACACTTAAACTCGGACTCCTTTACATAAAAAGTGCTTTCTGAACTCCAATATGCCAACATACAAAAATATGACCCTTACACACCTAATATTTTATCATATCAACTTAGATTATTTTTAACTCAATTAGGGTAGAGAGTCAACTCGACTAATCGGAAGATAAAATAATAAAGTACTCATACAACATGTAGAGTAAATTAAATATGAGTGATTGAGCAAGTAATTCAATTGACATGCTATAGGGTAAGTAATCAATATATTCTCAAATCATAATAAATGAATGAGCTCAAGTATTCGACATATATAAAAATCATATTAAATCTTAAGAACTTGTCAATATGCAGTGGTTCTAAATAGTAAAATTAATCTCAAAATTCAATAATCAATCCATACTCGTATAACCCCAATATGAAATAGATTTAGCACTGCATGCAATCTATAACTCACAAAATTGTCCACCCTTATCTAATTCTGCACGTTACGTTTTACTTTCTTAACTTTGGTAACAATTTTTTGTTTGGCCCCATGGTCAATACTTCTTCGAAGGATATTTTTATTTTTGTTGCATATTTGACTCCTCACTAGTTGAAGTAGCGCAAATCCAAAAGGACCAAAACTCACTAAATAAACAATTTTATCATAACAACACATGCATATCTACAACACCTCTCAAAGCTAACAGTATAATATAATAATCATAGTCATATTAATAATGCTAATAATCTGGGTATTACTAGTACAGATGTACCATGTTAGTTTAGATGGTGACTTGATATGGTACTCCTACCTTATACATTCTCATCATGTCACACACTCCATTTTCTATAAGAAGAGATTATTGAATAAGAGATTAAGAGGAGCCAATTTTGACTATAGTACCCATTGTGGACGAGTTTGAGATGTTAGTAATTGGGTTGGATTTAATTTAACCCATGGCCTATGAATCGTTCACATGGGTTATCTGATAAATGAGTTTAAATTTAAATTGATCTTGATATAAGTTGTCAAGATCAATCGTAAAGTTATTTAAGATGAGTGGTTGAGTGTTTGTAGGATCACCCATCCTAATAGTGGGGTTTAACCCTATCTACTTTAAATACTCCTATAGCAGTCAGATAACGATGAGACTATGAGATAAAACATACATTTTTATTTTTTGTAAGTGCTATCTCAAATAGGCAATCTCTCTCTAGGGAAACCATCAAACATTGCTCTGGAACTTGGAGCTTGGAATTTAGGAAGAGACTCTAGTAGCATCTCTAGTGACAAAAATGTGGTATAAGAAGTGTAGAGATCGTGACGAGTTTGTAAAGTAAGCAAAGACAAAGATCTGACAAGTGGATGATCTGTTCTACTAGGCAAACCCGTCCGACCCTAAGCCCAACGGTCTGCTCCAAATTGCTAAGTCAGTCGGTTCAAGTTTGATTATACTTCAAAAACCGATATTTCAGTTCAAGTGATGGTTTAGATGTTTGAAACCCACAGCAACCGACCCAACTGAAAATACGGCACAGTTCTACTTTTTCCTTCAGGTCTCAGTTCTAGTTTCGCTTCATCAGCATGCATTTTTTATTTCTCTTTCTAGGTTGGGTAGGTTTCTCCTTTTCATGCAATAGGCTTTGTCATATCATACACCTTAAATTAATTATAAAAAATATTGTTTGAATCAATATCAGTAGCTATTCATGTGAGCCATTAATGCTTTTGTTTACTTTTGAGGCAATACTAATAGGCCACAAACCGAATGACCCATTGGGATTAAACCAGTTAATTAATTAACTAAGTTATTAATTAATCAATTTAACATGTAAATACGTGGAAGCACAAACAAATCACCAAATAACTAAATATGCAGCGGAAATTAAATGACACGGTGATTTGTTTATGAATGGGAAAACCCTTACGGCAAAAACTCCACCGAGTGATTTTCAGGTCACCATTCCCGAAACTCCACTATTATCAAATCAAGCAGTTACAAGTAAAGGAATCCCAAATACCTTACCAACCTACAGTTGAACGCTTACCTCAATACCCAATTGGACTTTATCTGTAGTAACAGTTCCCCCTTTTGATGCACGGCTCCCAAGTATATGACTAACCAATGCGCGGATCCTAGTACACGACTTCAAACACCAACTTAGAAGGGGAGGTTGGCTGCAAAGTTCTTCAGTTCATCCTACACGATGAAGATCAAGAAGATGCTTGGTCACAAAACCCTTTGGTGCAAATACACAGCAACTTCTTTAGAGAAGATGAACTAGGCCAAGAACTTCGTCTTTGATCACAAATTGCTTGAACAGAGTTTGCTCAATACTTTTGCAACTTGTGTTCTATTTGACGGCTCTTAAAATAATCCTTTTATACGTCTAGGGTTAGGAGAAAAGAAGACCCAAAGACACATTCACAGATCCCAAGAAATCAGATCAGAAAATCTAATTTTATAAATCTCGACAGATAGCAGGTGTCAAGGAGCTATCGAGCAGGTATCGAGCTTTAATGATTTTGCACTTCAGCTTGTTTTTCTTGGACAGACTTGATGACTTCAACACTTGATCTTGAAACCTTGTTCCTTGAAGTATTAAAAACACCTAGAACTACCCAATTACAAGTAAAGTGCGTTTTATCAAAGGATTAGCCAATTTACATAAATAAGTGGCATATGTTCTTAACAAGTGAAAACACATATGTCCTAACAATCTCCCCCTTTGGCAATTCGTGACAAAATCACAACAAACAAATGAGCATATGAGAGAAGTCATAAATCACTCAATCTCATACTCACTTGTTGGATACAATAAAATCTATCCTATCACAAACCCTTGAAAAAATTTGCAAGAAAAGAGTTTATGGCAAGTAGACTTTGACAACCTGTATTTCTGAAACACTTTAAACAAAACTCATCAAGGCATCTTATGTGAAACAGAAATAATAGATTGCATACAAGTAATAAGAAACATGTGTATAAAGATAGAAAAGAAACAATACATGTAAAGGTAGGTGAAAGAAACATACATCCACATATAGAAAAAATAAGTACAATGTATGTAAAAACTGTTCACAAGACCTCATATACAAGAACAATATATCTAAAAACTAGAAAAGAAAAGATATATCAAAACCTCACTACATCCCTCAAATATCAACACTCCCCCTAACAAAAATGTCCTATACTAGCTCTTCCCCTAAGATGACTACTCTCATAACCCAAAACTACTCCCCCTTTTTGTCACGAGTGACAAAGGGTAAAGTGTCATGTAGACATCTCATCAGTAGAGCTAGCATCTCCATCATCATCCGAAGCGTCATCGTCATCACCATCATCCTCAGAGTTAGAAGCCGCGGGAGGAGGTGGTGAAGGAGTAGCCTCAGAAGCAAAACCACCCATGGTCGCCTGCCGTCATGCAATACGACCAACATGAAAATTCACCTAATACAGTGGAGAGTGTATCGAGGTGAACATCCATGCGCTGCAGCTGCGCCATGATGTCTCCAAGAGATACATCACCTATATCGGAAGAAGGAGTAGATGTAGATGGAGCAGATCTGGATGGAGTTGAACGGGAAGGAGGAGTGGAATCTGGCTGTCTCGACCTAAACTGAGCCTCACTACGTTTTACGATAGCGGCATCTATGGCACAAATGTGTGTGAAGTAGTCAGACACAGAAAAATGGATAGAAAAATGGCGTAAGATCCTCGTGATAGCGGAAGGAAAGATGAGCTTATCACGGGACGCCGAGTCTAAATGAACATCTATGATAGAAAGAATGAAATGAAAAGGAAAATTTATAGTCAGATACTCAAGAAGAGATAACAAAAATCAAGCACGAGTCTCTGTGATGGAGTTGTAGTGAGAGAGTCGATGGAGTACAAAAGTCATCATAATGTTGAGGAATCTAGGACCTTTAGCAAAAGGTCTACATGATGTATACTAATGTTCACCCCAATCAGTGGGGCGCTCACAAAAAGCAGAGATGAGCTCATCTTTGGACACAGTCCTCAGACGCTCACAAGAAGGATAGTCAGGAAACTCTATCCTAGGAACCCTAAGCACATCCGCAACTAGCTGCGGTGTGACAGGGATGCGCGTACCTTGAACGCAAGTGAAAAAGAAAGGCACTGAACGATCGATCCCGTGCATGTTGGAGTAAAACTCCTGAATAAGCACGAGAAGACATGTAACAGGGACGTCACACAGTGACTCCCATCCCCTACTGTGAATGACAGAGGGAAGGTCAGTGTCGGCGAAGTCCGCCAAAATGACTTGGTGTTCCGAATGAACACCTCGTCTAGAAAAGTTCTTTGAAAATTCCTTGTGGGCATCACCAACATGGAACCGAAGATTGAGAGAAGCAGAATCAAAAGATGAAGAAGCTCCAAAACACAGAGGGTTCCGAGCCGAAGTGGATTTACGCTTAGGTGCCATAGACACTACTAACGTAAACAGAATGAGAAAGAGATAGAGAAGGAGACAATTATAAAAGTCCCAAAACAGTTCACATATATCAAATATATTGAACAATGAGTACGTATGCATGGAGAATGCATGAACATGTGACATGCAAAGTAAAAAGTATCATGGGCACAGCCCAATCCAATCCTACCAGCACACAAACATAGAACACACATCTAAATGCATGTAAATACCATTCTAATGCACATGAAATGCAATGTATAACATTTTGAACACATTTAGGTGAAAACCCAACCCAAAATTTCAAGAAAAACTCAATAATTTTCAAAAACCCCAAAAATTTTCAAAAACCCCAAAACCTAAGTTTCAAAACATGAAATGCATGAATAATGAGGGAAAAAGAGATCGTACCAAGTGATTTGAAGCAAGGAAGGGCCGAAAATCATGTGGGTTAAAGGCTTTGAGTGAGAAAAATGAGTTTGGGAGATGAACAGCTGCGGATAGATCGAGAGAGATCGAGAAAATGATAACCGGATCGCAACAGAAGCTTATATAGGAGCTTCAGTAATTCTCGACAGCTAAGGTGTCGAGAGGTGTCGAGAGGTGTCGAGATAGCTGTCGAGGTAGGTGTCGAGAGAATGAATGTTGACAGCTATAGGTGTCGAGAAGGTATCGAGGAATAAACACCAGAACCAAGAACAGAAACTCGATCGATCGACAAGGTATCGAGGAGACAGGAACATTCTCGATCGATCCACCAGGTGTCGAAAAGGTGTCGAGATTGCGATAAGAAAAAGGCTTGAGAAGCTCGACAAATAACAAGGTATCGAAGAGGTGTCGAGGAGGTGTTGAGCCAGTAGTTAAAAGCAGTTTTTCAAGAAGTGAAAAACACAGACATGAATGCAATCCAACATGCACCTCAACCAATGATCCAATCAACATATTAAGCTCTCAAAAAAATCTCTCAACAAATATTTTCAAGCACATGGATCCCTAAAAACACACTCACACACTAAACAAGTCTAACCAATTTTATTTTTCAAAAACAAGTCAAGACAGTTTAGTGAGCATATATTAGCACATGTAAACACTTGTGATGGCCAAATCATATTGTACCTACACATGTATCAAGAGTAGCAAAGAATATTGCGTGTAGTGTGTGAAAAACATCGCAAGATTGCATATGTGTATACATGTTATGACGATCTGAGATATGAGAAAATAACTTTAACTCACACAAAATCATAACTATTTGATGGGGACTATCACCTTTGAGGTACATCCTATAACTCCCACATCTCCTAAAATACACGTTTGCAACCATATTTAAAGCATTTTTGATCTTTTTGCTTTTTATTTTCTTTGCATATTTTCTTTTATTTAGTATATCATGCATAGACATATAAGAGAGAGAAAAGAAATACCCAAGATGTTAAGCATTTGACACTGCACTTTTGCTATGCCGAATCATACGGGTGTCTTTGACACTGCACTTTTGCTATGCCGAATCATACAGGTGTCATATTATGATTGACGGGCAACAGTGGTGAGATGGTTATTTATGCCTTTCTCTTAGGATTTTCTAGTCCTACCCGTCAAAAAGAATGATACGAGTGTTAAGTTTAAGAGATAACTTAATCTTACTCATCACAAACAAGAGCCACAAATCTCACTTGCTTAGTTGTGCATAGAGATGCTCATCTAAGCTACAAAAGATACAAAGTTTAGAAAACTTTGTTTCAATGGCCATCCAAGGTACACAAGTACCAAAATACACGAAACACACACTGTTTTTGTATTTTTTGATTTTTCAATTTTTTTTTATTTTTATATCAAAAACAAAATAAACAAAACTGAAAATAAACACACAAAAACATGTTAAACATAGCAAAGCATAAAAGTAGATGCAAATGCATGAGGAAAAGGAACAAGAGAAGGAGATCAACCCATGGAGATGACACCAATGTTTTTACGAAGGAATTCAAAACGTTTGCTGTCAAGAGGTTTGGTGAACAAGTTAGCCTTCTGATCATCAGTGTGGATAAACTCAAGAGTGAGAGTACCATCTTCGACAAGCTCCCTAATGAAGTGACGTCGAATCTCTATGTGTTTGGTTCGAGAATGTTGAACCGGGTTCTTAGAGATATTGATGGCACTAGTATTGTCACAGTAAATAGTAAGATGCTCTTGACAAATACCATAATCATGAAAGAGTTTTTGCATCCAGAGGAGTTGGGTGCAGCAGCTACCGGCAGCGATGTACTCAGCTTCTGCAGTAGATAAAGAGATGGAGTTCTGCTTTTTGCTCATCCAAGAAACAAGATTGTTACCCACATAAAAACAACCCCTCGAAGTACTCTTTCTATCATCAGCATTGCCAGCCCAATTAGCATCAGAGTACCCAACTAAGACACCATTAGTATCCTTTCTATACCACACACCGAACTTAGTAGTGGTTTTGACATACTTTATAATTCTTTTTAAAGTAGTCATATGAGATTCTTTGGGGTTAGCCTAATATCTAGCACACACACCAACACTATAACTAATGTCAGGTTTACTAGCAGTAAGGTAAAGAAGACTACCTATCATGCTTCTATAGAGAGAAGGATCAACACTCTTACCTAACAAGTCTACAGTGAGTTTAACATATGGGCTCATAGGGGTTCTAACAGAACTAGCAGATTCCAGACCAAACTTTTTCACAAGATTCTTAGCATATTTAGATTGAGAGAGGAATATATCTGAATCTTGTTGGCGAATCTACAATCCTAGGAAGTGAGTCAGCTCTCCAATCATGCTCATCTCGAACTCGGCTTGCATGAGTTTTGAGAAGCCATGAGCAAGTTCATCCTTAGTCAACCCAAAGATGATGTCATCAATATAGACTTGAGCAACTATCAACTCACCATCTTCCCTTTTGATGAAGAGAGTTTGATTAGCCTTTCCTCTTGTGAACCCATGTGACACCAGATATTGTGTGAGTCTATCATACTAGGCTCTAGGAGCTTGCTTCAACCCATAAAGTGCCTTTTTAAGGTACAACACATGATCCGGAAAGTGTGGATCAATGAATCCTTTTGGTTCCACATAGACATCCTCTTTGAGTAACCCATTCAAGAAAGCAGTCTTTACATCCATCTGATAAAGTTTGAAATTCAGCTGACATACTAGGGCAAGGAGAATTCTGATTGACTCCATTTGGGCAATTGGGGAAAATGTTTCATCGTAGTCTACTCCTTCCATTTACGAGTATCCTTGAGCTACAAGTCGAGCCTTGTTGTGAATCACATTGCCTTCTTCATCAGTCTTGTTGCGGAATATCCACTTTGTACCGATGATGTGTTCACCTTCCAGTCTAGGTACTAGAGTCCAAACATCATTCCTCTGAAACTGAAGTAGTTCGTCATGCATTACTTTGACCCAACTTTCATCTTGTAATGCTTCCTCAACTTTCTTAGGTTCAACCTGTGACAAGTAGCAGGAATAAGACACAAAGTTAGCAACACATTTATCAACTGTGCGTTTCCTTAATGTGAGTTCATTCATGTTTCCCACAATAACTTCTGGAGGATGATTTAATTTGATTCTAGAGGAAGGTCCCTTCTTTTCATGAGATTCAGAATCTGGTGAAATGGGTATGTTTGCAGAGTCTTCCACAACACTCGGAGTACTGGGAGTACTTGGAGATGCAGGTTCTTGTTCAGTAATGTCTTGAACTTCCCTAGGCTCAAGAGGAAGAATTTCTTTGGAGAGTTCCTCAATGCCTTTCTCAGAACTGGACTTTGAAGACTTATCAATGACGACATTTACTGTCTCCATTACCTTCATAGTTCTTTTGTTGTACACCCGATAAGCCTTGCTTGTAGAAGAGTAGCCTAAAATTATGCTTTCATCGCTTCGAGAGTCAAACTTTCTCACATTCTCTCTATCCTTGAGAATGAAGCAAGTACTTCCAAAGATTCTGAAGTACTTCACATTTAGCTTCCTTCCTTTCCACAACTCATAAGGAGTCTTTTTGGTACCGGGTCTGAAGTATATCCTATTAACCGTATGACATGCAGTGTTTACAGCTTCTCCCCACAAGTTTCTAGCCACATCTTTGTTATGCAGCATGGCTCTGGCCATCTCTTGAATAACCCTATTCTTCCTTTCCACCACACCATTTTGCTGAGGTGTAATAGGAGCAGAGAATTCTTGAGATATACCCGATCTTATGCAGAAAGACTCCATGTATGAGTTCTCGAATTCTTTCCCATGGTCACTTCGAATTCGATCAATCTTTAGGCTCTTTTCATTCTATAGTCTTGTGCACAAAGCCTTAATGTGCTTAGGAGCATCAGACTTGGAACGTAGTAGAATGACCCAAGTGTATCTAGTAAAGTCGTCTACCACAACCATGATGTATCTCTTACCACCAAGAGACTCGGTTCTGGTTAGACCCATAAGATCTAAATGTAAAAGCTCCAATGGTCTGGATGTAGCTGATGTCTGAGTGCCTGGATGCTTAGCTTTCGTCTGTTTTCCAAGCTGACATGGTCCACACACCACATTGCTCATTCTACTAAGCTTTGGTATCCCCAAGACTGATTCATGCTTAGATACAATAGAAAGATGCTTGTAACTAGCATGTCCCATTCATTGATGCCATAGATCTTCATTAGGCAAATGAATGCTATTACACACAATATCAGCATCAGGAACCAATCCATAGCAGTTGTCCAAAGTGCGAACCCCATTAATGAGCTTCTTTCCAAACTCATCCATGACAAGACACTTTATCTTTGAGAATAGCACCATAAAGTCTTGATCACATATCTGACTTATGCTCAATAGGTTCACCCTTAAACCTTCTACATAAAGAACATTTGCAATGTCCGGCAATCCTATTAGAGATATGATTCCTTTCCCTTTAATCTATGACTTGCTTCCATCACCAAAGGTAACATTGCCACCTTTCTTAGACTCGAAGACCTTGAAGAGAGATCTGTCTCCAGTCATGTGTCTTGAGCAACCACTGTCAAGATACCATAGACATGTGTCCATCACTTTGAATGCAGACTTCATCATGAAACACACTTCATGCTTGGATGACAAATCAGAGGGAATGGTTCTTTCTCTCAACTGTCTTTTATGAGCTAAGCCTTTAACTTTCACTCTTCTCAGATGAACTCCTTTGCACATTTTCATTCTGAGACAGCCTAGTTTCTTCTTAGCCAAACTGAGATCTTTTCCAATAGTCATCATAAGAGAATTCAAATAACTTTTAGACTTGTATTTTCTGAGACACTCAAATAAATAGTGATTAGAAAAACAAGATGTATTTGAAAATAAAGATCTCTTTAAGCCGGTTACAGCCATGACAGCAGGGGCCAATGGATCAAACACAGCAAAGATTAAACCCTAATCAGAGTGTGCCTGCTCTGATACCACTTGATAGGCCACAAACTGAATGACCCCTTGTGATTAAATCAATTAATTAATTAGCCAAGTTATTAATTAATCAATCTAACATGCAAATACGTTGAAGCACAAACAAATCATCAAATAACTAAATATGCAGCGGAAATTAAATGACACGGTGATTTGTTTACTAATGGGGAAAACCCTTACGGCAAAAACCCCACCGGGTGATTTTTAGGCCACCACTCCCCAAACTCCACTATTATCAAATCAAGCGGTTACAAGTAAAGGAATCCCAAGTACCTTACCAACCTACAGTTGAACCCTTACCCTAATACCCAATTGGACTTGATCTGTAGTGACAGTTCCCCCTTTTGATGCACAGCTCCCAAGTACGTGACTAACCAATGCGCGGATCCCAGTACGCGACTTCAAACACCAACTTAGAAGGAGAGGTTGGCTGCAAAGTTCTTCAGTTCATCCTACACGATGAAGATCAAGAAGATGCTCGGTCACAAAACCCTTTGGTGCAAATACACAGCAACTTCTTTAGAGAAGATGAACTAGGTTAAGAACTTCGTTTTTGATCACAAATTGCTTGAACAGAGTTTGCTCAATGCTTTTGCAACTCGTGTTCTATTTGACGACTCTTAAAATAATCATTTTATATGTCTAGGGTTAGGAGAAAAGAAGGCCCAACGACACATTCACGGATCCCAAGAAATCAGATCAGAAAATCTGATTTTATAAATCTCGATAGATAGCAGGTGTCGAAGAGCTATCGAGCAGTTGTCGAGCTTTAATGATTTTGCACTTCAACTTGTTTTTCTTGGACAGACTTGATGACTTCAACACTTGATTTTGAAACCTTATTTCTTGAAGTATTAAAAACATCTAGAACTATTCAATTACAAGTAGAGTGCGTTTTGTCAAAGGATTAGCCAATTTACATAAATAAGTGACATATGTTCTTAACAAGTGAAAATACATATGTCCTAACAAATACTTATATACTCCCAAAGCTGTGCTCTGAGCTCTCACAAATGGAATGAGCCTTGCTATGGGGCCCACTCCCTTTGTGAGAGCTCGAAGCAATACTCTGAGAGTATGTAAGTTTTTTCGTACTTTTGGTTGAAGGATGAAATTGCATTGAGCTCAACAACCACAATGGGACAAAGCCATTGATGCTCCCCAATATTCCTAGTCCCAATCTTCAAATCTCTCTTTAAAGTTTAAACGGTAGCTTGGACTCTTCCTTACCATTACCATTACTAACTTACCAACTCATTGCTTCGCATGTTTGTTACCATTTGTTGGTTCTCCACTCTCTCTCAAGTATGATTTCAAACTCTCATTTATCTCTTTATCTCCATTCAAAGCTCATAGATCTTTGGTTTGTGCTCTTGTTATGTTTGATTTCTCTTTTTCTCCATTTTAGGCTTTTTCTTTGTTTTATTTCCCGCTCTTCTGTGCTTTTCCACTAGACCGATCACTCGACGAAGCCAACCTGACAAACCAAAAAATCGAGACAAACGATTTTGACCGACCATTGGTTGACAGTGGGTGAAAAATCTATTCACCCAACCTAAGCGGGTCGAGTGATAGGTTGACCCTAAACTTGTTTTGCTTGACTCGTGGACAACCCTGTGTTCTACAAAAGTACGTGAAATTATGAACCATCTAATTTATTCTACAACATGCTTATATAATCAACTTAACCCATAAATCATATGACTAACACTTGAACCTGATTAAACATAAAAGCAGCAATATATATTGGTTGAAAAGAAAAGGAGAATGAAATTTGTTAGAATAATGGTAACGTGATTAAACTCAGTATTTGCTAACTACTTAAGCATTTGGGAGAACCAATCATTTATCATAATATCATATCAAATGGTTTGGATTTTTGATATTGTCTTTACTCTACTTCCCATATAAAATTCTCACGTGTTGAGCCTCACCTATTAAGGGGGAGCTAGGCCAACATGTGATGTAAGTATTAGAATAACAATTAGGGGTAATTATAGTAAACCCACCTATTACTAGGTTCGAATTCACATCACCTACCCATATTTTGAAAAGTGTCACTTTGTCCACCTAAGGTCATTTTGTTTGTCTCCCATAATCAATCTCTACTAAAAATAGGAGTAAATATGTCTTTTCGCTTCCCTTTTATGTTTCTCTCCTCCAAAAAAAAAAAAAAATAAATAACTAGGGAAAAACAAGATCAAAACTTAGGGTTTGGTGAAAATAAAGAACAACCCCATTTTCTCTGAAGAAGAGAGTTGAATCCTTAAGCATGTGCCCAAGATAAACACCCAAACAAAACAATCACATATCCAAGATGCAAAAAACTCAAACAAGCATGAACCCATGACAAACAAGTGTTTGAGGTCTTGGGTGTGAAAAGATTGAAGAGAAAGAACAAAGAGTTGGAGAGACAGAGAGAGAAACCAGTGGAGTAAAATCCAGAAAAATTCCCAAATTAACAGACCTAGAAAACCCACTTCAAACATCTCCGAAAGAAACCTAGTAAGCTCAAAATCCATCTCCTTCAATAAGAATAAAATCATTCTCACCTTGTTCTATTTGGAATTTTGTCAAGCACTTACTGAACCACTTTCAAATTAAACCCAGTTAGATAAGCGGCCAAACTCCAACTAAACGCTCAAAGCCCAGCCATCGGCAAGCCAATTGAAGACCGTAATTCACTTCGAGCAGGCTAGCAATTCGAACACACCTAAACACAAACCCAGAAAAGAAACTTGCCCAAAACCCAAAAAAAAACTTGAGTAATTCCATTTTCAAATCTGGGTTGGTGGCTAGGTTTACTGATTTTTTATGGTGGATGAGTTTCAATGAAAGATATTGGTTCAGAAGAGAGAGAGAGAGACACTCCAGTTGTGGCTCACAATGGTTGCTAACGGCCAAAGAGAGAATTTGGGTTTTGCGTTTGAGAGGGAGAGATGAGGGTTACAGGTTTGAGAGAGAGAGATGGAAGAGGAGATAGGAAGGTTTACTATGATGAGGAAGGGTTTAATTTGAAGGGAGATAATAACTTCAATTGGTGTGTGTGTGTACTAAGCACAATCTGATATGTTGATACAATTTGATATTTGAGTTACTGCATTCTATTGAATTCTTGTGTTCCAATGAATTTCTTGAGCCAAGTTTCTATGGTTAGAGTTGAAGTTCTAAGGCATTGCATAATTGTTTTTTACAATTAGCACTCTTTGATCTTGGGAGGAGAGAGACATAAAAGGGAAGCGAAAAATATATTTTCTCATGTTTTTAATAAAGGAAGGTTACAAGAGACAAATGGAGCAAACTTCAGGTGGACAAAGTGACATTTTTCAAACCATGGGTAGGCAATATGAATTCAAGCCTAACTACAGGTAGGTTTATTGTAATTACCCCTAACAATTAAGTAATTAAATTCACCATTTCTTAATATATCAAGCTTTTGGAAGAATCAATAATTTATTAAAGTTAAATGAAGTAAAAAGAGGTACATTATTTATGAAAAGGGGAAGCAATAATTACGTGTGAATAACTCCCATTTTCAAAATGAAGCAACTTGCCTGCATCTTCCTCCATGTGAATCCTTGTAATGCCAAACTTCCTATGCTCACCACCAAATTCCATAGGAAGATCCAAATCAATTTAACCACTACTTGAAATTGGAACATCAGAGCAAGAAAAGTCAAGGCTCTGATACCAACGGATGGTATGGAAGCGAAAATAATAGAGAAAAACTATGATTTTTATTAAATTGTATATGAAATTGTTCCAAAAACGTTTACAGACTTGAAGACCTATTTAAAGACTCTGTAAAACTTGATAGATAAAAAAATATATTTTAAAACAAATCTTAATTGATTCCTAATCATAATAGAACTCAAATTTGACTTTAAAAAACATTAAAAGCAACTAAAGTCAAGAAAATAAATACCCTAAAAATATTTATGAAAAAAGAAGTCGTGAGATTTATTATTTAGGTGACATTTGTAAATTGAATAATTAATCTCACAACGGTCTAGTTTAATGTGTCTTACACACTTAACACCCATCAACATATCAACTAGAAGTCTCCACTACCATGATCAAGACAAACTATCTTAATTGGCATGTTCTAGTCTTCTCAGATGAAACACTCAATTTCATCACCAACTACGAACTACGTTTTTGAGTTTACAAGAAACTTGTGATTTATATTTTCTGTAATTAAATCACATAAATCAAATACAATGCATTTCAAGGACTATATGGTAATGTCCAATTAGTTCATTTATATTATGCCAATAAATTGGATTTTAGGGCACAAGCCCAAATTAAAACTTATGCACCTTGATATGAGTTGATTTGAAAGAAGTAAAGCTAGAAAGAAAATTAAATCTATTCCACATGGCAGTTGTTGGACTCCTACCACTAGCCATGACAAAATTGGATTAAAAAAGGTGAAAACATCTTTTTGATCCCTACATTTTCAGTCAGATTTTAGTTTGGTCCCCATTTTTTTGAGCTCCTATTTTGGTCCTTAAATTTTTTTTAGAAAAATTTCAATGTCATCCTTACCGTCTAATTAATTATTATTATTTTCTTTTCATTATTTTTTCAGAAGAATAGACTAACATGTTTTACATGTTCTTTGCAAATTTGGTTGCTCGGAAAATTAAAAAATCCAAATTTTCTCTTCTTTTCCTGCATTTCTTAATAACCAAACATGCAAAAACACCCATAAAATCCCTATCCTCGACTAAAAACACCGAAACCTCCAACAAATCAAACTCATAAACCCAGCAACCAAACCAATCTCCAGTAAACCCGTAAACCCATGAATTTTGTTTTAAAACAAACACACAAAAATCCCAGAAAATTCAGCTAAAAATATCATTAAATCCCAAAGCCCCCATTTTCTCAAATCCAAGCAAAATCATCAAATCCCCAAAACCCAAAGTACAAAATCAATTCAAAAATACAACCAACCCAAAAAATAAATCTCAAACACTTAATTCCAGAAAAACCCAACCAATATGGCTCACTAAATCAAACACACAAACCCAGAAAAGCCAAGCCAATTTGGCTCATAGCAACAACAAACCCAGGCAACCCATCACAAATCTAAACTCAAATCAACCGCCGCACAACACAAAGCCATACACAGTGGGGTTGCAAGAGGCTATCGTTGTACGAGAGAGAGAGAGAGAGAGAGAGAGAGAGAGAGAGGAAAATGAAAAATGTGTGGCTTTTGGTGTTGCGTGTGGGTTTGATTTTCTGGGTTTGTGTGTGCTTAATTATGTGTTTGTTTGTTCTTCTTAAAAAAAAAAAAAACAAAAAGTGTTTGTTTCTTAAGAAAAATAAATGATTTTTTTTAATTTGAAGGAATTATTTTATTTTTTATTTTAAATGTTGATGTGACATTTTTTAAAAGCTAAATAAATTTTTTTAATTGTCACGTCAGCATTTAGTGTGCTAGATGTGCACTCTGTGTGCCATGTAGGTTATTTCAGTTAGTGAGATGACATTAGAGACGACATTAAAAACGATTTCAAAATTTTATGGACCAAAATAGGAGCTCAAAAAAGTGGGGTCCAAATTGGAAACTAGCTCAAAATGTAAGGACCAAAAACGTATTTTTGCCTTAAAGAAATGTGTTTCTCAAGGAAGAACCCGTGCCACATATCACTTTAATGCTTCTAAATTATGTATACTTGCATTTTTTCTTCTATATTCTGGAATGTAATTGTTCTCTCCTCGATATGCTTGGATGTGCACCTACTCACACTTGCCGCACTCTACATGCATACATTGCTAAGAAAGGAACATCATTAACCGACAAGGAATTTAAATTAGGGAAAAGTTAACGGAAGCCCAAAGGGCATTGGTTTAGGGAATATTTTCATAAACTTTTTATGGAAAAAGAAAAAAGAAATTGACTTTTTGAATAGTTTTTTATATTTCCCATGAAAGTTATATTAAAACTTTCCTAAGGGCTCCCGTTAAAAGAAAAAAATCAAATACCCAGAGGGCATCCTTTAACATGACTTCTTAAATTATTATAGGCTCCATTAAGTAATGTCAAAGAAATGTAGATCACCAAAAGAGGAACACTCTTTCCGCTTGACATTCTTCGTGAGGTCTCTATTCCTTCAGTTTGACTTGAATTGTGACAATGGTTTAAAAAACTAGAACGGTAAAAAAAACCAAAAATGAGTCCAATTCCTAGGTTTTTACCAGTTAAACCGACGATTTTCACAGTTGAACAGCCGATTTTCCTAGTTTTTACAGGACTAGTTCCATGTCCAGTTCTCGGTTGAACCTACCAGTCCGATCCGGTTTCTAAAACCATGGTAATGACGCATAGTAGTAGATGCTTTCCTTTCTAGTTGAGTATCTAAATAGATAGATAACATTCCTCTAAATGCCACCTTATAACGTTCAATTAATCCTTATACCTGTAAAGGGTATAATTAGACAAGTCAGAGAGTCGAGGTGTGTAGTGTACACGATTTGGGAGATTCAGAGATTGAGAATAGGTTTGATTCCAATGAGACCTAGGTGAGTGTCTCGAGGAAAAATCTGTCAAATTTTTAAGAATTAGCTGCTCATGTCACGTCAAAACAGTCCTATCTTGGAAACTTATCCAATCTCCCCACTCAATCCCAACCAAATATTCAACCAAGTCATAAAAATTAAAGAACAAAACTTAGGTACAGTACCTTAAGTACTGTTCTTTAGGTTCCCCTCTTAAGATTCAGTCATGTGGCTATTTAACTAAAAAATACACTTCTATCCCATAAGGAAAAATCCACATGACAGAATCTTAAAAAGAGAACCTAAAGATCAATACCTAAGTACTGTACCTAAGTCTTACCCAAAATCAAAATCCTCTAAAACAATTCTTAACCCTGACAACCCTTAACTCTATAACCCCTATGGAAACAAACCTCCAAAAAGATTCTAGATCCCTCACAACCAAATCTCTAGAACATGAGGAAGTTGGAGGAGGAGGAGAGCCCAACTCATTGTAGAGCCCTCAAACTAACCAAGGTGGGCTCTGGTATGCTTAGAATTGCAGCTCAATTGTCTAAGCTCACTGAATCCGCAACAAGATAAGAAGAGAAAAATTATGTCTTTGGCTAGAGAGAAAGGTAGGCATTCTCCATGTTCATCAACACAAGAGGTAACCCATGTGAACTCTAGAAATTTGATTGATATTAAGTCCCATACATCCAAAAAGGCTGAGGAGGAGGGCCTTATCATGCCCCCACCTCAGCCAAGATTACCTTGTCTTGGAATTGCCGAGGCTTGGCTCGTGCTTCGGCAAAAAGAACTCTTAGAGCCTTAATAAGGGATATTGGTCTGGATATAGTATTTTTATCTGAAACCAAAATTCCCATAAGTAGAAGTAAAAAATTGCTGGAGTCTCTAGGATTTATAATATGGAGTACGTTGATCCAAAGGGTAAAAAAGGAGGTCTTGTTGTTTGTTGGAAAATTATGGTGGATTTGGAAGTTACATATAAATGCAGCAATATGATAAATGTTCTAATGTTCTCTAATTGTGTTAATGAGTCTTGGCTTATGTCTTTTATGTATGGGTCTCCAAAGTGAAGTGATAAAGGACTTTTTTGGGAAGGAGTAGAGAAGGTGGGAGAAGCCTTTAGTGGAGGGTGGCTTTGCATTGGGGACTTTAACCATGAAATTATAGATAAAAAAGGGCTCATTGATCTCCAATTTTCTGGCAACCCTTTCACTTGGTCTAATAGGAGGGACGGCCTAGTGAATATAAAAGAAAGGCTTGACAAAGCCTTTGAAAATGATAGATGGAGGCTTATCTTTCCTAGAGCTATTGTTCACAATTTACCAGCTACATCATCAAATCACTCACCAATTGTACTCTTTACATAAGGGGAACAACGCTGCATTAAAAGACCTTTTGAATTTAAAGAGGTGTGGACTAGGGATGAATCAAGCCATTTTATTGTAGAGAAGGCTTAGAGAGGTGATATGAGGGGAACCCCGATGTTTAAAGTTTGTAAGAAACTTAAAGAAACCAAAAAAGAATTCAAAATATGGAACAAGGAGTGTTTTGGGAATATTCAATCCAATATCAAAAAATGTTGGAAGCAACTAGAAAAAATCCAAGGGGAAGACCCCACACAAGAGAATCTGAGTTAAGAGGCAAGCATCAATTTAAATCTCCAAGAATGGCTTCAAAGGGAGGAAACGCTATGGAGAAAAAAGTCCATAAATATAAAGTTAGTTTGAATAATAAATTCTTTCACCTCTCAACAATTATAAGAAGAATGAGGAATGCCATAGACTTCCTTAAGAATCAACAGGGCATATAGGAGTCAAGTAGAGAGGAGATTGGTAAATGTTTTGAAAAGTACTTCACTAATTTATTTTCCTCTTCTAGCCCTCTATCCTTGATAATCTTGACGATCTCATTTCACAAATTTTTTTTGAGGAAGATCTAGCTATGCTTTCTCAAACCCCTGTGGTAGAAGAGATTAAAGGAGTAGTATTCAGTCCGGGTTCAAACAAGGTGCCAGGGCCAGATGGTATGTTAGCCCTCTTTTACAAGTTCTACTAGAATATCATTGGAGGTGATATAATTGAAGCAATCACAAGCTTCTTTACAAGGGGTTATATGTTGCGGGAAATAAATCATTCTTTATTGTCCTCATTCCCAAAGGCAGTAATGTGGCATCTATGTCATAATATCGACCAATAAGCTTGTGTAATGTCTTGTACAAAATTATTTCCAAATTGCTAACCAACAGATTGAAGACAGTCCTCCCAAAATTGATTTCCCCTTGGCAAACAGCCTTCGTTCCAGGCCGCAAAATTCAAGAAAATACATTTCTAGCTCAAGAGATTCTTCATGAAATGAAGAAGAAGAAAAAAAAGGGGGTGGATGGGTTTAAAAATAGATATGGAGAATGCCTACGATAGGCTAGAATGGAATTTTCTATTGAATGTGCTTAAATGCTTTGGATTTCCTAGCATATGGATTCAATGGGTCATGCAATGTGTGGCCACTCCTTCATTTTCCATTCTAATAAATGGCAATCCTTATGGTTTTTTCAAACCGGAGAAAGGAATTCACCAAGGAGATCCACTCTCCCCCTTTCTCTTTGTATTAGCAACAGAAGTTCTAGCCAGGCTTATAAACAGAGAAACATGTTAGCACAAAATCAAGGGATTCAAGCTTGCCCCTCACCTTGTGCCAATCACACATCTCCAATTTGCAGATGATCTGTTTATTTTTGCTCAAGCAGATGATGAAAACATGGAGAGAATCAAGGAAATCCTTAAAACTGACTATAGCTAGCCTGGACAGAAAGTAAACCTTTTTAAATCTATGATAATCTTCAATAAAAACCTATCTCGTAGGGTGAAAAATCGTCTAGCTAGGTCTATAGGAATAAATGCCTCAAATAGAAAGGATAAAAAGGCATCATCATAGGAGATTATGGAAAAAGTAAAGTCCAAGCTTCAAGGATGGAAAATGAAAACTATATCATAGGTGGGCAATGGTACCCTTATCACATCAGTGGCAAAGTCAATCCCTTCATGCCAAGCAACCTCTTTACTCCTCCCAAAACAAGTGTGTTCCAAGTTAGATGCTCTTAATCGAAATTTATGGAGGGGTAAGAAAGATGATAATAAACTAGGATGTTGCTTCAAAAGTTTGGAATCCATTTGCACACCCAAAAGTAAGGGAGATTTGGACTTTAAAAAGTAAGGGAATCCATTTGCACACCCAAGCGTTAGTGGAAAAGACATCCTGGGAAATTGTTAGCAATCTCGATAAATTATGGGTGAAAGTTTTCCAAAAGAAATATGTGAAAAATAGAAATTTCATGAAGATCCCTATGCTGAAATCTGCATCTTGGTCTTGTCAAAGCATATTTGGTTGTAGAGATGTATTGGAAAATAAGCCTTGCCATAAAATTGGCAATGGCCTAAATACCTGGATTTTTGAAGACCTTTGGGTCTCTAATGAACCAAAATTTATCCCTCAATTGAGGATTGGAGCCTCTAGTGAAGACTATCTAGTTGCTAACCTCATAGACCAAGATACAAGGCAGTGGGATAGAGGGAAACTAGCATATTTGTTCAACCAAGCAATAATGAACAATATTCTGTACATCCCCCTCACCCAACAATTACAACATGACCAGGTGTTTGGAGCTTGAACGCAAATGGGGATACTCATTTAAATTGACTTATGCTTCATTGAGGATCACAAGCTCAGCCAACCACCCCAACTTGCAAAACAAAGACGAGTAGAATATTTAGAAATTGAAAATTAATGCCAGGCTCAAAAACCTCCTGTGGAAAATGGTATGGAACATCCTACCTACTTGTTTAGTCCTCAATAATAGGTTTGTTCTCTCTTCTGTTAATTTTTATTTGTGCAACAATGCAGTTGAGTCAATAGAGCATCTTTTTATTCAATGTGACTAGGCTGCCCAAATTTGGTTAATGTTACCTTGGCCAATTAATTTGAATAGATTAAATAGCCTTTCAATTTCAAATTGGGTGAAAATGATTTTGTAACCTGAAGACTTGCTAGGGCTAAACAATGAAGAATCTAGAAATTTTCAACCATTTGCTACAATTGTTTGTGACCATGTGTGGATGATAAAAAAACAAAGTAAGAGTAGAAGGAGTCAAAAGCAACCCTATTGAGATTGCGAGACAAATATTGAGATCTTTGGAAGAACACAAACAAGTAGGGAGAGAACTGATTAAGAAACCATCTAGAGACCCAAATGGTATCCTCCACCTACAGATTGGGTTAAATTGAATTTTGATGTAGCTATTAGAGAAGGAAATAGCTTTGTGACTGTGGTGAGCAAAGACAATTAAGGGTATCTTATTGAGGCGTGGACTGAGCAAATTAGTCTAGGAAGTTCTATTTGTGGTGAAGCTGAGGTAGCTTGGTGTGCTATGCGAAGAGAAGCAGCTAAGGGATTCAACAGATTAATTATAGAAGGAGATGCGTGGAATGTGATAATTAATGATGCCGAAATCGTCAGTAAGTCACACAATACTCACGTGCTCGGATGATACCTACGTAACAAAAACAAGGAAAACCCTAAGAGAGTACCGGTGTGGTATCGGCCAAAAACCCTCCAAAGGTTAAGTTAGAAATCTTTTCACAACTCTAGAATGACAGAGCTAGAGGGAATTATGCGTACCTTCTTTTCTGAGGGCCTTGGGTTTTTATAGTAGAGTAGAATCGACTTCTGTTTCTTGCATAGGAAGGTGTTTCCTTATGGAAAAGATCATCATAAATGTGCGTATATTGTGGGATCCTTCCCATGTTGGGATTCTATTCATGTTGAGATCCTATTGACTAGGGTTATTCGTGGGACGCAAGTTGTTTCCATTTAGGATTTCTTGGAAGCCACTCAAGTCATGTGGATGTCACGTGGCCTTGCGATCCATCCACCTTGTGTCCGTGTACCTTGGATTCATCCGTGTAGAAGCACGATCCATCCATTAAATTGGTACCGTCAAGTTTGTTCCAATGGATCTGTCATCCCAAATTTTACACTCTTTAGTTGCCCCCTCACTCTATGGGTCCATCACCTCCTTTGGACGAATCCGTGGAGTGACAGTTTAATTTGTCTTTTGGGAAGCGTGCATAGATTGGCAGGCTAGCCTAGGGTCATTAATGTTTGTAGGGGCACGTGTTGCTTTTTCAGTGGCTGATCTCTCGGAACGAAGCGTCCATTCGTCTTCTGTGCTATTCTCTCTATATAAACTTGCTTCCTTTCTTCTCATTCCTTACTTTCTTCAACGAACTTGTGATCAGAGCACATCCATCTCCCTTGATAAACCAGCACACTATTCACTTAGCGTGTCTGTCATCTACATTTCTCCTACCTACTCGTTTTCCACCGGTAAGTACTTTTCATCTTTCTATTGAATTCCCTTGTTATTTTTGAAAGAAATTTGCACACCCGTCATCTATGTAGATCCGTCAGTGTCTTAGGGTTTACCGTCATGTGTAGGTGACAAATGTCTAATGCGTCAAGTAACCAGTCATGTGTCCGCAAGGGGGCAGGATGCGACGAGGTATTCCCGTCAGGTCAGAACGACCTTGGCACCTCGAGTGAAGAAAGGAATCCGTCGGCCACCTTACCTTTCACAAGGGATGAGGATTTGGACACGGATAGGTCAAAGGGTGATTCTACTGATGGCCTAATTGGTACTGAACCCCCAATTCAATCTGTTGTAGGTCCTGATGGATTTAGAGAGTTTATAATGCTTCCCATATGGACGGTCAACAAATTCATTTCTACAATCAAGCAAACACACTTCAAAACACTTAGGGAGAAGTACCAGATACGCGTCAACATACCCCTCCGTCTACCCTACCAATCAGAGAAGTGTTATTATGAGGGTGTTGAAGGCGTTGGAGTCTATGAGCAAATGCTAAAGGCAAGGCTCAGATTCCCATTAAGTGCACTCCACCATTGCCTCCTCCAATACCTAGGATTGGCCGTCACCCAAATCTCCCCAAACGCTTGGAGGGTCTTTCTTGGCATGGAGGTCTTGTATGGGGCCATGTCTAACAGGGCGCGGAGGTTGACGGTGGAGGAATTTTTTCATTGTTACCGTCCGACAAAGATTGTTTAGTCCAGGGGCATATATAGTTTTGTGCCTAGGAGCCCATTGTTGAGGCTCGTGTGTGATACCCCTGACTTCAATAGGAACTGGAAAAGTCGTTATTTTTTTTATGGAAGATGACAAGTGGATGTGTCACCCTGGTGACTATGAGTATATGTCCATCGACACAACATGGGGAATAATGCCCCCGTTTGGTATGCATCCATCCATATTCAAGTCCTTAATTGTTTAGCTTTTTACTTTTTACTTTAACCGTCTTCTTTTGCAGCTTGAGACCAACCACAAGTCTCACTTGAACAGTGGAGTTTCTTGGAGAAAATTTTTAACAAATCCAAGCTGTCAGAGAGGACTTGGGCTAAATTACTCACCTTAGACACTCTTTTGGTATTGTGCGGACCAGAACCAACAACAGCCACCCGTCGCTACGATCTTCAAGTTCGCTAGCGTAAGTCCGTCACCTAACACTTTTTTATTTCTCTTTATCAAACTCTTGACATCTGTCCACCTTTGTGCAGAGATGGATGCCGCCAAGAGAAGGGCTTACATTAAGTAGCAAGCTACTTTGAAGAAAAAACAAGTGGAGGATTAGCCCCTAAAGGGACGAGTTCGGCCAACCTGTCTGCCAAGAGGAAGCAACCAGAGAAGACTGACCGTCTTCCAAAGAAGCCCAAAACTATCCTCAAACCCGTTGTGGGGTTGAAGGCTGAGACCAAGAAGACAGTCACTCCTCTTGGCCCAGGTTAGGGCAAGGGGCTCATGACGGGCTCTATCCCCATCACTGAGAAACCACCCATCCTCCTCTGTAAGGATTCTAAGTATGCATTAGAGCAGTTCTCGTCCATCATCATAGCTGATGATTATAAGGACTTGAGTAACCATATAACTGAAGCCATGGGGGAGACGGGGCTTTTTAGCATTGCTAAGGTAACTATGTCCGTCCTCTTTCTCTTTTCCTTCCCTTCAGCTTGCCATGTTACTAATCCTTTTGGCTTTAAGCAATGTTAATGATGAAGGGGTTGATGGGTCATTGCTTGAACCACAAGACGACACTAGACCGTATTAGGGTGAAGGCAAGGTTGACGGAGGACAAGTTGGCTGAGTTGAAGGCCTGGAAGATAGTTCAGGAGAAGAAATTTGCTTTGTCGGAGCAAGCTAGAGGTGAGCTAGAGAAGCAGACAGAGCTGTTGAGGCAGGTCTTGGAGGACAAGGAGAAAGAAATCAGTGATTCCAAGGACCGGCTCCATCAGGCAAAGGAAGAAGTGATACGCGAGTACCGTGACACCGATAGCCTCCTGGCAGAGCTTGGAGGCCCCTTTGTTGAAGGTTTTGACAACTGCCTCCGTCAAGTTAAAACTTCTTTTCCAAACTTGGTCTTGTCACATGTTACTATTGACAACCAAGCCTAGACCTTAGTTTAGCCCGTCCACTCCGAGAGCACAGATGAATTATTTGCTGATGATGCCCGTGTAGACGACCCTCGTGGCGATGGAGAGACTACAGTTGAAAGCCAAACCAAAACCGTCGAGGATAGCACCTGTCAACTTGATGAAGTTCAAGTTTTGGAGGAGAGAGATGAGGATACTCCCATCCAGCAATAGCTTTTTTTTTTTTTTTTTTTAATGTAAAGACTCTGGAGAATGGTTTGTATTGAATTTAACCGTCATTTTTTGTATTTATACTTCTCCCTTTATGGGTTTTCGTAATATATTGATTACTTATTTTATCCGTCTACTTTTATTCCTGTAGATGAATCCATTCAGTTTATGGTTATGAATATAACTCATTCTTTAGGATGACTCCGTCTACCTTTTAGGTAAAAGTTCTTTGAGTTTGATGGGCTTAAGTTATCCCCTTGAGGTGATTCGTCTACTATATGAACTTGTTACATATAGACTCTTCAAAAATCAATTCATCCAATTTATGGACTATCCATTTGGGACGAAACCCGTCCACTTTGTAGACTTGGTATTTTGAGTCCGTCCATTAATAATGGAACCTATTTATTTCATGGGCTTGATAACTTGAACCCGTCCACTTTATTATTGATAATGAATCACGTCCACTTTGTGGACTTTATAATTTGAATCAGTCCACTTTGTGGATCTTCTAATTGGAATCTGTCCACTTTGTGGACTTATCATGAACAATGAATCCTGTCCACTTTGTGGACTTTATAATTGGGATCAGTCCACTTTGTGGACCTTCTAACTGGAATCCATCCACTTTATGGACTTATCATTAGTAACGAATCTCGTCCACTTTGTGGACTTTATAATTTGAATCCATCCACTTTGTGGACTTATCAATGATAATGAATCATGTCCACTTTGTGGACTTTATAATTGGAATCAATCCACTTTGTGGATCTTCTAACTGGAATCCGTCCACTTTGTGGACTTATCATTAACAATGAATCATGTCCACTTTGTGGACTTTATAATTGGAATCAATCCACTTTGTGGACTTATCATTGATAATGAATCACGTCCACTTTGTGGACTTTACAATTAGAATTAGTCCACTTTGTGGACTTTGATATATTGTAGGAATGTAGATATAACATGTGGCGATTCTGAATAACTCCTCTTATTATAATGGTAATTCATGCGTAAAAATTGTTCTTAAAAAAAAAAAAAAATCCCACCTTTAGGCTTAAATGAAACTGTAGATAATAAAAATTAAATTAAAAGAAAATAAACTAGGAATGAAGAGTGTTGTTGCTCGTCTACTGACAATAACCTACTGATAGTACTTCTTTAGGTGTTCTGTGTTCCATGGGTGATGCAACTTTTGCCTATCCAATGTCTCCAGGTGGTAGGTTCCCTTCCTATGCCATGATGCAACTCTGTATGGTTCTTCCCAGTTAGGTCTTAGCTTTCCCTAGGAGGTATCTTTTGTGGCGCCCATCACCTTTCTTAGGACAAGATCTCCAACCTGGATGTCCCTGTGTCTAACCTTGGAGTTGTAGTGCTTGGCCATCAGATTTTGGTATCGTGCTAACCTCTGTTTAGCTATCTCTCTTACTTTGTCCACCGAATCAAGCTGCAGGCGTATTGCTTCATCATTCTTGCTTTCGTTATGGTTCTCTACTCTGTAGCTTGTAAGTCCTACTTTAGCTGGGATGACCGCCTCGCTTTCGTATGCTAATTGAAATGGGGTTTCTCCTGTAGGCATTCTTGTCGTTGTCCTATACGCCCACAAAACACTTGGTAGTTCATCTGGCCATATACCCTTTGCCCTTTCGAGCCGAGTCTTGATAATTTTGAGTAAGGATCGGTTCGTGACTTCAACTTGTCTATTGGCCTGCGGGTAGGCGGGTGATGAGTAGTGGTTCTTGATCCCTAGTTGTGAGCAAAAGTCTCTGAATGCATCGTTGTCGAACTACTTCCCGTTGTCCGAGACCAGCACCCTAGGTATATCATACCTGCAAATGATGTTCTTCCATATAAAACTTCACACATTCTTCTTAGTGATGGTGGCTAGGGCTTTTGCTTATACTCACTTCGTGAAGTAATTTATACCGACTACTAGGAATTTCAATTGCCTGACCGCCGTTGGGAATGGGCCTATGATATCCAACCCCCATTGAGCGAACGGTCATGGGGTTGTTATTGGAGTGAGCTCCTCTGTTGGTTGCCTTATGAGGTTGCTAAATCTCTTACACTTGTCGCACGCTTTGACATATGCATAGGCATCCCTTTGCATGGTTGGCCAGTAGTACCCAGCCCGGATTAATTTATGTACTAACAATCATGATCCAGAGTGGTTTCCGTAAACTCCTTCGTGGACTTCTTTCATGACATAGTTTGCCTCCTCGGGGACGAGGTACCTCAGGTACGGTCGGGTGAAGCCCCTCTTGTATAGAACGTCTTTAATCAAAATGAAGCAAGCTGCTTGAACCTTCAACTTCCTCACAGCCTCCTTGTCGTCTGGTAGCACACTGTCCTTCAAGTAGGAGGTTATTGGTGTCGTCCAATAGTTCTTAGAACCTATCTCCTGTATACTGGTATCGTTTATTAATGATGACATTTGAACGAAGGACAATACCTGACCAAGGATGACCATGTACTCTACTAAAGTAGTTTTAACAAGTCGATCGGCGTGCTCGTTCTCCTCCCTTGGAATTTGAACAAACTTTACTTGGAGGTTGCTAACTCAATCCTTCACCTACTCGAGGTATTTATTCATCCGTTCATTTTTGCATTCATAATCGTCGTTAACCTAACTGTTTACTACTTGGGAATCGCAGTATACGACCAAATTTTCAACTCCTGCAGCCTTGGCAAGGTCCAGCCTTGCTATCAAAGCTTCGTACTCTGCTTTGTTAATGGTCGTAGGGAAATCCAGACGGATCATGCATTCAATCTTATCTCCTTCCGAGTTATGGAGTATTACACCAGCTCCACCTGTTTGCTTATTGGAGGATCCGTCTGTGTGGATGCTCCTTTGTGGGATCTTTTCTGCCCCCTAACCTTCCACAAGAGTGAATTTTGTGATGAAGTTAGCTACTACTTGCCCCTTTATAGCCGTGTGCGGTCGATATTATATGTCGAATTCACTCAACTCAACTGCCCATAATGTCATCCGTCCTACAGATTCAAGGCTACTCATAGCTTTGCGTAGGTCTTGTCTGTTAGGACGACCACAATGTGTGCCTGGAAATACGACTTGAGCTTTCGTGCCACAATTACTAATGCAAAAGCGAGCTTTTCCATCTGGGGGTACCTCTCTTCTGCTCCTCGTAATGCTCGGTTTGTGAAGTATACAAGCTTCTGCACCCCGTCCTCTTCTCTGACCAGAGCTGCACTAACAATGGTCGAGGAAACTGCTAGGTATAGGAACAGTTCTTCCCTTGACTTGGACGGACTTAGTAATGGCAGAGAAGAAAGATATACCTTCAGGTCTTCAAATACCTGTTGGCACTCGGTTGTCCATTCAAATGACTTCTTTAATATGCAGAAGAAAGGTAGGCACTTATCCGTTGCTCTTGAGACGAACCTGTTTAATGCAGCTACCTTGCCGTCCAGGCACTGTACCTCTTTGACTGTCTTTGGCAGAGCTAACTCCATTATGGCCTGTATCTTTTCTGGGTTGACCTCGATACCTCTTTAGAATACCATGAATCCCAGGAACTTTCCTGTCGTCACCCTGAACACGCACCTGTTTGGATTCAACTGCATGTTGTACGACCGGAATGTATTGAAGGTCTCTTGAAGGTTGCTCAAATGGTCGTCCTCCTGTATGCTTTTTACCAACATGTCGTCCACATAAACTTACACATTCTTTTCAATCTGATGCGCGAACATTTTGTTCATCAGCCTTTGGTATGTAGCGCTCGCGTTCTTGAGTCCGAATGGCATCACTTTGTAGAAAAAGAGATCTTAGTTGGCAACAAATGAAGTCTTCTCCTGATCATCCTCACTTAACTTGATTTGGTTGTAACCAGAGAATGTGTCTATGAAGCTTAGTAGTTGGTTTCTTGCGGTCGAGTCTACCAAGGTGTCAATTCGAGGGAGAGGATAGATATCCTTGAGGCAGGCCCTGTTTAGGTCCGTGAAATCTACGCACATCCTCCACTTTCCATTAGCTCTCTTGAACATTACCATATTCGCCAGTTAGTCGTGGTAGTACACTTCTCTTATTAAATCTGCTTCCTATAATTTTTTAACCTTCTCAGCTATGGCTCTGTTCCATTCCTGTGCAAACACCCATTTTTTCTGCCGGGCGAGAGAGAATAAGGGCGATACGTTCAACTTGTGGACTATGATCGACGGATCGATTCCTGGCAGGTCCTCATGGCTCCAGGCGAATATGTCCTGGTTTTCCCTTAAGAATGTCATGAGGGCTTGACGTACTGGCTGGATGGCCAAATTGCCTATCCTTGTTGTTCGCTCAGCTCTAGAATCATCAAGGAGTACTTCTTCCAACCCTTCCACTGGTTCTGCTACTATTTGTTGCTCTTCTATACATATAGTCTGTAACTGATCATTCATATCTAGCATGTCAATGTAGCAATCTGCTGCTCTTCTATACATATAGCCTGTAACTGCTCATCCATTTCTAGCATGGCAATGTAGCATTCGCGTGGTGCCACTTGATCCCCTCTTACTTCTCCCACTTCATACTCAGTGGGAAATTTGATCATCAAATAGTAGGTTGAGATCACAACCTTCCATGAATTCAAAGTAGGACGACCCAATATGGCGTTGTATGCAGATGAACAATCAATAACTAGGAACGTGACATCCTTGGTGATTTGCTGAGGGTAATCACCGACCGTTATCGGCAGGGTGACCACTCCTAAGGGATGCACCCTTGTTCCTCCGAACCCTACGAGTGGCGCGTTGGTTGGAATCAACCGTTCTCTCCCTATTTTCATCTGCTGGAATGCTGGATAGTATAGGATATCGACAGAGCTCCCGTTGTCCATAAGGATTCGGTGGGTGTTGTAATCCCCTGTACGTACGCTGACTATAAGTGCATCATCGTGTGGGTGATGGAGACGTTGAGCATCTTCCTTCGTGAACCCAATTACGGGGTTGTCGATTCACGCCATCTTTGGGACGTACCCCGTTAGCTGGACATTCTGAACCATCCATAAGTAAGTCTTGCGTACTTTCTTAGAAGAATTGGAAGCCGCGTTGCCTCCTATAATCATCTTTATTTCCCCTAAAGGTGGCTTAGGATGTTCGTTTTCTCTCCGGGCAGGCTGTCCTTGGGGTTGTTCTGTCCCTTCCTTGCTGATGAACCTCTGTAATTTCCCTTGCCTAATGAGAGCTTCTATCTGCTACTTCAAGTCATAGCATTTAGACGTGTCATGGCCATGATCATGGTGGAAACAGCAGTACTTGTCTCTAGACCTTTTGTTGGGGTCTCCCTTCAACTTGCCAAGGAATGTTAGGGCCCCTTCGTCCTTGATCTGCATCATTATTTGATCAATTGGGGTGTTTAGAGGGGTGAAGCTTGTGAATCTTCTAATTGGAGGTTTAGAACGCCTATTTTCCCTTCTATCTCCTGTCCTGGCCATCTTTCGCCCTTTGTCTGATCGTGATTCCACCTGTCTTTCTCTCTTTTTGGGTTTCTCTTCACAAGCCAGCAGCGCGTCATCCGTGTTCATGTATTTAGTAGCCCTGTAGAGCACATCTGACATGGTCTTCAAGTGGTTCTTATACAAGGAAAATAGAAACTTACCTTTCCGCAACCCATTTGTGAACATGGCAACGAGTATCTTGTCATCAGCTTCATCGATTGAGAGCGTCTCTTTGTTAAAACGGGCTATGTAAGACTTTAGTGTCTCATCCTCGCATTGTTTAATGCTCATTAGGCATACAGTGGACTTCTTATACCTGTGCCCTCCGATAAAGTGTGAGGCAAACTGGGCGCTCAACTCCTTAAAGGTACCAATGGAGTTGGGCGTTAACCTGCTAAACCAAATCCTTGCGAAGCCCTTCAGCATAGTGGAGAAGACCCTGCACATAATCTCGTCTGTCACTCCTTACAGGTGCATCAAAGTCTTGAAGGACTCCAAGTGATCTAGTGGGTCCTTAGATCCTTCATAGCTTTCTACTTGAGGCATTTGAAATTTTGGTAGTAGGGGGAATGACGAGACGAATGCGGACAGAAAATTTGAACACTTCCAGATCGTGCACGTAATAACCTGTATCTCTATACAACCTTTGTTGGGGGAAGTTGAGAGTTGAGTTTGTGCTATGTTTTATCCAATTATATAAACAATTAAATGTTCAACAAAAAGACAAAATTCACTAAGCATGACCAAGCCTTATTTATTGTTGGAGTACCCCCACTGGCCCATAGACCCACCTTACCGTCGGCACTCAGCATAAATAAACCAACCAAAATCAAATGCACCAAATCCAACATTTCGTGGTCCTCATTCACCTTCCCAGTAATGTGTAAACCCTCTTTCCTCAACTACTTTTTGACCTTACTTTACCAACTTAAAGCTTCGGTTTTTACCAAAAAAGAAAAAAAAAAAAAAATCTGGTCGGTGAGCTCACAAAGACCGTACGAGGAGAGAGACCATATCAAAAATCAGATACCAGTTATCAGAGATGTGAGAGAAAGATAAATACCAGCTATGCCGTCGTCGAGAGCAGAATCCGTGGGCTAGGCGTGATGCCTTGATAGTGATGCATGGACGCGACGGCGAAATGATGGGCTTGCTGGCGGCAGCGGTGCGACTATGTGAGATGAGACACTTTCCGTCATTAATATTATATATATCTCACTATGATTAAAGGGATTTTTTCTTTTCTTTTTTTTTTTTTGGTTTTTGAAAGACTAATAAATTGACTACTTTTTAAAAGAAATTTGGTTGTTGATTGGGCTATTCCTGAGGTTGTTTGGGCCATTATAAGAAAGGTTTAATTGATCAAAAAAAAGAAAAAAAAAGAAAGGTTTAACTTAATTAGTACCGTAGTCTTTTGTTTCTCAAAAAAAGTACCGTAGTCTTTTTCTCTGTGTGATTTTATTAGTATTTAAACAGGAATTTTTTTTGAAAAAAACAGCCTACTTAAATAAATATATATATTACACAATATTTTTATACTAAATTATAAATAATAACTAATAAAATGTAATTAGTTTTAATTTAAATTCATAATTTAATATTTTCTTTTACTCATAATAATTAATAACATCTTCCTGTTATGAAATTAGAGTAAAGATAGCATTTATTTTTATCAAAAATGCATTGACGTTTTTGGGTGGAGTTTATATAAACACGTGTTACACGTTCTCAAAATACAGGTTTTAAATTGAAAATTCTTATCCCTAGCTCTCAATTATTGTCCTCTCAGTCCAGCTTGAGCAGAACAAGGTTTCACAAGAAGGAGCATCTTCCACAAAAAGCGATGACAATATTCCATCTTTTTTTGTCACACTTCATCCACCCTCAACTCAAGTATATGGTGGCCAAAATGACTCTCCTAGACACCATATTGTTCTGTGTTAGTGCGATCTCTCTTTCTCTCTTACTATATATGTTGACATATCAGTTACTATATATGTTTGATAACATTTACTATGTTTGATATTAATTAGGTTGTACACCTGGTGGACAAGCTGGACGCATGGCACAGACTACCGGTAATTATTGGAGCTGCTTATCTGGGAATTAGAAGACACTTGCACCAACGTTATAATCTATTGCCGGTCGGAGAAATCAATGGACAGAGATATAACACAGAAGAATTTGCCTATAGGACGGCTGATGGAAAGTGCAATCACCCTAGTGATGATACCATTGGTAGCCAAGGAACCTTTTTGGGTCGAAACATGCCTCCATCATCTTCACCATATGGGGTAAGAGTTCCAAACACCTTAATTAATTAATGATGAAGTTCTAACTTCTATCTGTTATTTTTGCTTGATTGGAGTGAATTAATTTTATAACTAACAAGATGTCACACAAGAGAACCATTCTCTCTCTCTCACTATCTCACTAATTTACAGTATGCTCCAAAAAAAAAAACCTTTCTCTCTCTCTCTCTCTGGATTGGGGAAAAATACACCCTGTTATGCTTCCTCCCCTGAAACAGGGTTCAACTTGACTTGACTATACCGACCCTATTAAAGTCAACACCACCACTCTCTCTCTCTTAAGGAAGTATACCCTGTTTCAGGGTTATACTTACTCTACTCACAGGTCCCACATGGGTCCTCCCAGCTGTGTATATGAGGAAATATACACCCGAAACAGGGTGTATTTTGTCCACGTGGCTTTAATTCTCGTTCTTATGCTGTCTTAGCCACAATATTTTAATTTATTCCAAGTCTCTGAAAGAATTAGCAACTGCAAAGTTGGACTTTGTGCAAGCCGTGTTTACAACAGAGGTCCGGACATGTCCAAATTGGTTTTGGACTTCGTGCGCAACAAATTAATAACACCGACTTGAGTTGTTATATGGCCACATATTTTGCTACACATTTTGATACAACCTGCATATTTATCGACATGTGATTGGATATGAAAATTAATCCAATAACCAATTTACATATCTACTAATTGTGACAAAGTTTGTCTCTATACTTTTGAAGTATAAATAGGTAGAAGGTGGCGTTCATTTGGAGTGTGCAGAAAAACATCAATCCAACATGAGTGAGATAGCAAATAAGTGTAAGAGAAAATAAGAAACAAGAACGGTGTGGTATGTAGTAAAGTGTCTAAAGTGTTTTCCGAAAAATGTTAACCGTGCTACAAGTTCTACTACATAAAATTTACAAATTGAGATGACAATTAATCTGATTGGTATACTTCAATTACCTCATAACCAAATATTTTAATTGTCTCCTTATAATTGGTGACACATCAATTTGTAAGCTCAATTTAGTAAAATTTGTAGTACTTGTAGCACTACTAATGTTTTAAGCATCAATAAAATTCTATTTTATTTAGAACTTCTTTATGTATTCTACTTGAGTGTGGTGAGATTTATTACAAGGTATTTACTTTGAAAAGTACTTTCTTTTTTATTGTTAAATTTATTATTCTAATAAAACTTCTGCATCAGCAAATCTCAACAAGTTGGGTCAAGTTTGGGGATTGATTTTTTCCACTCATCAAATCTATAAGACAACTTATCATACATATTAGGTTATTTTATTATCTTTATTTTAATCTTTTTAGTTTGATATATTTTTGTATTTTGAGAATTAGTTAGGATGAATTTGGAAATTTGGATTACTATAATTCAGGAATATTATGTAAAGGACAAAGTTTGTCTGTAAACTTGGTTGTAGCCTTAAGCTACAACTTCCTTTAAAAAAATTCACATTGCTTTATACTTTAAAAATCTAACCATTGAATTATATGTTCTTTATGCTCTTAACACACATGTCAAATTTTAGGCCAATTAGATGTTACTTATTATATGATCCATAAACTTATTTCTTATGCATAATTTTAGACTACAAAAACTCTCAATTTAAACAACTAATTGATAACATAACTATTAATCTCTGATCTTTTAGAAATTTTGCAAGCACGAAGGATATTAGAAGAAAATGCAATCCAATGATGAATTTGTTAAAATTCACATTCAAGTTTGTGGCCAAACGTATTAAAAAAAGTTCTTAAATAGTTTATGAAAGTCCAAATTTTTATATAGCAAAAAACATGTAAACACAACTTACTGACTCAACCTAATCCAACTTGATTTATGTGGGTTGGGTTGGGTTGGTTTCTACACTTGTGATACATTTAGGTGGTAGCAAGGTTAAATTAGGTTGAAGAAACCTTCCAACATGATCCATGCACACCACTAATTGGGGCACTCTAAAATTGTAGGGGTGTGAAAAACAAAAAGTTCAATAATATACGCATGGCTCTTCAAGAAATCATATTTCTTTCCAAGCATGAAACCATGATTTCATTTTTAAAACCAAAGTATAAAACAAAAAACTTTTACCTTTCAAGAACAAGAAATATAATAAGATTCAAAACTAAACTAATATATAAAAATTTAAACTATCATTTATTTAATATTAACAAAATATAAAGTGAACTTTTTGTTTGAATTACCCATTAAAGTGAAGCTCAACCTTAATTTGAATCCCAAAAATTATATATTATTAATTCTATAATAAATTTTGTTGCAATTTCCGTTCAATGTACAAAATCATAGAACCTGTTAAAAAAATCACCTTTTATTTTGTTACGAAGCATGGTCTTAACATTATTCATGGCTAGAAAGATCAAAATTTTAGTTGGTTTCCCCGTCTTCTATAAATTAATAAAAAAAAAATTTCATTATATATACATTACTCTTGTAACTAAATACTAATTAGAGTTGTCAACTAAATAATTATATGAAAACTCTCCAAACACAAGCAAATCTTTGAAACAACTCATCAGCCTTAGTCAATTAGTATTATATTTTAAGACAAAGTTTGGTTACAAACTTAGTTTTAGCTTCAACAATAAGAAGATGACATATGTCCAAAATTATATACAATCACATAAGTGAGGTTTAGGAAGTCATGTGCATTGCACATGACATGGACACATGTCATCTTCCTATTATTTGTTGTAACCTCATGCTACATCCAGGTTTGTAACCAAACTTAGTTCTATATTTCTGTAATCTGTCCAATATTTTATGAATTCTGGGCTAAGACAACACCCCATTTTTCTTTTGGCCTAAGAGCAAAACAGCTTACCAGTTAAATGCGTTTGACACCTTCACCCAATCACCCCTAAACGAAACTACCACCTGCCCATATATTCTGAGAATTTATTCATGTGCATCACATGATTGTTTAAATAACACTATTTGGCCTGTATTTTCTATGTTGGAATATGTTCTTTTTTTACTTGTGTCAATTTATGGTATGTTAGTAGGCAACACAGTCCTCTTCTTCACAAGTAATAATGTGTACCATGTTCGTGTATTGTTTCTCATCAATCTCCACAGCTGTTAGAGCCCCATCCAACAGTAGTAGCATCAAAGCTTTTGGCGAGGAAAAAGTTCATAGACAATGGGAAGCAATTCAACATGATAGCCTGCTCATGGATACAGTTCATGATTCATGACTGGGTTGATCATTTGGAGGACACTGAACAGGTTTTAATTTCAATACTGTCTTAATCAAAGTTTGCTTTCTAGCAAAGTGAGTTCAAGCAAAACAATAACTAAGTATTAGGATCTTCTTCATTTGAAATAGATCCATTTTATGTTTCACATTACATGTGTACACAATCAGATCCAAGAAATAAACTCTTAATCGTGAAATGAACTCTTTCTATTTCAAGCAAAATGGAGAGGATCCTATTCCATTGTGTCATAAACCAATTCGGTCATGTATTATATGCATGTTGACCAATTACAGCCATCCATAATGTTTAACCTTACGATCGTAATTGACAAAGAATATTGCAATATCAAAAGGCCTAATATCTATGGCTCAAACAAATGACTTAAGAATTATAGTTACATGGTTGGAAACATTTAATTTATCGATTAAGATAAATTAATTTTTCATAATTCTTTTAGCAGATAGAGATTAGAGCTCCTGATGAAATTTCAAGTGGGTGTCCCTTAAAGTCTTTCAAGTTTTTTAAGACAAAAAAGGTCTCTATTGATTTGTGTCATCTCAAGAATGGCTCTCCGAATACAAGGACTCCTTGGTGGTAAGTAGTTTTTAAAGTACTGTCTCTTCCTATTATAAGTGCATATAGGTTATAAGAACTCATTCAAATTCGTAAGTTTAATAAACATGTTTAAACAATTTCATATGTGATCCCCTCTATCTGAATGCAGAGAAAATGGAGAAGGAGATTTTTATTTTCGGAACTAATAGCAACAAATTAGACTCAAAAGGATGTAGGATTGGAAGTTCTCATCTTTCCTCCTATCTCTTTAGTAACCAAACAAACATTAGGATAGAATTATCCATATGCAAACAAAACAGCATATTACATGTTCTTATGAATAACTAATAACATTTTATCTTCAAATATTTATCCAAGAAAAAACACTTATTCTTCAAATAATTATATTAGAATGAATCCCAAGGTAATTGTTTTAAACAATGTTGCGTGTTACAACTGTCTTCATTTGTTGCCTTGGATAACATACTGAGCAGTACAATATGTAACAGTTATTAGAAAGGGAGCTTTTAACCTGAGTAAATAAAAAGAATTGAATTTAAAAATAAAAATAAAAGGAAAAGAGGGAGGATTTCACCAAAAATTGCTGGGGACATCTAATTTTTGGAACTAATTCTCTGTGGCAAGTTTAAAGTTTCTGTTAGGTAGGCTCGTAATCAAGAATGTGGAGTGGGACAATCAACTGGACCTGAGCTTTCGGTTGTATTCCAATTGTCAATACTTTTGAGTTTAACTTGTCTAGGTTTGTAAAATCAAGTCAATAGAAAAGAATGTGTACTTTGTGAGAATGATTTTTTTTTTTTACATGACTAGGGATGGGAGTGTAATTTATGGGAATGACAAGGAGGGCATGAGAAGAGTAAGGACATTCAAAGACGGAAAATTGAAGATCTCAGAAGATGGGCTGCTTCAGCATAATGAGAACGGCATTCCTATCTCAGGTGATGTTCGAAATTGCTGGGCTGGCTTTTCCCTCCTACAAGCCTTATTTGTCAAAGAGCACAATGCTGTATGTGATATGCTAAAAGTAAGTTTTTTTTGTTTTAGTTTATATTCTGTGATTCTTTTTCCCAATGGTGAAGTTGGTGTTATGTACTTGAACATTTCTGGCATCTAATTTGAACAGTTTTGGATCAGTTTCGGAAAAATTGCAATATTGCTGCATGAAAATTAAACTGTCATATTTTGTCTGGTTAGCAATTGTAGAATCTTATGCTATAATTTTCCTGATATGCAAGAAATATGTGTGATAATAATGTATGCACTTCATGAATAATATATATTATGTACAGTTAATGATTTAGTTTTTTGTTCTTTGGTTTTAGGTATATTACCCTGATTTGGATGATGAGCAGCTCTATAGGCACGCAAGATTGGTGACTGCAGCTGTCATTGCTAAAATCCACACCATTGACTGGACCGTTGAACTTCTGAAGACCGATACTCTTCTAGTAGGGATGAGGGTAAACTGGTAAGATAGTTAAGACATTAAAGAAGTCAATGAAACATAGTGGTCATGTTTAAAGTAGTGACATTAAATATTTGTTTTAATTTGATGAAGAAATGATAAAAACACAGAGATCCTTTTACAAGTTATGAGAAAAAAGAGAAAATCAGCAAAGATGAGAGTAACATTTAATGCACTTCTAATGCCATTGCTTTCTACTTTACACTTCACTGAAAATCAAATATGTAAACCATGTTTTTTTCAGGTATGGACTTTTGGGGAAGAAATTTAAGGAGTTACTTGGACATATATTGGGATCAATACTGAGTGGATTGGTTGGTCTTAAAAAGCCGAGAGATCATGGAGTTCCCTATTCAGTAACTGAAGAGTTTGTAAGCGCCTACAGAATGCATTCACTTCTACCTGAAACACTTGTCCTTAGGGACATCACATCTTCAACTTCAGAAGACAAACATCCTCCCATACTACATGAGTACTTCCCTTTCTCTCCTTACACTGTATCTGCAAATATTAGGCACCATTATGATGGACATTTTCTTGCCATTTTTTTCCCACCTTTTATGGGTTTTCTGCATCTTGCTGCAAAATTTATAGTTTTCTTTGGAGACATCGGCACAAATGTACTAGGAGCCAAGAGCCATGTGTGCAGGGGCAGAAGCAGGATTACAGAATTGGAGATCAAATTAGAGAGAACATTATTTATAATTTAAGATCATAAGGTTAAATGTGTAATGGACATCCATGTATGCTGTTAAGAATGAAAAGACAAGGAGACTGAGAAACAATGTACAAGAGAGAGCCTTTATATAGGCACAATAGGTGTGGAGAACAAGTACAATGAGTCTAGGGCAAGTACAATTCAATGGGCCCAAGCCCTGTGGGCTAATAGACTAGCATATTCTACAAAAAAATACGGCCTTGAATCTTAGTAAAACTAAGAACATTTCAAGGCTCCCAAGCTCCAGCATAGTACCACTTGCAGTGTTGATGGAGGAGAGATGTGTATTATTGGTAGTGGTTGCATATGGTGTTGATGTTGTGCTAGTATTTCCATTTTATAATTAATTTTCAAAAGGAAAGTAGTCTGAGATACTAATTAAATGTTACCTTGCTAGAAACTCTACATGACTAACTGTAGGGATTATGAATCCAGGGTGCCTATGAGGGAATTGGTGGGTATTGAAGGAGAGAGAAAACTGTCAACAATTGGAATGGAGCAAATGCTGGTATCATTGGGTCATCAGTCTTGTGGGGCACTCACATTATGGAACTATCCATCATGGATGAGGAACCTTGTAGCCCATGATATTAATGGAGAAGATAGACCAGATCCTGTTGATATGGCCAGCTTGGAAAGTATATCATCTCATTCTTCAATTTCTATTTACAACTCTCATTTTATTTCCACTTTCATAGTCCAAATCTAATTTTACAATGCTGGACCATTAGTTTATAGAGATAGAGAGAGGAAAGTTCCCAGGTACAATGAGTTCCGGAGGAACTTGATGATGATTCCTATTAGCAAGTGGAGAGATTTGACGGATGATGAAGAAGTCATCGGAGCTCTCTATGATGTGTATGGAGATGATGTGGAGAAGCTGGACTTGCAAGTTGGCTTAATGGCAGAGAAGAAGATCAAAGGCTTTGCAATCAGTGAGACTGCTTTCTTTCTCTTCATACTAATTGCTTCAAGGTATGCTCCATGTCATACTAAGAATAAGATGACAAATTTGATTTTTTTTTTTTTTCTTAGAGTGCACTAATGCTTCGTTTTGTACGATGATGTTGTTCAGGAGGCTAGAAGCTGATCGCTTTTTCACGTCCAGTTTCAACTCCAAAACATACACACAGAAAGGCCTAGAATGGGTTAACAAGACTGAGGCTTTGAAGGATGTGATTGATCGGCATTTCCCTGAAATGACGAGGAAATGGATGACATGTTCAAGTGCATTCTCAGTGTGGGATTCAATGCCAAATCCAGTGAATTACATACCCCTGTACCTGCGACTATCCACCTAATATTCATCTATTTAGTACTTCCAATAAGTGCGGATATTTGGTTGTACGCCATTTTATTATAGACAAGAGTTTAGTATTAGCTCAAATAAATTGGTATATACTAAACAGAAGTATGTGTAATCATATGCCAGTGAAATTGCCGTATGAAATGTTATTTTAATACATCAAAATAGAATGGTTACTAGAACCATTGCTAGCGATCCATGGAGTCTTGACAAGCATCTGGTTGTGATGCAGCGATATGAAAAAAAGTCAGCAATTGAAGAACTCTCGTTCAATCGGGCTAGCTTTTGGGTCCAATTGCATGGCATCCCATTACGTTACATGACAACAGAAGCTGCAACAAAAATAAGTTTGGTCATTGAAGAGGTAGCCCAACTAATTGTGCCAAAGGATTCAGAGGGGGGCAAATTTCTACGCCTCAAAATTTCCATTGACATCTCTCTGTCGTTGTGCCGAGGACACCTTATTTCACTGGACAATGGAAAACAAACTTGGGCGAGCTTCAAATATGAATGACTCCCAAACCTATGTTACTGGTGTGGAAGTCTCACTCACGACGATAAGGATTGTGAGAAGTGGATTAACAGTGAGGGTACTCTTTGCCCTGAGGATTGACAATTTGGCCCAAGCTTACGTGCGCCTGCCTTTGTGCCACCAAGAAACACGGGTTTGACAGTGCCAGGGTTCTACGCAACAAGGAAAAAATCGGAGACTAGTGCAAACCGATCAGAAAAGGAATTCGAAGCCCAAAGCTCCTCAACAATACACGGCAGAGAACAGACGGATAACGGCAGCTGGGAGTAACACTAATGAGAATGTTTCGAAAAACAAGAAAAACCAAGAGCCGGGTTGTAACGGAAATGCAATCAATACACATGATGAAGCGTTACCTTATATCGTGTTAGGGAATAAGTGCGCTATCTTTAAGGACATAAATTCAGAAGCCGTTTCAGATAAGGTGTCTAACCCTAGAGCCGTTTCTAATAACCCACAAGAAGACTTTGAGTCAGAATTGAATAGCATTGATGCCGAGCTGTCCAAATATGACAAGGAGAAATCAGTGCTTGGAAAAAACCCTAGCCTAACACGTGCCTCATTTAACCCGAACCTACCCAGTTTAATGAACCATGTGACTCATTTACTAGGCGGGTGGCAAAATTGGACACGACCCGCGAATTCAACATGAAATTAGTAGGTTATGGGTTGAGGTTTAATGGGTTCGTGTCATATTTGAGTTGACACGACGGACCTATTTGATAAACGGGTTGGGTTAGTATTCAACCTATGGAACCCATTTGTCCCATCTGACCCGTTTAATTAAATGAAATTTTACCAATATACCCTTCAAACCCTAAATATATAAACTTATTAGTTGTTGTGGTTTATTTTATTTAACATATTGTGATTGATTATTTGTGATATTGAGATATGCTTTAATTTTGAATGATTATTTGTGATCCTGTTACTCATTAATTCTGAATTTTATATTTAAAATATTTATTTTTTTGTTTTTTCATAAATTTTTTTCTTCATTTTGATAAAATTTGATAAATATGTCAACACGATTGACTTATTTAATAAATTGGCTGTATTAGGGTTGATGAATCTTTACCCGTTTAATAAACATGTTGGATTAGTGTTGACCCATATAGTTGAATACGCATGAGTTGACATGACACGAACCTGACACGCGAACACGAATTTTCACCCCTAGCCAGTCCCGCCAACATCAATGAACTACCTTAGTTGGAACTGCCATGGTTTGGGCCAAACATGGGCAGTTCTAAAACTCACTAAATTGGCCAACAAATATTCTCCATCCATCATATTCCTCATGAAAACAAGATCAAAGGAAGATTTTTTGAAGAAATTATGTTCAAAACTCCACCTTGAGAATGTTTTCATTGTACAAATAAACACAAGTGGAGGTTTGGCTCTTTACTGGAAGAATAGTACTGCCCTCAACATCTTGAGTTCCTCACCAACCTACATTGATGCAGTAGTTAACCCAGGAGTGGATGATGCCTGACAGTTAACGGGTTTCTATGGAAATTCGATAACGACTAACCGGAAACACTCTTGGGCATTACTAAAACACCTATGCATTAAGATGGATCTTCCTTGGATATGTGTTGGGGACTTCAATGAGATAGTCTAGGCGGAAGAAAAAATGGGAGGTGCTCTAATAAGGGAAAGACAAATGAGGGAATTTAGGGATGCTTTGGATTTCAGTGGCATTCGAGACTTGGGTTTTGTGGGTTCGCCTTTCACTTGATGTAATAACCGAAATAGGGGAGATGTGACTTGGATTCAGCTGGATAGAGGGGTGGCTACACCATCGTGGTCCCAATTATTCCCTAAGGTTCATGTTCATCACGTTGCTGGCTCCTTATCTGACCATTACCTGTTGTGGTTATGCTTGGATGATGAGAATGTGCGGTTCTTTAAAAGGAACAGGCCTTTCTACTTTGAAGCCTTTTGGCTAAAAGATGAAAGATGTGAAGAGGTAATTAAAAATGCATGGCAGCGACAAAATTCAGGTAACCATATGCAAGGGGTAATGTGCAAAATTGATTCCTATCACACAAGCCTTCGGAGTTGGAACTTATTTTCCTTTAGTAACATTAGACGAATGCTAGGAAAAAAAAAATAGCTTGCACAAGCAGAGGCATTGGCTATGAAGGGGGGTAACCATGATCAGGTACGAATCCTTAAAGGAGAAGTATATGACCTCATGGTTAAAGAAGACTATATGTGGCTTCAGAGGTCATGGGTTAAGTGGTTGAAAAGTGGAGACATGAACACTAGCTACTGTCACAGCTGTGCTAGCCAATGTAACAGGAGAAATTTCATCTCAAAGCTGGTTTTGAAGGATGGCACAGTTATTGAAGAAGAAAAAATGATTAGAGAGGCAATGGTGGACTATTTCAAAAATATGTTCACTTCAACAACGCCATCAGAATTTGACCCGATCCTCCAAGGAATTAAGCCAAAGATAACTCCTAGTATGAATGCAAAACTGACCCGAGAATTCACAACCTCTGAAATTGAGAAAGCTTTGAAACAGATGAAGCCATTATCAGCTCCTGGACATGATGGTATGTCACCAATTTTTTATAAATCTTTTTGGAATTTTATTGGCCAGAATGTAGTTGCAGATTCCCTCTCTATCCTCAATTTGGGTACAATGCCAGAAAACCTAAACCATACTTTCATCTCCTTCATTCCAAAGATAAAATCACCATAAAAAGCCAAAGATTTTAGACCTATAAGCCTTTGTAAGGTCCCCTATAAAATCATATCAAAGACCATTGCAAACTGTTTGAAAAAACTCCTACCCAAACTAGTTTCTGAACCATAAAGTGCCTTCATGTCCGATAGACTGATCTTAGATAATATCTTAGTAGCCTTTGAAAAACTTCACCACCTGAAGAATAAGTGAAAGGAAAATCAAGATTTATGGCTTTAAAGCTTGACATGAGTAAAGCTTATGATAGAGTAGAATGAATGTTTTTAGAAAAAAATTATGCGGAAATTGGGTTTTGATAACAGATGGATTTATCTTATAAGCTCTTGTATGCGCTCTGTCTCCTTTTCTATATTGGTTAATGGTGAACCCCATGGTCATTTTTTCCCCAACAGAGGCCTCCGCCAAGGGGACCCCCTATCACCTTACTTATTTCTCTTGTGTGCAGAAGGCCTCTACTCTATTATCCAACAAGCTAGAGGTTCTGGCTCACTCCGAGGTGTGTCTCTTTGCAGGGCCGGCCCTAAAGTGCCTCACCTGTTTTTTGCCAACGATAGTTTGCTTTTCTATAGATTAAATCAACATGACTACTACACCATCTTAGATCTTCTACATCTCTATGAGGCAGCCTTGAGTGAACAAATAAACAAGGACAAAACCCAACTGTTCCTTAACTACAATATAGATCAAGCCATGCAAGAGCACATCAAAACAATGCTAGGAGTTTCGGCCACCCATCACATTGAATCGTATCTTGGTCTTCCATCCTTTGTTGGTAAAGCAAAAAAACAGAGTTTCAGTTACATTTGAGAGAGGATTTGGCATAAAATCCAAGGATGGAAGGAAAATTTTCTATCACAAGGGGGTAGATTGGTCCTGATAAAAGCTGTGCTCCAAGCAATGCCAACCTACACCATAGGTTGTTTTAAATTGCCCAAGTCATTATGCATGGACATTGAGTCCCAAATTCGAAAGTTCTAGTGGGGTCACATTAGGGAAGTGAGGAAAATTCATTGGGTTGGGTGGAAAAAACTTTGGTTGCCAAAATGCCAAGGGTGTTTGGGATTCAAAGGCATCGAGAATTTTAATTTAGCATTACTAGGAAAACAGGTGTAGAGGCTCCTCCATAACACTAATTCACTCTTCTATAAGGTCTTTAAATCAAAATACTTCCCCAATTGTTTGGTCATGGATGATGAAATGAAGTCAAATGGATCATATGCTTGGAAAAGCATTCTGAAACCTAGGCGGGTTATGAGTTTGGGCTCTAGGTGGAGGATTGGCAATGGTAAATCTGTTATCATTCGAAAGGACAAATGGCTTCCAGATCAACACTCAAGCCATATCATATCCCTTCTTAAAAATTTTCCAAGCAACACTTGGGTCTGTGCCCTCATCGATGAAGATAACCTATGTAGGCTTGAAGATCAAGTACGTAATGAATTTCTCCCTCATGAAGCATCTACCATCCTCAGTTTACCCCTAAGCCATAGCTATACTAATGATAAACTGATCTAGTCTGCCACAAAAAAATGGTATTTATTCTACCAAATCAGCTTATCGGCTTCTCACTGACAAAGCCATATCTGCTGCACCTAGTCCTTCAAATTCAAATTCCCACAATAGATTTTGGCAGAATATATGGTCTCTCAATGTCCCAAGAAAGATCCAACATTTCATTTGGAGGGCTTGCAATGATTCTCTTCCAACAAAACTAAATTTATTTAAGTGAAACTCTACTCCGAATGCACTTTGTGAGCGATGCTGCAGTGAGATTGAAGATTCAGCACATGCACTATGGGGCTGCCAAATGCTAAAAGAAATATGGTGGGAAGTGGAGCCGTGTAGATACTTTTTGTTGAAACGATTTGCAAGCTTCAAGGACCTATTCCACGACATTTTGATCCTCAAGCATCACAACTATCGATGCCTCGCGGTAGTTCGACCAACCATCACGGCGATGCTCGCGCAGGCGCCTACAGCGTGTAGGCCCGGGAGCTCGAGTGCTGTGGAAGAGGGTTGTACCTCTGGTGTGTGATTGGAAAATGAGTCAATTTTAATTGAGTTACCAAAGGTAAGTGAAGTCTCCATTAATCATTGGGTTTTTTCTAAGATGTGATTAGTCACCTGACTCTATTTGATTTTATTACCAATTTTAGGCTAAGAAAATAGGTCATTTTTCCTAATCTAATATGGACGGATAAAAAATCTTGATTCTTGAGTACGAAAGTCTGGTTATGTGTGGGGAAGGTGTTAGGCATCCCAAAATGTTTGTCCAATGACAGTCCTTTGTTTTGGTAGAATCTTAATTTAAGGTCATTGGCAATAAAATAAAAAATAAAAAAATAAAAACTAAAAAATAAAAAAAGGCTATTGGCATTAGCTTTCAGGGCTTTAAACGAATTAGGCTTTGAGGTTTGGTTTCGAAAAAGGGTGTGGTCTCAATCAATGCAATCCTTACCAAGCTTTCATCGTGAGAATATGGCAATGGGGATGCCCTATTTTCACGGCAAAAATCAGGCAGAGCTTCGCGTTTGGTGCGCTATGGCAGACCAGCAGGGTTTCGTGCCTATGTATACGGCGTGTGCCAACATGCTCGTGCTAGGATGAGCCGGAGCCCCTCAAAGCATCAAACATGTTGATGCGTGTCGCATACACAGGGAAACCAATGTCACTTGGTGATATAGATTGGGATGATCACATCGTGATGATGGTGCAAACAATATAGCATGAATATGCACCTACAGCAATTGCCTTGGGCATATACCCACACTACAAGGTCAAGAGTACTCATAGCTAGAGAGGGTCACTCACATAGCCACGAGGATCCATCATACAAAGTGCACAATCACCCATATACTAGCATGTATAGATTGAATACACCAAGCACAATGCTATCACACAAAACAGGAAAGTAAAACAGACATTGCCAACATCCCAAGAGTATGGCCTAGTAAGGTACGAGAAATGTAAAACTGACATTGCCATACCCAGGGAACACAGCCCAAGCAAGGTGCAGGAAAGATAAAGGGTACATAGAGAGGAAACCCTAATACAATGCTCTAGAGAAGAGACTAAGAGAAAGGGAAAAAGATGTAACCACTTGGGGAGGCTAGGCCTCCTAATCTACTAAACATTGCTCTTTTTGGGCTTGTGTCTTCTTGCTTGCATCCTTGCCCTCTTTTGCTCACGCCTAAGAAGTCGCACCCTTACTCCAAGTATCTATGCTACATGTATGTACATGCAATGACAAAATAAACAAGCCAACAGACAAGCAAAGAAACAACTAGAAAGAAAGCATGCAAAGGGATGAACTAGCAAGGAGAGTCAAACTGGGGCAAACGAACATGTTATCAAGCAAAAGAGGGTGTCCTATAAGGACAAATGTAGGTTTGGATTGGGTGTCTATAGTTCCATCGGATTGGAGTATGGACGGCACACGTGCCATCAAGCAAAATTCCTAGAAGGGACTCGGGGCCTCATGTATCAAAGACAGGTGTGGACCCACATAAGATAGTAGGAATTAGGCTTGATGACACAAGCAAGCAAAGACTTATGCATGACCATGTAGGCAAGCGTGCAAAAATGCAAAGAAGCAAAGAAAGCCAAATGGGCGACGCAAAGCAAGCATAATCTTCTCCTTCTTTAGTACAGACTTGGTGCAGCTCATCCTGGACTAGACTAGGTTGTTTCTCCACTCGAAGCGTCATCTTCTCCTTCTTTAGCACAGACTTGGTGGCTAGGGTAGCTAACGAATCAGCCAGCTTGTTTTCATTCCTGCTAATCACCCTGCATTCTATGGAAGCAAAGTGTTTCGTAAGCTCCTAGACTATAGCTCTGTAAGCAGCTAGACTAGGATTCTTCACTCCATAGGTTCCCCCAACCTGCTTAATGACTAACTCAGAATCTCCAAAAACCTTCAACTTCTTTATGCCAAGTCTTTTGGCGGCCTTCAATCCTACTAACAAGGCTTCATACTCTACTTCATTATTAGAACAGGAGAAACGTAGCTTGTAAGCAAATGTATGTTCCTCCCCTGATGACTTCAATACCACTCTTATCCCTCCCCCTTGAAATATAGCCGAGCCATCAAAATGCATTGACCACTCTTGTTCCTCTGTCACTATGATCTCCTGTTGGGGAAGTGAGAAATCATTTGTCCCAGGAAAGTTAGCCAGCAGATCAGCCATTACTTGGCCTCTGATGGCAGTTGGTCTTATGCACTCGATATCAAGGCACGACATCAGGATGGCCCAAGGCGCCAACTTCCCGACAATTGAAGGTGAGTTAAGAGATATTTCACAGGATTGCTCTTGGTTATCAATTGTACACGATGCCCTAAGAAGTAATGATTGAACTTTAACACAGCGAAAGCTAAAGATAAACATACCTTCTTAGCAATTGAGTATCTTAGTTCTGGTCCCTTCATAAGCCTGCTAATATAATATACTGGCTTTTCCACCCCTTCTTGATCCTGAGCTAACAATGCTTCCAAAGATTGCTATGTGTTGGCTATGTACAACAAAAGAGGTCTACCAGGTAAAGGAGCCACCATTGCATAAGGATCTGCCAATATTGCCTAAACTTTCTTGAATACTTTTTGGCATTGATCACACCAAATGACGGTCACCCCCTTCTTAGTCTGCTTTATCAAAGGCTTCAGAATTTCAGCTAGTCTTAGAATAAATCTTCTTAAGTTAGAAACTTTTCCCACAAAACTCCTCAACTCTTTCAAAGTTGTAGGGGGGTTGAGTGCAGCTATTGCATTGGCCTTTGTAGGGTCCAAATCAATCCCCCTATGATGAACAAGAAAACCCAAGAACTTCCCTGAGGATACCCCAAAAGCACACTTATAGAGGTTCATCCTCAAATTATGCTCTCTGCATCTTTCAAAGACCTGCCTCAGGTGCAAAAAGTGCTCAAACGGGTTCTTTGCCTTCACCACAAGATCATCAATGTAATCTTCTACCTGTTTATGTAGCATATCACCAAAGATCAAGGTCATAGTTATCTGGTAAGTAGCCTCTGCATTCTTTAACCCAAGATGCATTACCTTATAGAAATAGTTCCCAAATGGTGTTCTAAATGCGGCTTTCTGGGTATCTGCTGGTTCCATAAAGATCTGATTATACCCACTGTAGCCATCCATGAAGGAAAAGCGTTCATGACCAGCAGCTATATCCACCAAAATATCAACATTAGGGAGTGAAAATTCATCTTTGGGACAAGCCTTATTGAGACCTCGAAAGTCCACACAGATTCTTATTTGGCCGCCTTTCTTCTTCATAGGTACTATGTTAGCCAAACAACTTGGACATTCAATTTCTTCTATAAACCCCGCCTTTAAAAGCTTATTCACCTCAAATTTTATCTTTTCCTCCACATCTAAACAATACTTCCTTGGTGGTTGCTTCACAGGCTTAGCATTAGGATCCACCTTTAACTTATGTGTTACTAAGCTCAGACTCAAACCTGGCATTTCTTGATAACTCCAGGCAAAAACATCCTTGTATTCTCTCAACAAGGCTATCAATTTCCTTCTTTCTTCTTCAGACAAACCCTTGCTGATTTTGACCAGCTTTTCTCCTTCTTCTCCATCGTTCAGATCAATCTCAACAAGTTCCTCTTGCACATTTTTGACAACGTCATTCATGTACTCAGGAGCTTCTTTCACAGGCTCCTCAGCTACATGAACATCTTTCGGCTATTGAGTCAGATTGGGGGGATTAGGCTCGCCATCCTCCCTATCCCCTTCCCCTGACCGTCAAAACTCATATACCACCTTACCATCAAGCTTGGTGGTTCTCCTTATCTTGGAGGGCCTTTCTGATTCCACAACCTCGCCATCATCTTCTTCCTCTCCTTGCAAAGCAATGGGGTTAAAAGGAAGAATTCTATTTTCACCATCGGGCTCATACTCCTGATATAAGGCTGCTTCAGCAAAATGGAGTTCTGCTCTATCAAAAGGCATCTTAGTGGCCTCAATGACCACCTGCCTATTCCTCTAGATAGCCTTCACACATTGATGATATGTGGAAGCCACAGCTTTATATGCCTTCAGCCATGGAAAGCTTAGAATGATGTGATAAGAAGTATTTCCCTCCATTACATGCATGAGAGTAGGTGCTCGAATTGGCCCAACCCTAAGATCCAGAGACATATGTCCTAGGGTACACTGTTGCAAAGACCCTATCCCTACTACCTGAAGTGGTTCTAGAATAATTCTCTCTCTCGAAATGCCTAAAGCATCAAATGTTAGGAGAGGCAGGATGTTGGTGGATGTGCTACTGCCATGTCATCATACTTGGGTAAGATGGGAGGAGTATAGGTGGCAGGATAAGGCTTACCAGCTGCTTCCTTGGAATAAGAGGGCCTGGTATCACTATAAACAGTACTCTCTGCTTTCTTAGCTTCGAACAACATAGCAAAAATATCTTCCTTAGTCAAATAAGGAGATCCCCGAGGACCTTGACCACCCTGTGGAGGTTGAGGTATGAACGTTTCCTGATGTAAAGCCTGGAATTCTACCTACATGGCAGCCTAAGAGCGCTGAAGGTCCTTGTACAATAAGGGTGTTCTTTCTTAAAAGAGAGACCTGGTTTTCTACCTTTCTATCTTATCAACTTTCTACTCTCTTCTCAAAAGATCTATTTGGGTTCTTACCCTAAAAGTCCAGCTGCATGTTCCTCTTATAATCTGAGGAATATGGCTGAGTACAAAGACAGCTGTCAAGTCATCATTTCCTATTTTTGGACCTTTCCACAATTGGGGTACTATTTGGTGACTGGAGGAGAGAGAAAACACCAACATGGCACCGTGGCATGCGTGTAGGTGACTTTGCCACTGCTTGGGGAATAACTCTTGAGCAACGAGAGGGACATCAGGAGTACTGTAGGTGATACACGTGTCTCTGAAGTGGTCCAACATGGACTCAGCCAATAAGGGGTGTTCCCATAGCTACTAACTTTAGAAAGTTTCTATCTCCCTTTTGTGAGTGCTTGAGTACCATATCATATGCATATCTTACTTCTTTCCCAAGGCAATCATGCCTTTAGCACGGGCCAAGGATAAGGTTTTGTAGCTAACGTTTCCTCTTCCTCTGGTCACAGTCACTCCACATGTAAGGTCCAAATCCAACCACATCAACATTCTCTCATGCCTTGGCTGGTGTACTGTACAAACACAAATGGGGAATACTCATTTAAATTGGCTTATGCTTCATTGAGGATCACAAGCTCAGCCAACCACCCCAACTTGCAAAACAAAGACGGGAAGAATCTTTGGAAATTGAAAATTAATGCAAGGCTTAAAAACCTCCTGTGGAAAATGGTATGGAACATCCTACCTACTTGTTTAGTCCTCAATAATAGGTTTGTTCTCTCTTCTGTTAATTGTTATTTGTGCAACAATATAGTTGAGTCAATAGAGCATCTTTTTATTCAATGTGACTTGGCTGCCCAAATTTGGCAAATGTTACCTTGTCCAATTAATTTGAATAGATTAAATAGCCTCTCAATTTCAGATTGGGTGAAAATGATTTTGTACCCTGAAGACTTGCTAGGGCTAAACAGTGAAGAATCTAGAAATTTTCAGCCATCTACTGCAATTGTTTGTGACCACGTGTGGATGATAAAAAACAAAGTAAGGGTAGAGGGAGTCAAAAGCAACCCTATGGAGATTGTGCGACAAATATTGAGATCTTTTGAAGAACATAAACAAGTATGGAGAAAATTGATTAAGAAACCATCTAGAGACCTAAATGATATCCTCCACCCACAGATTGGGTTAAATTGAATTTTGATGTAGCTATTAGAGAAGGAAATAACTTTGTGACTGTGGTGAGTAGAGACCATTAAGGGAATCTTATTGAGGCATGGACTGAGCAAATTAGTCTAGGAAGTTCTATTTGTGGTGAAGCTGAGACAGCTTGGTGTGCTATCCGAAGAGCAGCAGCTAAGGGATTCAACAGAATAATTATAGAAGGAGATGCGTAGAATATGATAGAGTCTCTGCAAAGATCAGGCTTATCTGCTCACAAAGCTATAGTTGAGGATATTCTTAATTTAGTCAAATCTTTTGTAAATGTGAATTTCTCTTTTGTGTATAGAGAAGGCAATTTGTCTACCCAGCTTTTAGCACAGTGGGTTGCCCTTCTGTTCTGGACTGAGATGGTACCCATCTCCTCTCTATCGCCCCGAATTGTCCAAGGTTTTTGATAGAGATGGACCCATGCCCAATTCTTTTGACTGTTTTCTTTTTTTTTTTATTCGGCAAAAAACAAAAACAAAAACAAACCTAGACAAGTCATAGTCCTTAACTAATACCTTTAATTAGTACCTGAAAAAGTTCTCTTCATGATTAATGAAACTATAGGTGACTTACAAGCCACTATATGTCTCAATCACTACCTTTGACAAGGAGAAAGTCAAGAGACCCCTTGAGGGATTTGTAGTTTTTGTTCCTTCTAAGGAGCAACAAAATGGTCTAAAAAGTAAAAACACTTGGCAATGCTTGGCTATGGCTCACTAAAAGTGAATAATCTAAATTATTCTTCTAATGTTGAAAATGTGCGTAATCTGCAGTACATGAACACTCTTTTCTTCAATGATGTTTCCAGATCGTGCACATAATGACCTATATCTCTATACAACCTTTGTTGGGGGAAGTTGAAAGGGGGCCACTAGACATGTTGCGATGTAGACATGTGTCCACTCTTGAATACGTGTCTGTATCCTAACCTGTTCAGTGACAACTGGCCACTGGACACAAGCCATTCCCAGTTGAAAGTTGAGTTTGTGTTATGTTTTATCCATGGTTTTAAAAACCGGTACAGTAAAAGAACCGGAAAAGGAACTAATTATCAGTTTTTTGGTCAGACCAACCAATGATGTCATAAATAATTTAATTATTATTTATTTAAATTATATAAATAATTAATAATTTTTTAATATACTAAAACTAACAAACCAATAGTAATAAATATGTTTCCTTAAAAAACATACAAGTATATAACATCTTTTTAAAGAATTTAACATAATAACATTTACAAAACAATCATCCTTAACATAATAAACTTTCAACAAAACCAAATTAATAAATTCATTAGTCATTACATTTAGACCCAAATGGCAAATCGCAAATAAGTTCATTACATCCAAATAGCTGAGAGAATGATCAACAAGTTACAATCAAAAGCTGAGAGAATGATCAAATGAAAGAAAGAGAATCAACAAGTTACAATCAAAAGCAAAGGAAAAAGGAAAATAATCAAAATAGCAGAGCACAGAGGGCAAGACCGATAACGAGACGGCGAGACCAAGACAAAAGAAAAGAAAAGAAAAGAAAAACAAAAAAACAAACTTCAAAGGCCGAGACGGCGAGACCGAGACGACGAGAGGCGTGACCCGTGAGGATGAGAAGCAGATCAGATGAGAGGGCCGAGACGGCGAGACCGAGACATCAAGACCGAGACGACGAGCCCGAGACATTGAGACCGAGACGGCGAGAGGTGTGACCCGTGAGGATGAGAAGCAGATCAGATGAGAGGCCGTGAGCTTGAGTGAGGTGAGAGTGAGAGTGAGAGTGAGAGGCGTGAGAGCGAGACAGATAGGTGAGAGGCGTGAGTAAGAGTGAATTAGGTGTTTAGGCCCTTTAGGGTTAAGATTTAGTTTTAAGGTTCCAAAACGACGTAGTTTAGGCAGGGAAAAAGTCAAAAAAAAAAAAAAAGAGTGTAGTTTAGGTTTTCAACCCAACCGGGCATTAACCGGTTCGATCATGCCGGTTCTCGATTTTTTCGGTTTTTAAGTAATTTTTAATTTTTACTCATAACCGGACCAAATTGAAAGTCAATTTTCGGTTGAACCGGTTAATCCGGCCGGTTCGATTCGATTTTTAAAACCATGGTTTTATCTTATCACATAAACAATTAAATGTTCAACAAAAAGACAAAATTCACTAAGCCTGACCAAGCATTATTTATTGTTGGAGTACACCCACTGGCCCATAGACCCACCTTACTGTCGGCACTCTGCATAAATAAACCAACCAAAATCAAATGCACCAAATCCAACATTTCGTGGTCCTCGTTCACCTTCCTAGTAATGTGTAAACCCTCTTTCCTCAACTACTTTGACCTTGCTTTCACAAGTTAAAGCTTCGGTTTTTACCAATATCACCCAAAAAAAAAAAAAAAAACTCTGGTCAGTGAGCTCACAAAGACCGTACGAGGAGAGAGACCATATCAAAATCAGATCTAAGAGACAGAAGAGATAAATACCAGTTATCAGAGATGTGAGAGAAAGATAAATACCAGCTATGCCGTCGTCGAGAGCAGAATCCGTGGGCTAGGCGTGATGCCTTGATAGTGATGCATGGACGCGACGGCGAAATGATGGGCTTGCTGGCGGCAGCGGTGCGACTATGTGAGATGAGACGCTTTCAGTCATTAATATTATATTATATATATCTCACTATGATTAAAGGGATTTTTTTTTTTTTTTGAAAGACTAATAAATTGACTTCTTTAAAAAAAAATTGTGGTTGTTGTTTGGGCTATGCTTGAGGTTGTTTGGGCCATTATAAGAGAAGTTTAACCTAAGAGCATTCATAGCAGTGAACCTAAAATTTTAGTTATTTCGATACATAAAAACTCATTATATCTATTTTACTTACACATATGCTCCAGTAGTGGATCTATTTTAACTTTCAACACAATAAAATAATATACACATCACAATAAAATAATATAACCACTACAATAAAATAATATATCCTACTACCAAAAAAAAACAACCACAACACCAACCACAACCACAACCACTCTACCATCAACCACACCCACACCCACCACCACCACCACCACCACCAATTTGCAGTAGAAAAAAAAAAAAAAAAAAAAAAAAAAAAACCCACAGCATCACAGAACACGACACAACCACTACCAACACAGCACCACAAAACAAACCCACTCTACCATCAACCACACCCACAACCACCACCACCACCACCAGTCCACAGCAGGGGGAAAAAAAAAATCTCACAGCACCACAAAACACGGCACAACCACCGCCAACACAACACCACAAAACAAACCCACAGCACACCACAAAACAAACCCACAACCACAAATCGGACCCATAAATCACAAATTGAACCCACACCGATACGACCCACCACCACCACCATCTTCACCATGACCCTTGAAATACAACAACCCAAACGCCAAAACCTACCAAACCCAAATCTAGCTACCCAAACGTCAAAACCACACACTGAGCTCAACCCCAATACCAACGCACACCGGAGCACAACCACGACCTAGCGACAGAGTGGAGGTGAGGGAAGCCACTTCGATCCACAAGGTTGGAGGAGATCGGCAGCGTGGGTCTGAGGCGGATGACGGCGTGGGTCTGAGACGATCGGCTCTAGGCAGGGGCTTGGGTCGGCAGAGAGTGGAGGAAGGAGGAGAAAGAAAAAAAAAATGGCGAAGGAGGAGAGGAGCAACGGGTAGAAATGGGGAAGGAGGAGAAAGAAAAAATAAAATAAAATATTCTAATCACAGTGTGAACACAATAAAATAATTTTTTTTTTTTTTTTTTTTTTTTTACCTTTGAGTTACAGTGCACATCTATCTTTAGATGTGCACGGTAGTGAAGAAGCAAAAAATTTTGCTTATAGCTCCACTGTTGTGCGCTTCTTTTGTGAGTAGTGGTGCTAAAAAATAGTAATATAACTATTTAGCACAACTGCTGTGAATGCTCTTAGTACCGCAGTCTTTTTCTCTTTGTGATTTTATTAGTATTAAAACAGGAAATTTTTTTTAAAAAAATTGCCCACTTAAAATATATATATATATATATATATTACATAATATTTTCACAACATTCCATAGATAATAACTATTAAATTGTTATTAATTTTAATTCGAATTCACAACTTAATTTTTTTTTTTACTCATAACAAGCACTTCTATTTATAATTTGTTATGAAAATTTATTTTTACCAAAAATGCATTAATGTTTTTGGGTCCAGTTCATATTTTTAAATATACGTATCAAACGGGTGCTTAGTTATTTACCACAATACCATTTAAATACTGAAACCACGTTTTACACGTTCTCAAAATACAGGTTTTAAATTGAAAAATCTGACCCGTAGCTCTCAATTATTGTCCTCTCAGTTCAGCTGGAGCAGAACAAGGTTTCACAAGAAGGAGCATCTTCCACAAAAAGCGATGACAATATTCCATCTTTTTTTGTCACACTTCATCCACCCTCAACTTAAGTATATGGTGGCCAAAATGACTCTCCTAGACACCATATTGTTCTGTGTTAGTGCAATCTCTCTGTCCCTCTTACTATATATGTTGACATATCAGTTACTATATATGTTTGATAACATTTACTATGTTTGATATTAATTAGGTTGTACACCTGGTGGACAAGCTGGACGCATGGCACAGACTACCAGTAATTATTGGAGCTGCTTATCTGGGAATTAGAAGACACTTGCACCAACGTTATAATCTATTGCCGGTCGGAGAAATCAATGGACAGAGATATAACACAGAAGAATTTGCCTATAGGACGGCTGATGGAAAGTGCAATCACCCTAGTGATGATACCATTGGTAGCCAAGGAACCTTTTTGGGTCGAAACATGCCTCCATCATCTTCACCATATGGGGTAAGAGTTCCAAACACCTTAATTAATTAATGATGAAGTTCTAACTTCTATCTGTTATTTTTGCTTGATTGGAGTGAATTAATTTTATAACTAACAAGATGTCACACAAGAGAACCATTCTCTCTCTCTCTCTCACTATCTCACTAATTTACAGTATGCTCCAAAAAAAAAAACCTTTCTCTCTCTCTCTGGATTGGGGAAAAATACACCCTGGGTATGCTTCCTCCCTTCAGCTGTGAGGGGGAGGAAGCATACCTGTAACAGGGTTCAAACTTGACTTGACGAAACCGACCCTATTAAAGTCAACACCACCACTCTCTCTCTCTTAAGGAAGTATAACCCTGTTCGATCAGGAATATACTTCCTCCTACTCACAGCTGTGTAGGTCCCACATGTGCTGACTTACCCACGATATTTTAATTTATTCCAAGTCTCTCACTTATAAATATATATATATATATATTCCAAGTCTCTGAAAGCAGAAGGTATTACATGTTTTTGGTACATGTTACCCCTCTCTCTCTCTCTCTCTCTCTCTCATAAAAGAATAGACCCTTGTGAAAGAGAAAAAGAAGTAACATGCACCGAAACATTTAGGAGTTTCTCCTCTGAAAGAATTAGCAGCTGCAAAATTGGACTTTGTGTTAGCCGTGTATACAACAGAGGTCCGGACATGTCCAAATTGGTTTTGGACTTCGTGTGCAACAAATTAATAACACCGACTTGCAACTAGTATTAAATGAGTTGTTATATGGCCACGTATTTTGCTACACATTTTTATTCAATTTGCATATTTATCAATGTGTGATTAGACATTTACTGACATGTGAGTGGATATGAAAATTAATCCAATAACCAATTTACATATCTACTAATTGTGACAAAGTTTGTCTCTATACTTTTGAAGTATAAATAGGTAGAAGGTGGCGTTCATTTGGAGTGTGCAGAAAAACATCAATCCAACATGAGTGAGATAGCAAATAAGTGTAAGAGAAAATAAGAAACAAGAATGGTGTGTGGTGTGTAGTAAAGTGTCTAAAGTGTTTTACGAAAAATGTTAAACATGCTACAAGTTTTACTACATAAAATTTACAAATTGAGATGACAATTAATGTGATTGGTAGACTTCAATTACCTCATAACCGAATATTTTAATTGTCTCCTTATGATTGGTGACACATCAGTTTGTAAGCTCAATTTAGTAAAATGTGTAGTACTTGTAGCACTACTAATGTTTTAAGCATCAATAAAATTCTATTTTATTTAGAACTTCTTTATGTATTCTACTTGAGTGTGGTGAGATTTATTACAAGGTATTTACTTTGAAAAGTACTTTCTTTTTTATTGTTAAATTTATTATTCTAATAAAACTTCTGCATCAGCAAATCTCAACAATTAGTATCAAAGCTTCCACTAATTTAAGAGACCCAATTCAATTCAGCTCGATATACCTTGGATTGGTTTTCGTGGGTTGATCGATTGGGTTGAGTTGAAATTTTATTTAAGACTTGGGTTGGGTCAAGTTTGGGGATTGTTTTTTCCACTCATCTAATCTAAAGACAACTTATCATATATATTAGGTTATTTTATTATCTCTATTTTAATCTTTTTAGTTTGATATATTTTTGTATTTTGAGAATTAGTTAGGATGAATTTGGAAATTTGGATTACTATAATTCAGGAATATTATGTAAAGGACAAAGTTTGTCTGTAAACTTGGTTGTAACCTTAAGCTACAACTTCCTTTAAAAAAAATTAACATTGCTATATACTTTAAAAATTTAACTATTGGATTACATGTTCTTTACGCTCTTAACACACATGTCAAATTTTGGGCCAATCAGATGTTTCTTATTATATGATCCATAAACTTTTTTCTTATGCATAATTTTAGACTACAAAAACTTACAATTTAAACAACTAATTGATAACATAGCTATTGACCTTTGATCTTCTAGAAATTTTGCAAGCACGGAGAATATTAGAAGAAAATGTAATCCAATAATAAATCTGTTAAAATCCACATCTAATAAAAAGATATAAAGTGAAATAGTAACCTTAGGCTACAACCAAGTTTGTAGCCAAATTTCGTCCTTGTGTAAATTAAAATAATGTATTAAAAAAAGTTCTTAAATAGTTTATGAAAGTCCAAATTTTTATATAGCAAAAAACATGTAAACACAACTTACTGACTCAACCTAATCCAACTTGATTTATGTGGGTTGGGTTGGGTTGGTTTCTACACTTGTGATACATTTAGGTGGTAGCAAGGTTAAATTAGGTTGAAGAAACCTTCCAACATGATCCATGCACACCACTAATTGGGGCACTCTAAAATTGTAGGGGTGTGAAAAACAAAAAGTTCAATAATATACGCATGGCTCTTCAAGAAATCATATTTCTTTCCAAGCATGAAACCATGATTTCATTTTTAAAACCAAAGTATAAAACAAAAAACTTTTACCTTTCAAGAACAAGAAATATAATAAGATTCAAAACTAAACTAATATATAAAAATTTAAACTATCATTTATTTAATATTAACAAAATATAAATAAAATACAAAAAAAGTTATTGTTTCTTTATAAAATTCAACTCAATCACCCATTAAAGTGAAGCTCAACCTTAATTTGAATCTCAAAAATTATATATTATTAATTCTATAATAAATTTTGTTGCAATTTCCGTTCAATGTACAAAATCATAGAACCTGTTAAAAAAATCACCCTTTATTTTGTTACGAAGCATGGTCTTAACATTATTCATGGCTAGAAAGATCAAAATTTTAGTTGGTTTCCCCGTCTTCTATAAATTAAATAAAATTATATTTTTTATTTCATTATATATCCATTACTCTTCTAACTAAATACTAATTAGAGTTGTCAACTAAATAATTATATGAAAACTCTCCAAACACAAGCAAATCTTTGAAACAACTCATCAGCCTTAGTCAATTAGTATTATATTTATTTTGAGAGAGTTTCAAATTATAGCGTCCGCTCTTGATAATAGCTCTTTATTATCAGACCAAAACACCAATCAATTTTTGGTGTAGGCGGAGATTGAACCTCAGATCTTTTATTTAACCATCAGATATTTTACCAGTTGAGCTAACTAGAACTCACAATTAGTATTATATTTTAAGACAAAGTTTGGCTACAAACTTAGTTTTAGCTTCAACAATAAGAAGATGACATGTGTCCAAAATTATATACAATCACATAAGTGTGGTTTAGGAAGTCATGTGCAATGCACATGACATGGACACATGTCATCTTGCTATTATTTGTTGTAACCTCAGGCTACATCCAAGTTTGTAACCAAACTTAGTTCTATATTTCTGTAATCTGTCCAATACTTTGTCTAATGTGTTGCCAAGTAATAATAAAAAAACAAAAACAAAAACACCAAAACAAATCATTTAGGTGTAGTCAGACAGCAACACAAGATCTAAATCTCATTGTTGAAATTTTTTTTACTTTGGATTTCAAACCGCAAACAGCTAAAGTGCCAAACACACTGTCATTTCCAAATAGTAATTTGAATACAAAAGAAAGTGAAATAAGTTGACAAACAAGTTGCTACCATAACTCCAAGAAATTTTCTAAATAAAGTAAGAGGACCACAGCGCAAGTAGTTCCCCCACCCCCCCCCCCCTGCTACTTGACCCCTTGTATTTATTGTATCCATTGATTTTATGAATTCTGGGCTAAGACAACACCCCATTTTTCTTTTGGCCTAAAAGCAAAACAGCTTACCAGTTAAATGAGTTTGACACCTTCACCCAATCACCCCTAAACGAAACTACCACCTGCCCATATATTCTGAGAATTTATTCATGTGCATCACATGATTGTTTAAATAACACTATTTGGCCTGTATTTTCTATGTTGGAATATGTTCTTTTTTTACTTGTGTCAATTTATGGTATGTTAGTAGGCAACACAGTCCTCTTCTTCACAAGTAATAATATGCACCATGTTCGTGTATTGTTTCTCATCAATCTCCACAGCTGTTAGAGCCCCATCCAACAGTAGTAGCATCAAAGCTTTTGGCGAGGAAAAAGTTCATAGACAATGGGAAGCAATTCAACATGATAGCCTGCTCATGGATACAGTTCATGATTCATGACTGGGTTGATCATTTGGAGGACACTGAACAGGTTTTAATTTCAATATTGTCTTAATCAAAGTTTGCTTTCTAGCAAAGTGAGTTCAAGCATAACAATAACTAAGTATTAGGATCTTCTTCATTTGAAATAGATCCATTTTATGTTTCACATTATATGTGTACACAATCAGATCCAAGAAATAAACTCTTAATCGTGAAATGAACTCTTTCTATTTCAAGCAAAATGGAGAGGATCCTATTCCAATGTGTCATAAACCAATTCGGTCATGTATTATATGCATGTTGACCAATTACAGCCATCCATAATGTTTGACCTTATGATCGTAATTGACAAAGAATATTGCAATATCAAAAGGCCTAATATCTATGGCTCAAACAAATGACTTAAAAATTATAGTTACATGGTTAGAAACATTTTATTTATCGATTAAGATAAATTAATTTTTCATAATTCTTTTAGCAGATAGAGGTCAGAGCTCCTGATGAAATTTCAAGTGGGTGTCCCTTAAAGTCTTTCAAGTTTTTTAAGACCAAAAAAGTCTCTATTGATTTGTGTCACCTCAAGAATGGCTCTCCGAATACAAGGACTCCTTGGTTGTAAGTAGTTTTCAAAGTACTGTCTCTTACTATTATAAGTGCATATAGGTTATAAGAACTCATTCAATTTCATATGTGATCCCCTCTGTCTGAATGCAGAGAAAATGGAGAAGGAGATTTTTATTTTGGGAACTAATAGCAACAAATTAGACTCAAGAGGATGTAGGATTGGAAGTTCTCCTCTTTCCTCCTATCTCTTTAGTAAACAAACAAAGCATTAGAATAGAATTATCCATATGCAAACAAAACAGCATATTACATGTTCTTATGAATAACTAATAACATTTTATCTTCAAATATTTATCCAAGAAAAAACACTTATTCTTCAAATAATTATATTAGAATGCAAATCCCAAGCTAATTGTTTTAAACAATGTTGCGTGTTACAACTGTCTCCATTTGTTGCCATGGATAACATACTGAGCAGTACAATATATAACAGTTACTAGAAAGGGAGTTTTTAACCTGAGTAAATAAAAAGAATTGAATTTAAAAATAAAAATAAAAGGAAAAGAGGGAGGATTAATTTCACCAAAAATTGCTGGGACATCTAATTTTTGGAACTAATTCTCTGTGGCAAGTTTAAAGTTTCTGTTAGGTAGGCTCGTAATCAAGAATGTGGAGTGGGACAATCAACTGGACCTGAGCTTTCGGTTGTATTCCAATTGTCAATACTTTTGAGTTTAACTTGTCTTGGTTTGTAAAATCAAGTCATTAGAAAAGAATGTGTACTTTGTGAGAATGAATTTTTTTTTTTTTACATGACTAGGGATGGGAGTGTAATTTATGGGAATGACAAGGAGGGCATGAGAAGAGTGAGGACATTCAAAGATGGAAAATTGAAGATCTCAGAAGATGGGCTGCTTCAGCATAATGAGAAAGGCATTCCTATCTCAGGTGATGTTCGAAATTGCTGGGCTGGCTTTTCCCTCCTACAAGCGTTATTTGTTAAAGAGCACAACGCTGTATGTGATATGCTAAAAGTAAGTTATTTTTATTTTAGTTTATATTCTGTGATTCTTTTTCCCAATGGTGAAGTTGGTGTTATGTACTTGAACATTTATGGCATCTAATTTGAACAGTTTTGGGCCAATTTTGGAAAAATTGCAATATTGCTGCATGAAAATTAAACTGTCATATTTTGTCTGGTTAGCAATTGTAGAATCTTATTCTATAATTTTCCTGATATGCAAGAAATATGTGTGATAATAATGTATGCACTTCATGAATAATATATATTATGTTCAGTTAATGATTTAGTTTATAGTTCTTTGGTTTTAGGTATATTACCCTGATTTGGATGATGAGCAGCTCTATAGGCACGCAAGATTGGTGACTGCAGCTGTCATTGCTAAAATCCACACCATTGACTGGACCGTTGAACTCCTGAAGACCGATACTCTTCTAGTAGGGATGAGCGTAAACTGGTAAGATAGTTAAGACATATTAAAGAAGTCAATGAAACATAGTGGTCATGTTTAAAGTAGTGACATTAAATATTAAATATTTGTTTTAATTTGATGAAGAAATGATAAAAACACAGAGATCCTTTTACAAGTTATGAGAAAAAAGAGAAAATCAGCAAAGATGAGAGTAACATTTAATGCACTTCTAATGCCATTGCTTTTTACTTTACACTTCACTGAAAATCAAATATGTAAACCATGTTTTTTTCAGGTATGGACTTTTGGGGAAGAAATTTAAGGAGTTTCTTGGACATATATTGGGATCAATACTGAGTGGATTGGTTGGTCTTAAAAAGCCGAGAGATCATGGAGTTCCCTATTCAGTAACTGAAGAGTTTGTAAGCGCCTACAGAATGCATTCACTTCTACCTGAAACACTTGTCCTTAGGGACATCACGTCTTCAACTTCAGAAGACAAACATCCTCCCATACTACATGAGTACTTCCCTTTCTCTCTTCTTACACTATATCTACAAATGTTAGGCACCAGTACAATGGACATTTTCATGCCATTTTTTTCCCACCTTTTATGGATTTTCTGCATCTTGCTACAAAATTTATAGTTTTCTTTGGAGACATCGACACAAATGTACTAGGTGCCAAGAACCATGTGTGCAGGGGCAAAATCAGGATTACAGAATTGGAGATCAAATTAGAGAGAACATTATTTATAATTTAAGATCATAAGGTTAAATGTGTAATAGATGCTCTTCTTTTTCTCTTTCTTTTTTTTGGGGGGGGGGGGGGGGGGGGGTGGTGGACATCCATATATGCTGTTAAGAGGAAATTATTATGTACTCTCGGAATACCATAAATGCGTACTCTCTCCTCTCACTTTTTTTTTTTATTTTATGTTTTACTGATTAAATTCATGGTGAGACCCACCATTCATGTGAGAGGAAGGAATACGCATTAATGGTACTCCAGAAGTACTTAATAATTTTTTGCTGTCAAGAATGAAAAGACAAGGAGACTGAGAAACATTGTACAAGAGAGAGCCTTTATATAGGCACAATAGGTATGGAGAACAAGTACAATGAGTCTAGGGCAAGTACAATTCAATGGGCCCAAGCCCTGTGGGCTAATAGACTAGCATATTCTACAAAAAAATATGGCCTTAAATGTTAGTAAAACTAAGAACATTTCAAGGCTCCCAAGCTCCAGCATAGTACCACTTGCAGTGTTGATGGAGGAGAGATGTGTATTATTGGTAGTGGTTGCATATGGTGTTGATGTTGTGCTAGTATTTCCATTTTATAACTCGTTAATTATTATTTTTCTGATTGTGTTGTTAATGATGTGGGGGTGAAAAACAAAGGCTTTCAGATGTAAAAATAGTGTTTCATTTTCCTCAACTTAGGAAGCAACATTGCAATTTTTTTCATTGCAACAGAATAATGTTTAGAATTAATTTTCAAAAGGAAAGTAGTTTGAGATACTAATTAAATGTTACCTTGCTAGAAACTCTACATGACTAACTGTAGGGATTATGAATCCAGGGTGCCTATGAGGGAATTGGTGGGTATTGAAGGAGAGAGAAAACTGTCAACAATTGGAATGGAGCAAATGCTGGTATCATTGGGTCATCAGTCTTGTGGGGCACTCACATTATGGAACTATCCATCATGGATGAGGAACCTTGTAGCCCATGATATTAATGGAGAAGATAGACCAGATCCTGTTGATATGGCCAGCTTGGAAAGTATATCATCTCATTCTTCAATTTCTATTTACAACTCTCATTTTATTTCCACTTTCATAGTCCAAATCTAATTTTACAATGCTGGACCATTAGTTTATAGAGATAGAGAGAGGGAAGTTCCCAGGTACAATGAGTTCCGGAGGAACTTGATGATGATTCCTATTAGCAAGTGGGGAGATTTGACGGATGATGAAGAAGTCATCGAAGCTCTCTATGATGTGTATGGAGATGATGTAGAGAAGCTAGACTTGCAAGTTGGCTTAATGGCAGAGAAGAAGATCAAAGGCTTTGCAATCAGTGAGACTGCTTTCTTTCTCTTCATACTAACTGCTTCAAGGTATGCTCCATGTCATACTAAGAATAAGATGACAAATTTGATTTTTTTTTTCTTAGAGTGCACTAATGCTTCGTTTTGTACGATGATGTTGTTCAGGAGGCTAGAAGCTGATCGCTTTTTCACGTCCAGTTTCAACTCCAACACATACACACAGAAAGGCCTAGAATGGGTTAACAAGACTGAGACTTTGAAGGATGTGATTGATCGGCATTTCCCTGAAATGACGAGGAAATGGATGACATGTTCAAGTGCATTCTCAGTGTGGGATTCAACCACCACCACCTTATAAAAAAAATAATAATAATAAAAAAATAAATAAAATAAAAAATAAAAACCACAACCAGAAAAATTGTTGCGGCCACAACCACCAGAAAAATTGTTGCGGCCACAACTACCAGAAAAACAATAGAACCCACAACCCACCCACCCACAACACCAGAAAAATTGTTGCGGCCACAACCCACCCACCGCCGACCCATCCTTCGGAACCCATTCACCGATTTCGCACAACAGAACCCACCACCACCGATTCGCCCATCACCAGCCGACCCACCCACCACTGAATCTGACCATCGCAACCCACCACCAGTGATCCGCCAATCACCATCTCAACCCACCCACTGCCGAACTGGGTATCAAATCACTGCACCAAAAAAAAAAAAAAAAAAAAACCCACAGCGACAAAGATCGGAGTGAAAGAAGAAAAGAGTGAGAAGAAAAAACTGAGGGTGATGTCTGAGAGGAAGAGAGAAAAACAATGAGATTGAGAAGAAAAAAGAGTGAAAGAAGAAAAGAATGGAGAGGCGTGATGTCTGAGGAAGAATGAGAGAGAAGAGAAAAGAATAAAGTGAAGAGAGAGGAGAGAGAAAAGAGAATAAAAAATGATTAAAACTTATACCACACCGATTCCGTACCGTTGCAAATTTGCAACGGTACTGTTCACATGTTGCAAAAATTATGAGATTTAGCCCATCTGATATTTGGTGTTTTTTGTGTTTGGTGTGGCAAATGTGCCAAATATTTGGCATTTGGCACATTTGCCACATCTACTGTGGATGCTCTTAAGAATATAAAGTGAGAGAAAGACTAAATAGTCTATATATTCTGTGTAAAATAATAATGTACAATAGAGAGTTTTATATATGCTAGATTTGTGTGCAGTACAAGTAATACGAGTAAACTACAAGTACAGTATATTGGGCTAAGTCCAACGGGCTAATATAGTCTAAGTTATACACTAACATCCCTCCTCAAACTCGAGGTGGCAAGGAGGAAGCTAACTGAAGTTTGGATATAAGATCTTGAAGACGACCAGGCAGGTGAGTCTTGGTGAAGATATCAGCAGGCTGGTCAACAGAGGAGACGGAGAACAACTTGAGATTGCCATTTTTGAGATGATGGCGAGTGATGTGGCAGTCAATCTCAATGTGCTTGGTGCATTCATTGAAAACATCATTATGAGCAATGTAGATAGCACTATGATTGTCACAATAAAGCGGAATGGCAGTGGGCTATGGAGCATCCATGTCAGTCAAGAGCCAGCGAAGCTAGACAAGTTTGCAAGTTGTGTCAGTAAGGATATGATACTCAGCCTTAGTACTGGAATGGGAAACCACATCCTGCTTCTTGCTACGCCACTAGACTAGAGAAGTATCCAACAGGAAACAGAAACCTGTGATGAAGCATCAATCAATCGGATTACTTGCCCAGTCCACATCTGAATAAGCATGAAACTCAAGAAAAGACCGAGAGAAGGAATGGAGACCATGATAAAGTGTGCCCTTGACATATTGAAGAATCTGAAGAACGGCAGCATAGTGGACAAAACGAGGGGCGTCCATAAACTTACTAACCATACCCATGACATGTGAAATATTCGGACGAGTAATAGTAAGATAAATCAGACTACCAACCAACTGACTATAGCAAGTAGCATTAGATATAGGTTCACCATCCAAAGGTGTGAACTTTGCATTATATTCCAAGGGAGTGGAAACAGTCTTGTTGTTGGTGATACCAACTTTGGAGAGAAGATCAGAAGCATATTTAGCTCGGGAAAGATAATATCCATCAGAGGATGAGGTAACCTCAAACCCAAGAAAATAGCTAAGAGTGCCCAGATCTTTCATCTCAAAATGTTGACTAAGAAAGTGCTGAAGAGAGCGGATACCTGCATAATCATCTCCAGTAATAATCATATCATCAACATAAAGAAGAATAAGAGTGATACCAACAGAGGATCTTCGGACAAAGAATGTAGTGTCATGAGGACTCGAAGTGAAACCTTGCTAAGCAACAACTGAGCTAAACTTTTCAAACCAAGTTCAAGGAACCTGCTTGAGGCCATAATGAGCATGGTGAAGGCAATAAACTTGACTACCTGAGTGTGGATAGCTAGGGGGTGGCTACATGTACACTTCTTCTTGGAGGTCTCCATTGAGAAAAACATTCTTCACATCCATTTGATAAAGGCTAACGGCGAACAATAGCCATAGCAATGAGACATCTGATAGATGTAAGGCGAACAACTGGAGCAAATGTTTCCTTATAGTCAATGACATACTCCTAGGTAAAGCCCTTGGCAACTAAGTGAGCCTTGTACCATTCAACAGATCCATCAGCCTTGGTTTTCATCTTGTAAACCCACCTACAACCTACTACAGACTGACTAGGAGGCAAATCAATCATATCCCAAGTGTGATTCTTATGAAGGGCATCTAGTTCTTCGTTTATAACTTACTGCTAAAGAGGGTCAGTAAGGACCTCACGATAGGTATAAGGTTCATAAAGGGTGGCAAGAGTAAAAGAGTAATGATAATCAGTGAGATAAAGGGGAGAAATGCTTACCTGAGTGGAATGACGAAGTTCAGGACCAATAGAAGACTCAAGAGAGGATGGTGCCACAAGATCCAAGATATGTGGGTCATATATTGGGGATAGAACCGGAGATGAGTTGTTTGGAAAGGCAACCAATGTCAAAGAATCCTCCACAAGTTCAGGATAGAAAGGGAGGAAAAGATCAGTAAAAATGGGAGACTCTAAGGAAGAAGATGCAGGAAACTGTTGAAGACTCGTGAAAGGATGATATTCTTAAATCTCAACACGATGGGAGACACGAAGGCGATGAGAAATGGGATCATAGCAGCGAAACCCCTTTTGAGATACATCATAACCAAAGAAACAACAGAGATAAGCATGAAGCTGGAGCTTTGTTCGTTCATGAGGAGGAAAAGAGACAAAACAAGCACAACCAAAAACTCGAAGAGAGGAGTAGTCAGGAGTTTGACCATAGAGAAGCTCGAATGGTGATTTGTTGTGTGTAATTGGTAAAGGAATACGATTAATGGTGTACACAGCAATGAGTGCAGTCTCACCCCAAAAGCGCTCAGGAAGAGAGGTAGAAATGAGAAGGGTGCAGACAATATCATGAATGTGACGATGATTTCGTTCTGCACGACCATTTGTTGAGAGGTATAAGGACAAGATTGTTGAGGAAGGGTACCATGACTATCTAAAAAGGATAGGAAAGATTTATCATTATATTCTTGAGCATTATCTGATCGAAAGACTTTGACGATGCGATTGAATTGTGTTTTAATCATTTTATGAAATGTTTGATAAATAGACACAAGTTCAGACTTATGGTGAAGTAGATAAATCCAAGTATATCGAGAAAAATCATCCACAAATATGACAAAATATCTAGATCCCCCCTCAGTGGGAACCAATGCAAGACCCCAAATATTAAAATGTATAAGATCAAAAGGTGCAGAAGAAAAGGAGTCACTATTATTAAAGGGCAATTTTGTTTGTTTGCCAAAATGACATGAAGTACAATCAAAATTTTGAAACTAAACAAAACATAAATGACCTTGAAAAGCTAACAATTGAAGACAAGATAAGGATGGATGACCAAGACAAGCTTGCCATAGATCAGGTGAGGGGGTGGCAGTGGTAGCAGCTGTAGAAACAACTTGTGAAGGAATCTTCAAGTCATGAACCTCAAACATACGACCAACCTTACGGCCTGTCCCAAGCACTTGACTCGCCCGGGTATCCTGCACATCCACACCATGATTAGTAAATAAAAGATCTATGCCTAATTCACAACTTTGGGATATGAAAAGTGTCACTAAGGGATAAACAAAGAGAAGAGATTGTTCCTTTATGACTAATAGGCATAGGAGTTTCATTAGTAGTATAAATGGTGATTTGATGTTCTAAAGGTGCCTTATCAGAAAATTGGGATTCATCAGGAATCATATGGTTACAACATGACAGTATAAAAAAACCAAGGTTGGTTACCTGATGTGACAAAAAGGGCAGTGGAAGTGTAAGAAAAAATCTGTTGAACTACTCCTTAATATCAGTTGTAGTAAGTGAGGAAGCCAAAGATGGACCTATAGGAATCGATGGATTTGAAGGACATACAGCAGCTGCCCGTGGAATAGAAGCTTTATTCTACTCTTGCATAAATTTCTACAGTTTGCAACAAATTGAGATGTCGTGGCCTTTGGCATGGCAAAACTCGCAACGATGGGAGGCTGTGGAGATGGTGTAGCCAATGCATGATTAGATGATGACATGTGATGAGTAAGTTGACGATTCTCCTCAGAAATGAGCTCCTTGACTACAACATCAAGAGAAGGAGTAGGAGACTGGTTAAGCAGAGAAGCCCTAGTAGGCTCAAAATCCTTATGTAAACCTATCATAAAGTGCATAAATTTACGGCGATCCCGATATTTGACAAAGAGCTCAATGTCCTTAGAACACACTAGTGGAGGATCTGCAGCAGAGATTTGTTCCCACATAGTAGAAGTCTGAGAATAAAAATCAGAAATAGACTGACATGTCTCTTGGTGCATTTGATAAAGTTTTGATTCAATGTGGAACTTCAGGCTTGAATCATTAGTACAATTATAATGATCAACCAGAAATTTCCAAGCAGCCTTAGTAGTCTCAAGACAAGGAGGAAGATTATTAGTGGAGGGGATAGATATATTGGTAAACCAAGACAAGATCTTACTCTGAATACTCTTCCATTCCTCTAGGCATTCTTCATAATCATCTGCTATAACAGTAGTTTTGGAGGCATCTTTAGCAATTGTGGCTTTGGACTTAGGGTTTGGTACTAGCTTAGGAATTGAACCAGTCACATATCTCCATAATTTACTACCCTTGAGAAAGATAGTCATATTCTGAGACCATGCATGATAGCTAGTAGGACCATCCAATATAATGGTGATAGGACGAATGATATCACGTTTGCTTTGTTGAGCCATAATGAAGAAAATGACCAAAAAATGGGATTTAGAGACCTCAAATGAAGAAACAGAGCCCAAAATCAAAATCTACGTGAAAAACTAAGCAAGATAGGCCTCGTTGAAAAATTTTGATTTTGGCCAAAAAGTCAACGGTCAACGGTAAAGTCAACTGCTAATGTGTGCTGATGTAGGCGGATGACACAAGGTGTTGAAGTGTGCAAAATGACATCAGCCTAGGGCTGACGTGGACAAACGCTGATAGTGTCAGGTGCGTAAAGCGCATGGCGGCTCAGTTACTGGTGCATGGAGTGCGTGTTCGATAGTCAAAAGCTTTAGGCAGTGCGTGTGGGCACGTGTGAGGTTCTTTCTGGCTGTTCTTAGTTGAGTTTTGCTCGAGATTGGCTGTTAGTCACGCTATGCTTTTGCTTTAGCAATTGGATGAATAGAACGATGATATTCGAGAGTTGCAAGGACTAAGGATGTGACAGCGGTAACTCACTTCTAACAGTGGCTACTAGATGAAGGGGAGAGCAGCGGAAGAGCACCGAAGATGACCACAAGAACCAAAATATTAGAGCAATGGCTCTGATACCATTTAAGAGTATAAAGTGAAAGAGAAAGACTGAATAGTCTGTATATTTTGTGTAAAATAATAATGTACAATAGAGAGCCTTATATAGGCTAGGTATGTGTACAGTACAAGTAATATGAGTAAACTATAAGTACAGTATATTGGGCTAAGCTTAATGGGGGAATCTAGTCTAAGCTATACACTAACAACATCAAAATAGAATGGTTACTAGAACCATTGCTAGCAATCCATGGAGTCTTGACAAGCATTTGGTTGTGATGCAACAGTATGAAAAAAAGTTAGCAATTGAAGAACTCTCATTCAATCAGGCTAGTTTTTGGGTCCAATTGCATGGCATCCCATTACGTTATGTTAGGTTCTAAAGGTTTAGGAATTTATGTATTTAGAACTCTAATTTGTAATATTGGCAAACCATGATCAAAACAATATGTTTAGTCTTGTTATAGTGTGCTCAAAGTTGTTTAATTATTGTAAAGTTGGAATCGAGAGACTGTAGATGCATTGGGGCATTTCGGTCTGACTCGATCGATCGAAGAATAGATTCAATTGATCGAAAATTGACCAGATTGTGTTTTCTGCAGAATTTCCAACTCAGCCCTAACTCATTAAACGTTTAGGGTTTTATGTTTTTGCCCTAGGTATATAAGGCAAAACCCTAGCCACGTTTTTAGAGTTGCTTCAGTTGTATTGTTGCTCATACATTGCTGTTTTGTGTAAATCTCTTGTGAGATCTAGAGGAGCTTTCCTTTACACAAAGCTTAGGGTTTTCAAGGTAGAGATAGTATCAACATCTTGATGATCAACTTGGTTGCTGCCATTGGAGCTTAAAGAAACACAAGTGGGGGTGCTTGTATCTTGTGGAGAATCCAAGAAAGAAGGAGTCTGTGGATTCGGAGCTTGCACGTGGTCGTGTCAGTAAGTTCTACTGGTGGGTAGCATTAGGAAGTCGAGCGGGGAGCTTGTAGTCCTTTTGTATGAACTTCGATTCTTTCGCATAGTGGATTCAGGTTTACCTTGAGGATAGCTAGGTCAAATCCTCCCCAGGTTTTTACTGTGTGGTTTCCTGGGTGATCATATCATTGTGTCTTTTATTATTCCGCTGCTTTATTATTTTGATATGATTGTATGATTGCTTTAACCTAGAATTGCATAATTTGACTAAGTAACAACTTGGCTAATTAATCTAGGCTAACCAATCTGGTTGTGTTTAAGGGTCTAAATTTCCATCAAGTGGTATCAGAGCGGGTAGCTCTTTTGTTTGAGATTTTTTGATCTCTGAGCTGATCCTTGACCCCTGTTGTCATGGATTCTTGGAAAATCTTTTTGCTTATTAGTCAACTTATCTACTTGCTGTCTTTGACGTTTGTTGTTTTTGTTAAATCTTTCCTTAAGTGTCTTGGCATAATCACATGTGATAAGAATTATGTTTGTTATACTGCTTTAACTGCCTTAAAGGCACATGATTCTTGTCTTTGGTATTTGGATAGTGGTTGTTCCAGGCACATGACAGGAAATAAAGGTTTATTCAAAACACTCTTTGAAGGAAAGATTGGGACAGTCACTTTTGGAGATGGAAGTAAATCTGTGATCAGAGGCATTGGTACTGTGGACATTCCAGGATTGCCAGTTTTTAAAGATGTTTGGTATGTTGATGGATTAAAGGCCAATTTACTCAGCATAAGTCAGATTTGCGACAATGGATTAAATGTTCTTTTCACCAAGTATGAATGTGAGATACTTGATGGAGGAGGTGACTGTATGTGTGTTGGTGTAAGGACAGCTGGCAACTGTTATGGCATAACACCAAGTGTAAACAACAAGTGCTTTAGTGCAAAGATAGATCAAGTTGATTTGTGGCATCAACGCTTGGGGCATGCCAGTCATAAGCAGCTAGAGAAGATTTCCAAGTGTAAGGCAGTTATCGGGTTACCTAAATTTGAGAAGATAGATAAGTGCATTTGTGGACCATGTCAGATAGGTAAACAAGTAAAATCCAAGCATCCATCTGTGACTAGTGTTCAAACTTCAAGACATTTAGAGTTATTACACATTGATCTCATGGGTCCTGCTAGAGTTCAAAGTTTGGGTGGAAAGAAGTATATTCTAGTTGTTGTGAATGACTTTACTAGATATACTTGGGTTGTGCTTTTGAAGGATAAAGCTGAGGCTCCTAAGAAGATGATACATCTATGCAAGAAATTGCAGGTTGAGAAAGATACTGTGATAGCCAGAATCAAAAGTGATCATGGAAGAGAATTTGAGAATACCAAACTGGCTACTTTCTGCAATGATCAAGGCACTTACCAAGAGTTCTCATCACCCAAGGCACCTCAACAAAATGGGATTGTGGAAAGGAAAAACAGGGTTGTTCAGGAGATGGCACGAGTCATGCTACACAACAAAAAGTTGCCAAAGTCCTTCTGGGGGATAGCAGTCAACACTGCTTGCCATACACTCAACAGGGTGTATTTTAGACCTGACTCCAAGAAAACTCCCTATGAACTCTGGAGAGGGAAGAAACCTGTTGTCAAATATTTTAGGATATTTGGCAGTGACTGTTACATTCTACGTGATAGAGAGAACCTAGAAAAGTTTGATGCAAAGAGTGACAAAGGATACTTTCTAGGATACTCTTCCACCAGTAGAGCTTATAAAGTGTACAATTTAAGAACCAAAACAGTCATGGAATCTTCAAATGTTGTGATAAATGATGAAGTGTGTTCAGAAGCATCTTCAGAAAGCACTGTTCCTGCTCAAGATGAGTCTTTAGAAGTTAATGATGCTCTTCTTACTGATTATGTTGTGAAACATAGTGAGGAAGAGCTGCTGGTGTTGAATGATACAGTCTCAGTACCATCAAGTTCAGAACCATCCACTCCGGTTCATGACACTCGACAGGTACAAAGTGAGCTCAGTCCTACATTTGAACAGAAAGGTACCACAACATCTCTTGTTAAACGTCCATCATCTAGAGTGAGATTGAATCATCCTTCCACAAATATATTAGGTAGTCTGAATGATAACATGAGATTGAGATCAAAAGCCTTGAATGTGATCACTCACTCATGTTATCTGTCCCAATTTGAACCAAAGAAGGTAGATGAAGCACTTCAAGATGCTGATTGGGTAAATTCCATGCATGAAGAACTTCATCAATTCGTTCGAAATGATGTGTGGGAATTAGTTCCTAGGCCGGAAAATGTAAATGTGATTGGAACTAAATGGATCTTTAAGAACAAGTCAGATGAACATGGCACTGTGATTAGAAACAAATCAAGACTTGTTGCACAAGGGTACACACAAGTGGAAGGAATTGACTTTGGTGAGACCTTTGCACCAGTTGAAAGATTGGAATCCATTCGGATACTGTTGGCCATTGCAAGTCATCTAAACTTCAAGTTGTATCAAATGGATGTCAAAAGTGCTTTCCTAAATGGGATGTTACAAGAAGAGGTGTATGTTGAGCAACCTAAGGGATTTGTGGATCCTCACAGACCAGATGACGTCTACAAGTTAAAGAGAGCTCTCTATGGTTTGAAATAAGCTCCTAGGGCTTGGTATGATAGATTGACTGCATATCTCATTGAGCATGGATTCAAAAGGGGATCTGCAGATACAACTCTCTTCATAAGAAAGGATAAGACTGGTTTTGTTGTAGCTCAAATTTATTTTGATGACATTGTTTTTTGTGCTACTAATGATTCTCTTGCTCATTCTTTTGCAGATGAAATGAAGGCAATGTTTGAAATGAGCATGGTTGGTGAATTGACTTATTTTTTGGGATTGCAAGTGAAGTAAACAGAGTCAGGAATCTACATCAATCAAGCTAAATATGTAAGAAATTTGGTCAAGAGATTTGGACTGGACAAGGCTGCTCATGCTAGAACACCAATGGCTGCTAATGTGAAATTAACAATTGATCCATCAGGTGAGTCTGTTGATGTTACTTCATATAGAAGCATGATTGGTTGTCTCTTATATTTAACTGCTAGTCGTCCTGATATCTCTTTTAATGTTGGTGTTTGCTCTAGATTTCAGTCTAATCCTAAGGTTTCTCATTTAAATGTTGTTAAGAGAATTATCAAATATGTGAGTGGAACCTGTGATTATGGATTGTTTTATAGCAAAGAGTCAAATTTGTCTCTTGCTGGTTTTTCTGATTCTGACTGGGCTGGGAATGCTGATGATAAAAAAAGCACCACTAGGGGGTGTTTCTATGTTGGAGCCAATCTTGTGGCTTGGATGAGTAAGAAACAAAATTCTATTTCTTTATCCACTGTTGAGGCTGAATATATTGCTGCTGGGAGTTGTTGTTCTCAGCTCCTTTGGATGAAAAAACTTTTGAGTGATTATGGGATTCCTCAAGACACCATGGTTGTCGATTGTGATAATTCTAGTGCCATAGACATATCTAAGAATCCTGTTCAGCATTCTAAGACCAAACACATTGAACTTAGATATCACTTCATTAGGGATTTGGTTGAAAAGAAAATTATTATTCTTGAGTATATCCCTACTGACCGTCAAAATGCTGACATCTTCACCAAACCTCTTGATGGAAGTAAGTTTGAGACACTTCGTCAAGTCATTGGTGTGCTTCGGTGTCCCTAGTCTCTTTTGGCTTTCTTGGTCCTTGTGCTTCATTGCTCTTTCCTCTGTGACCATTGTTCTTGGGTTTTCTTTGTGTTTTTTTTGTTTCTAGGGTTTGCATTGCATTACATTCATGCATTTCATTCTAGGATTTATTTGTTTTCTCTTTTTATATATATATATATATATATATATATATATAAAAGGAAAAGGAGAAAGCAAAAATGTGTTTGACATTGTTTTCTTGGTTTTTGAAAACAAGGTTGGTCAATTTATTTACACATATTATGTCCTATGTACCTTGTTTAGCTTTGATGAGCTTATTTATTGCACTTGACTAGTTGAAGCTTTGTAGTGCATGTTGTGTGGGAAAGATGGTTATGGTGTTTATCACTTTGTCTTAATCTTGAAGTCACATGTTATTTAACTGACGGACTTGGTCCTTTTGAGAAAGGCATAAATAACCATCTCACCACTGTTCACTAGCCAATCATGAACACCTTAGTGCATATCATAAGATTTTGTGTACTTGTTACACATGCACAAAAAGAACATAAGGTGATGCCTCGGCTTAATTGCTTAATGCTTAAAATTGGTGTGTACTATTAGGCTTGATGCCATCTCACATAATTACAATTGGTGTGTACCATTAGGCTTGATGCCATTTCACATAATATGTTTCACATTATAATGGGGCAAAATACAAGAAACTTACATGATTGCAAGCTTTTGTTCTAGGAGATGTGGGAGTTATATGATGTAACTCTTTAGGTGATAGTCTCTTTTAAATTCTATGTGATGGATTTTGTAGACTTTGTGATTGATTGCTATTCACATATCACCTCACATGTATCTCAAGTTTTTTTGCTAGTTACACACACTACACAAGTTACTCTTTGCTAAACTTTATACATGTTATTGTGTGTGTTTTTGGTCTGACCAACCAAGTTTGAAAATATTCTGAGAATTATGCAAAACATTTTTTTTGCTTAAGAATTTCAAAAGTGAATGGCTGAAATTATCTTTGGAGAAACCGGGATTCAAGTTCGGTTTTTGAAAAATCATTCCATCTCATACTCATGCATTTTGTTTCTGTAATTTAATGCTTTGAGGAGTTATTTTCAAAATATGGTTTGTGCTTTTCAAAACTGTGATTTTTCTCAAAAATTTTGTGAGCCTCTGCCCATTTCGATCGATCCAGTCTGTTTTTCGATCAATCGAAAAAGTGCTTTATTTTGTTTAAAAATGACTGTCTAATTCGATCGATCGAATGTATTTTTCGATCAATCGAAAGTCGCGAATCAGGTTTTTAAAAACACTGTTCTTGACTTTTTCAAAAGTTTTCAAAAAGTTTTTTTTCTCTCTGACTTGGCAAGCTCAACCTATTCCAATTTTTGTCGTTTTCCTTCGGATTTTTTGCAAAGAATCTCTTTCCTCAAGCCGGTAAGACTCTTTTACCCTTCCTTTTGATTTTATTTTCATGATTTCATGCATAAATCCATGCATTTAAGGGAGATTTTCGGACTTAGCATTTTTGGGATTTTCTATTGATTCAAGCTCTATTTTGTGCAATTGATCATTGGGTTTTTGTGGGGACACATCATAAACATGATCCTTGCTTGTTAATTTGATCAATTTTGAGTTTGGTGAACAATTGAAAAATCTAGGGTTTGTTCTTGATCCGATTTGGGGCTTTTGTTAAATTGGGAAGAATTTGATGAAATTGGCTTGTTGTGTTGATGTAATTAAGCATTATAATCTATGTGCTGTGTTTTGTAATGCTCAATTCATCAATTTGTTAAAAAAATTTCAACAAGTGGTTTTCAATTTTTGGGGTTTTTGATAGAAATTCCCTGTTCAAGCCAATTTTATCAATTTTGTCTCAATTGAACTTAATTGCTTACTGCATTAGTACATGCATCATGGCATTGTATTTGTTCATGCATCATATAGATTTTCATTCTTTTGATTTTTGTGCTAACTTGCAGTCTGCCCTTGGTTTTGTTTTCTTGTGTTCTTTTGGTTTTCTCTTTGTGTCTCTGTCCTTTCCTTAGCATCATGCCTAGGAAGACTAGAGCCCGTAGGACAATTCCTTCCTCTTCTCCATCCCCTCCTTCCTTTGACCGTGAGAAGTTTCCAAGTGAGAAAAACCAAGAGATTTTTGAGAAGCTAAATCTTAGGAGAAAGATTTGGGCTGAGCGTTCTATACTATTAGATGAACTTGATCCTGCCATTAGGGCAAACTTTGAGCGTCGGGGCTGGTTACCCTTGGTGGATGTTTCTGATCCTCCTCCACCTTCTGCCTTGATTAGAGAGTTCTTTTCGAACATCTCTATCCGCATCTATGATTCCAACACTTTAGTAAAGAGTTGGATACGAGGCGTAGAGTACACCATTACTCCTCAGGTAGTGGCTAATGCTCTAGGGGTACCATTGGTCCAGCATCCTGTCTATCCATATGACGAGTCTCCCGAGTTGAGCGATGTTTTGTCTTACATCACTGGGACTACAGTCCAGTGGGGTTCTGATCCTAGGATCACTTCTGCTGAGCTCTCCGGGTTGCACTATCTGTTCTTTAGGATAGCTTGTCATTCTATCTGGCCCATCTCCCATGTTCACACAATTCCTCTTGAGAGGTGTGTGTTTTTGTACGCCCTGGTTACTGATGCTCCTATTAGTTTTCCCCATCTTTTTCTTCATTCTTTGAACGATGTTTATAGGAGTTCATCCACTGCTCATGCTCTTGTACATCTTATTTTCATTCATAGGATTCTTCTTTATCTTGATCTTAGTGGCTTCCTTTCCTCTGAGCCCGTTCATGTGATAGCTCTCATAGATGTGTCTTTTCTTAGACAGAGGGCCGCTCATCTTCGAGCTGGTTCTAAACACCCTAGGCCTGAGCCGTCTAGTAGCGCACCTCCCCCTTCTTCTTCTACAGCTCTTGCTGGTGAGGATGTTCCTGATCCAGTTGGTGATGATGCTGCTGCTACTAATGTTCCTCCACCTCCTGCGGCTGACTTTGATGTTCGTCGTACTCCGGAGACTATCATGACCGTTCAGGCGGTTCATGGTCAGATTTTGGTGGACTTGCTAGATGAGATTCGTGCTCTTCGAGTCGACTTTGCACGTCTTCATTCACCCTCACCACCTCCTTTTGATGGCGACTTGTGATTGCCGTTTGGCATTCCGTCACAGAAAGGGGGAGTGGAGGTTTGACTTGTAGAGGAGTTTTTGTAGTTAGGGGGAGTCTTTTTGGTTCTTTTTGTTTTTTGAGGAGCTTGTGGAGTTTTTAGATTGTATCTAGGTGCTTCACTTTGTATATCATTTTTGGGGATATTCATGCTAGGGGGAGTAACATTGATTGATATACATGTTATATTTATCGATTCTTGTTACTTTGTAATTCACTGCTTATTGATTTATATTTATGAGTTGTTCATTCATATATGTCTTTATTTTGTGTTGTGTGAATCTTACAAGAATGTTATACCTGTTGTTTTACTCTTTTCTGTCACAAATGTGTTTTTGTGTTTGTTGAGTATTTCAGGAATATACAGGTTGATTCAACTAAGCTGCTGTCTACACTTGCAACCGATGGATAGTAGTTAGGTTGAATTTGAGTTTATGAGCATTATCTTTGTAAAGGGCTTTTTACTTGTAAAACTTTGAGCTTTTAATTAGGGTTTTGTCACGGATTGGCAAAGGGGGAATTTGTTAGGTTCTAAAGGTTTAGGAATTTATGTATTTAGAACTCTAATTTGTAATATTGGCAAACCGTGATCAAAACAATATGTTTAGTCTTGTTATAGTGTGCTCAAAGTTGTTTAATTATTGTAAAGTTGGAATTGAGAGACTGTAGATACATTGGGGCATTTCGGTCTGACTCGATCGATCGAAGAATAGATTCGATCGATCGAAAATCGACCAGATTGCGTTTTCTGCAGAATTTCCAACTCAACCCTAACTCATTAAATGTTTAGGGTTTTATGTTTTTACCCTAGGTATATAAGGCAAAACCCTAGCCACGTTTTTAGAGTTGCTTCAGTTGTATTGTTGCTCATACATTGCTGTTTTGTGTAAATCTCTTGTGAGATCTAGAGGAGCTTTCCTTTACACAAAGCTTAGGGTTTTCAAGGTAGAGATAGTATCAACATCTTGATGATCAACTTGGTTGCTGCCATTGGAGCTTAAAGAAACACAAGCGGGGGTGCTTGTATCTTGTGGAGAATCCAAGAAAGAAGGAGTCCGTGGATTCGGAGCTTGCACGTGGTCGTGTCAGTAAGTTCTACTGGTGGGTAGCATTAGGAAGTGGAGCAGGGAGCTTGTAGTCCTTTTGTATGAACTTCGATTCTTTCGCATAGTGGATTCAGGTTTACCTTGAGGATAGCTAGGTCAAATCCTCCCCAGGTTTTTACCGTGTGGTTTCCTGGGTGATCATATCATTGTGTCTTTTATTATTCCGCTGCTTTATTATTTTGATATGATTGTATGATTGCTTTAACCTAGAATTGCATAATTTGACTAAGTAACAACTTGGCTAATTAATCTAGGCTAACCAATCTGGTTGTGTTTAGGGGTCTAAATTTCCATCACGTTACATGACAACAAAAGTTGCAACAAAAATAAGTTTGGTCATTGGAGAGCTAGCCCAACCAATTGTGCCAAAGGATTCAAAGGGGGGGGGGGGGAATTTTCTACGCCTTAAAATTTCCATTAACATCTCTCTCCCGTTGTACCGAGGACGCCTTATTTCACTGGATAATGGAAAACAAACTTGGGTGAGCTTCAAATATGAATGACTCCCAAATCTATGTTATTGGTGTGGAAGTCTCACTCACGACAATAAGGATTGTGAGAAGTGGATTAACAGTGAAGGTACTCTTCGCCCAAAGGATTGACAATTTGGCCCAAGCTTACGTGCAACTGCCTTTGTGCCATTAAGAAACACGGGTTTGACAGTGCCAGGGTTCTACGCAACAAGGAAAAAATCAGAAACTAGTGCAAAACCGATCAAAAAAGGACTTCGAAACCCAAAGTTCTTCCACAATACACAGCAGAGAACAGACAGATCACAGCAGCTGAGAGTAACACTAATGAGAATGTTTCGAAAAATAAGAAAAACCAAGAGCCGGGTTGTAATGGAAATGTAATCAATACATATGATGAAGCCTTACCTTATATCGTGCTAGGGAATAAGTGCACTATCTTTGAGGATATAAATTCAAAAGCCATTTCAGATAAGGTATCAAACCCTAAAGCTGTTTCTAATAACCCATAAGAAGACTTTGAGTTAGAATTGAATAGCATTGATGCCGAGTTATCCAAATATGACAAGGAGAAATCAGTGCTTGGAGAAAACCCTAGCCTAACACGTGCCTCATTTAACCCAAACCTACCCAATTTAATGAACCACGTGACTTTCATTTACCAGCTAGGGTTTTTTTTTTTTTTTTTAAGAGCCAATACCAACTAGGGTTGATACCTTTCCTCTCAAATTTCGAAAACTACCTTCCTAGACCCATGGACACGACCAAAAACTACAAGCCACAACAACAACTTTAATTGCATAATGGGCAAGAAAAGAGAGGCAACACCAACAGAGAGAGAGTATGTTCCAATTTCCAAAAGACATCAGCACCGATAGGATGAAGAAGATGAATTATTTGAAGTGGTGGAGGCTGGCTGCCAACCTTAGAGGTGGCAAAATTATACACGACCCGCAAATCTGACATGAAATTAATAGGTTATGGGTTGAGACTTAATAGGTTCGTGTCATATTCGAGTTGACATGATAGACCCTTTGATAAACAGGTTGGGTTAGTATTCAACCTATGGAACTCGTTTGACCTGTCTGACCCGTTTAATTAAATGAAAATTTACCAATATACCCTTCAAACCCTAGATATATAAACTTATTAGTAGTTGTAGTTTATTTTCTTTGACATATTGTGATTGATTATTTGTGATATTGAGATATGCTTTAGTTTTGAATGATTATTTGTGATGCCGTTACTCATTAGTTTTGAATTTTATATTTAAAATATTTATTTGTTTGTTTTTTCATAAATTTTTTTCTTCATTTTGATAAAATTTGATAAATATGTCAACACGACTGATTCGTTTAATAAATTAACCATATTAGGATTGAGGAATCTTGACCTGTTTAATAAATATGTCGGATTAGTGTTGACTCATATAGTTGGATACGCATGAGTTGACATGACACAAACCTGACACGCAAACACGAATTGCCACCCCTAGCCAGTCCCGCCAACATCAATGAACTGCCTTAGTTGGAACTGCCATGGTTTAAGCCAAACACGGGCAATTCTAGAACTCACTGAATTGGACAACAAATATTCTCCATCCATCATATTCCTCATGAAAACAAGATCAAAGGAAGATTTTTGAAGAAACTATGTTCGAAACTCCATCTTGAGAATGTTTTCATTGAACCACGAACAAACACAAGCGAAGGTTTGGCTCTTTACTAGAAGAATAGTATTGCCCTCAACATCTTGAGTTCCTCACCAACCTTCATTGATGCAATAGTTAACTCAGGAGTGGATGACGCCTAGCAGTTAACGGGTTTCTATGGAAATCCGGTAACGGCTAACTGGGAACACTCTTGGGCACTACTAAAACACCTATGCATTAAGATGGATCTTCCTTGAATATGTGTGGGGGACTTTAATAAGATAGTCTAGGCAAAAGAAAAAATGGAAGGTGGTCCAAGAAGGGAAAGACAGATGAAGGAATTCAGGGAAGCTTTGGATTTCAATGGCTTTCGAGGCTTGGATTTTGTGGGTTCGCCTTTCACTTGGTGTAATAACTGAAATAGGGAGGATATGACTTGGATTCAGCTGGATAGAGGGGTGGCTACACCATGGCGGTCCTAATTATTCCCTAAGCTTTGTGTTCATCACATTGCTGGCTCCTTGTCTGACCATGACCTATTGTGGTTATGCTCAGATGATGAGAATGTGTAGTTCTTTAAAAGGAACAAGCCTTTCCACTTTGAAGTCGTTTGGCTAAAAGATGAAAGATGTGAAGAGGTACTTAAAAATGCATGGCAACGACAAAATTCAGGTAACCATATGCAAGGGGTAATGTGCAAAATTGATGCCTATCACACAAGCCTTCGAAGTTGAAATAGATTTTCCTTCAGTAACATTATGCTAGAATAAAAAGGAAATAGCTTGCAGAAGGAAAGGCATTGGCTATGAATGGGGGTAACCATGATCAAGTACGAATCCTTAAAGGAGAAGTATATGACCTCATGGTTAAAGAAGACTGTATGTGACATCAAAGGTCATAGGTTGAGTGGTTGAAAAGTGGAGGCATGAACACTAGCTACTTTCACAGCCGTGCTAGACAATGTAACAAGAGAAATTTCATCTCAAAGCTGGTTTTGAAGGATGGTTCAATTATTGAAGAAGAAAAAATTATTGGAGAGGCAATGGTAGACTATTTCAAAAATATGTTCACTTCAACAATGCCATCAAAATTTAACTCGATCCTCCAAGGAATTAAGCCAAAGATAACTCCTAGTATGAATGCAAAACTAACCTGAGAATTCATTGCCTCTGAAGTTGAGAAAGCTTTAAAACAAATGAAGCCAGTATCAACTCTTGGACATGATGGTATGTCACCAATTTTTTAAAAATCTTTTTGGAATTTTATTGGCCAGGATGTAGTTGTTGCTTCCCTCTCTATCCTCAATTTGGGTACAATGCCAAAAAACCTAAGCCATACTTTCATCTCCCTCATTCCAAAGATAAAATCACCATAAAAAGCCAAAGATTTTAGACCTATAAGCCTTTGTAATGTCCTCTATAAAATCATATCAAAGACCATTGCAAACTGGTTAAAAAACTCCTACCCAAACTAGTTTCTGAATCACAAAGTGCCTTCATGTTAGATAGACTAATCTTAGATAATATCTTGGTAGCCTTTAAAAAACTTCACCACCTGAAAAATAAGTGGAAAGGAAAATCGAGATTTATGGCTTTAAAGCTTGACATGAACAAAGCTTATGATAGGGTAGAATGAATGTTTTTAGAAAAAATTATGGAGAAATTGGGTTTTGATAGCAGATGGATTTCTGTTATAAGCTTTTATATGCGCTCTGTCTCCTTTTCTATATTGGATAATGGTGAACCCCATGGTCATTTTTCCCCCAACAGAGGCCTCCGCCAAGGGGACCCCCTATCACCTTACTTATTTCTCTTCGGAGTGACGACATGGAAGTTCCTGGGATTCATGGTGTCCCAGAGGGGTATCGGGGCCAACCCAGACAAGATCCGAGCCATAATGGATATGGCACCCCCAAGATATGTGAAAGAAGTACAAAGCCTCAACGGCAAAATAGTAGCGCTGAATAAATTCGTGTCAAGGGCAACGGACAAATGTCTGCCTTTTCTTTGCACATTAAGGAAATCTTTCAAGTGGAGAACTGAGTGTCAGCAAGCGTTTGAGGACCTGAAGACCTACCTCTCATCTCCTCCATTGCTGAGTCCTTCCCGACCCGGGGAAGAATTGTTTCTCTACTTAGCAATATCCTCGGCATCCATCTATGCAACATTAGTCAAGGAAGAAAACAGGGTGCAGAAACCCGTGTACTACACGAGTCGGGTACTCCAGGGGGTAGAGGAAAGGTACCCACCAGTGGGCAATGAGTAATGAGTAATCCTGAAGCTGCTGAACGAATGGTGTTGCGGGCAATAGAATTAAGTGAGTTCGACATACAATATTGCCCATGCACTGCCATTAAAGGGTAGGTGGTCGCCGACTGCATTGCAGAATTCACCAACGTAGAAGGCCAAGGGGCAAAAGTGGTCCCACAATGGAGCATCCATACAGACGAATCCTCTAATAAGCAAGCATGCGGGGTTAGTGTGATACTCCATAGCCCAGAAGGGGATAAGATTGAATGCATTGTCCATATGGATTTCCCTACAACCAATAATGAAGTGGAATACGAAGCCTTGATAGCAAGATTAGACCTCGCCAAGGCCTCGGGAGCAAAAAATTTGGTTGTCTACTGCGATTCCCAAGTAGTAACAAGCCAAGTGAACAGTTAATACGATTGCAAGAATGAACAAATGAAGAAGTACCTAGAGCAAGTGAAGGATCAGATTAACGACGTTCGAGTAAAATTTGTTCAAATCCCAAGGGAGGAGAACAAGTGCGTCGACTGACTCGCTAAGGCTGCATCAGCAGAACACATGGTCATACCCAGTTAGGTACTGTCCTTAGACCAAATTTCACCACTAATAGACAACAGTAGTGTGTAGGAGGTCGGATCCGAAGATTACTGGACAACACCAATAACGTCCTACCTGAAGGATGGCATGCTACCAGATGGCAAGAAGGCTACCAGAAATTTGAAGGTTCAAGCTGCTCGCTTCGTCCTAATTAATGATGTTCTTTACAAAAAGGGCTTCTCCCGACCATACTTGAGATGTCTCGTCCCCGAGGAAGCGGACTATGTCATGAGAGAAGTCCACGAAGGAGTCTGCGGAAATCACTCTAGGTCACGTTTGTTGGTACATAAATTGATTCGAGTTGGATATTATTGGCCAACCATGCCGAGGGATGCCTATGCATACATTAAAGCTTGCGACAAGTGTCAAAGATTTGGCAACCTCATTAGACAACCAACAGAGGAGCTCACCCCAATGACGGCCCCATGGCCGTTCGCTCAATGGGGATTGGATATAATGGGTCTGTTCCCAACAACAGCTAGACAATTGAAGTTCTTAATAGTTGGTATAGACTACTTCACAAAGTGGGTAGAAGCGGAAGCCTTGGCCACCATCACTGAAAAGAATGTGCAAAGTTTTGTGTGGAAGAACATCGTCTGCAGGTATGGTATACCTAGGGTGTTGGTCTCAGACAATAGGAAGCAGTTAGACAACGACGCATTTCGATACTTCTGCTCACAACTAGGGATCAAGAACCATTACTCATCACTCGTCCATCTGTAGGCCAATGGGCAAGTTGAAGTCACGAACCGATCCTTGCTTAAAATCATCAAGACTCGGCTTGAAGGGGCAAAGGGTATATGGCCGGAGGAGCTGCCAAGTGTTTTGTGGGCATATAGGACAATGGCAAGGACACCTACAGGGGAAACACCGTTTCGACTAGCATACGGAAGCGAGGCGGTCATCCTGGCTGAAGTGGAACTTATAAGCTACAGGGTAGGAAACCACGACGAAGGCAAGAATGACGAAATTATGCGCCTACAGCTTGATTTGGTGGATGAAGTGCAAGCAACAGCAGAACAAAGACTAGCACAGTATTAGAATCTTATGGCGAAGCACTACAAGTCCAAGGTCAGACATAGGGATTTCCAGGTCAGAGATCTCGTCCTGAGGAAGGTAATGGGCTCCACAAAAGATGCTTCACAGGGGAAGCTAGGACCTAACTGGGAAGGCCCATACAGAATTGCATCATGGTATAGGAAAGGAACCTACCACTTGGAGATGCTGGACGGGCAAAAGCTACATCACCCATAAAACACAAAGCACCTAAAGAAGTACTATCAATAGCTTATTAGCAGTAGTCGAACATCGACACTCCTTAATTCCAGTTTATTGCTTTCTAATTTTTTTTACTATTACTTTCTAGCTAAAATGTTTATTTCTTTTAAGCCCAAAGGGTAGGTTTCTTTTTAGGAACAATTTCAAACGCATGCTTACCACAATAAGAGGAGTTATTCAAAAATATGTGTAATCCTACATATCTCTACGTTCATTTAAAGCTTTAAATCCACAAGGTGGACAAGTTCATCCAATAGAATTACAACAGTCTATAAAGTGGACGGTTTCAACAATACGTTGTTAAGCTTAAATCCACAAAGTGGAAGAATTCATCCCAGGAGGATGAAAATATTATTATGTCCATAAAGTGGACAAGTCTATTATTAAAATGGATGAATTTATTACCAAGTCCATAAAGTGGACGGTTTCAACAACACATTGTTAAGCATAAATCCACAAAGTAGAAGAACTCGATCCAGTAGGATGAAAATATTATTAGGTCCATAAAGTGGACGGGTCTATTATTAAAATAGACGAATTGATTACAAAATCCATAATGTGGACAGGTGCCATCAGGTAGAATAATCGTTGTATCCATAAAGTGGACTTCAGCTAAAAGTATTGAAATAGAGCCCACATAGAGAACGGGTTCATCTAGCTATGTGGACGGATTGAGGAACGAAATCATCTGGGACGATGATCCACAAAAATGGACGAGTCAAATAGCTCATCAGAAAGTCTACAAATATAGGAGGGTTCAATTAGTGGACGAGCATAGAAAAGCTTGTTGAAACAATATTGAGTCCTTAAAATGGATGGATTCAACAGAATGGATCCACTCTAAATAGTCAAGCACTAAACAAAATTATAACCCAGCATAAAAGTAGACGGATAAAAAGAGTAAACAATTTAAAATTACCTAAAAGCCTGAAAGATGTCTACAAACGATGGATAAATTTAAAAAAAAAAAAAAAATTGTTCTCCAAATAACTTACAATTTTTTCATTAAAAAAAAAAAAAAATTGCTATTGGGGAGGGGTGTTTTCAATCCTTTCTTCAACAACGACATTCTCAAGTTGATGGGCATCATCCTTGATGGGCTAAGCTTGGCCTTGAGCAGGGGCTGACTATCCATCGCTAAAAAGGGCGTCATCAGCGAACAGAGCCTCCATACTCTCAGAAGCAACGGGTTAAGCTGTAGCTTAGGCTTAGGCATCAATATTGAATTGAGAAACATCAAGGTCAGGATAGGCTTTCCTGGCTTGATGGAGAGAATCATCGAAGCTGTCTCCATAAGAGGCCCCGAGCTCCTCTAAAAAGGCGTCAGAGTCACAATACTTACGGATCGCTACCTCCTTGACCTGACGGAGCTGATCCTTGACATCGCCGATTTTTTTCTCTTTATCTTCTAAAACCGTTCTCAACGTCTCCATCTACTACTCGAGCTCTTTTTTGACCTTCTTAGAGTAATTGAACTTCTTCTCCATACCAACCTTCCAAGCCTTAAGTACATTCAACTCATCCTCCGTTGAGTTGGCCTTCGCCCTTACATGGTCCAGCGCCATCTCCTGGTTCAAGCACCGTCCCATCAGCCCTTTCATCATCAACATCACCTGAAAATAGAGGTGGTTAGTGACGAGATAAGTGGAAGGAAAGGATAGGAAGTGGACGGGCATGAGTACCTGAGCAATGCAGAAGAGCCCCGTCTCCCCCATGGCTTTCATAGCGTCCTCATAGTCGTCAGGTGTAAGGATGGACGAAAGTTTTTCCAATGCATATTTAGGATCCTCATGGAGGAGGACGAATGGCTTTTTGGGGATGGTGGACGGGCCCTTCATAAGACCTTCACCCGGTCCTTGCCCAACGGGGGTAATCGTCTTCCTGGACTTAGCCTTTAACCCCAAGATGGGCTCCGAGGTAGTTTTTGGTTTTTTAAGGAGGCGATCTGATTTCTCCAATGGCTTCCTTTTTATAGACGGGTTGGATGAACCCATCCCCTTGGGCTGTTGACCCCCATCCTGCTTCTTCTTAGCAACCTGCGCTTTAATGAAGGCCCTCCACTTGGCGCCGTCCATCTCTCTAAAAATGGACGGATAAAGCTAGTTACATAGTGAAAAATCAAAGAATAAAAACAAGGTATTAGTGATAGACTTACGTTGGCACACTTGAGTGTCGTAGCGACGGGTTGCTAGGGTAGGTTCAGGACCATCACAATACCAATGAAGAGTGTCAAGGGTGACCAACTTGGCCCACATCCTTTCCTCTAACTTGGTCTTGTTAAACATTTTCTCCAGGAAACTCCACTGTTCGAAAGAGACTTGTGGACAGTCCCGAGCTGCAAAAGAAGACGGTTAGAATAACTTAGAAGATAAAACTACAAAGGCCTGGTATAGAGGGGTACACGATAAGACAAACACATGCTAGAACGAGTGTATACCAGACGGGGGCATTATGCCCCATGTTGTGTCGGTGGACATGTATTCGTTGTCACCCGGATGGCACATCTACTCGTCCCTTTCCATAAAGAAATACTGACTCTTCCAATTTCTGTTTGAGTCTGGGGTATCGCGAACAAGCCTCAACAATGGGCTCCTGGGCACAAAGCTGTACATACCTTTTAACTGGGCGATCTCGATCGGACGGTAGCAGTGGAAAAATTCCTCCACCATCAGCCTCCAAGCCCCGCCAGACATGGCTCAGTACAGGACCTCCACACCAAGGAAGACCCTCCATGCATTTGGAGAAATCTGGGTGAAGGCCAAACCCAAGTAGTGAAGAAGGTGACGGTGGAGTGCACTTAGATGGAATCTGAGTCCTGCCTTCAGCATTTGCTTATAGACTCCCACACCGTCCACACCTTCATAATAGCATTTTTATGACTTATAAGGTAGACGGAGAGGTATGCTGCTAGGAATCTGATACTTATTCCTAAGTGTTTTGAAATGGAATTGTAAATTTTTTTAGACCCCTTAAAACAACCAGATTAACCTAGTTAATTAGCCAAGTGATTAACTTAGTCAATTTAAGCAATTCTAGGTTATCACAATCATACAATCATATCAAAAGTATAAAGCAGCGGAAATATAAAAGACACAATGATATGATCACCTAGGAAACCACACGGTAAAAACTTGGGGAGAATTTGACCTAGCTATCCTCAAGGTAAACCTGAATCCACTATGAAAGAATCGAAGTTCATACAAAAGGACTTACAAGCTCCCCACTTGACTTCCTAATGCTACCCACCAGTAGAACTTACTGACACGACCACGTGCAAGCTCCGAATCCACGGACTCCTTCTTTCTTGGATTCTCCAATCAGCTACAAGCACCCACGCTTGATATTCTTTAAGCTTCAATGGTAGCAACCGAGTTGATCATCAAGATGTTGAAGTAATCTCTACCTTGAAAACCCTAAACTTTGTGTAAAGGAAAGCTCCTCTAGATCTCACAAGAGATTTACACAAAACAGAAAAGTATGAGCAACAATACAACTGGAGTAATACTAAAAACGTGGCTAGGGTTTTTCTTTATATACCTAGGGTAAAAACAGAAAACCCAAAACGTTTAATGAGTTAGGGCTGAGCTGGAAAATTCTGCAGAAAAACATTCTGCCCGAGATTCGATCGATCGAGTCTTTCCTTCGATCGATCGAGCCAGGCCGAAATGCACAAATGCATCTGCAGCCTCTTGATTCCAACTTTACATGAAAGACCCAACTTTGAGCAAGCCTAAACAAGACTAAATAACCTGTTTTGATCATGGTTTGCCAACAATACAAATTAGAGTTCTAAATACATAAATTCCTAAATCTTTAGAACCTAACAAACTCCCCCTTTCGCAATCCGTGACAAAACACAAACAATAAGCTCAAAGTTTACAATTAAAAAACCCTTTACAAAAATAATGCTCACAAAGACTAAAATTCAATCCTAACTACTATCCATCAGTTGCAAGTGTAGATAGCAGCTCAATTGAGTTAACCTGTATATTCCTGAAATACTCAACAAATGCATAAATGCATGTGTGACAGAAAATAGTATATAAACAGGTATAACATTCTTGTATAATTCACACAACACATAATAAAGACATATATCGATGAATAACTCATAGAATATAAATCAATAAACAGTGAATCCAAAGAAACAAGAATCAAATAAAAATCATGTATATCAATCAATGTTACTCCCCCTAACATGAATATCCCAAAAAAAAAAAAAATGATATACAAGGTGAAGTGCCTAAATACAATCTAACAACTACACAAAAACAAAAAACAAAAAACAAAAAAAAAACAAAAAACAAAAAAAAAAAAAAAAAATCTCCCTTAACTACAAAACTCCTCTACAAACTCTACTCCCCCTTTTTGTGACGAAATGTCAAAGGGCAGTCACAATCCATCATCAAAAGGAGGTGGTGAGGGTGAACAAAGACGCACCAAATCAGCTTGCAACGCACAAATCTCGTCAAAAAGATCCACCAAAAGCTGACCATGAGCCGCCTGGACGGTCATGATAGTCTCCAAAGTACGATGGATATCAAAGTCATCCGATGGAGGTGGAAGAGCAGCAGCAGCATCAGGATCAGGAACATCCTTACCAGTAGGACCTGTAGAAGAAGAGGGAGGAGGTGCAGACCCAGAAGGCTCAGACCTAGGGTGTTTAGAGCCAGCTCGAAGATGAGCAGCCCTCTGTCTAAGAAAAGACGCACCTATAGGACCAATGACATGCACCGGCTCCGAGGAAGGGAAATTATCTAACCCTAAATAAAGAAGAATCCTATGAATAAAAATGGGATAAACAAGGGCATGGGCAGAAGATGAACTCCTATACACTTCGTTCAAAGAACAAAGGAACAAGTGGGGAAAACTGATAGGAGCATCAGTAACTAGAGCGTACAAAAACACACACCTCTCGAGAGGAATGGTGTGCAGATGAGAAATGGGCCAAAAACAGTGACACGCTATCCTAAAGAAAAGATAGTGTAGCTCAGAAAGCTCAGCAGTGGTGATCCGAGGATCAGAATCCCACTGGATAGATGACCCAGTGATGTAAGACATGACATCACTTAAAATAGGAGACTCATCATAGGGGTAGACAGGGTGCTGGACCAAAGGTACCCCTAGAGCATCAGCCACTACCTTAGGAGTAATGGTGTACTCTACACCTCGTATCCAACTCTTTACTAAAGTATTGGAATCATAGACGTGGATCGAGATGTTCGAGAAGAACTCTCGGATCAAGGTAGCAGGTGGAGGAGGATCAGAAATATCCACCAAGGGTAACCAACCCCTACGCTCTATGTTTGCCCTAATGGCAGGATCTAACTCATCTAGAACGACAGACCGCTTAGACCAGATCTTACGCCTAAGGTTCAGCTTCTCAAATATTTCCTGGTTTTTCTCACTAGGAAATTTCTCTCGGTCAAAAGATGGAGGGGAAGGAGTAGGTGAGGGAACAGACCTACGAGCCCTAGTCTTCCTAGGCATGATGCTAAGGAAAGGACAGAGACACAAGAGAGAAACAACAGAGAGAAAAAAAAATAAAAAACCAAGGGCAGACTGCAAGTTAGCATAAAAAATATAGAGCAAAAATCTATATGATGCATGAACAGTTAAAATGGCATGATGCATGTACTAATGCAGTAAACAAAGTTCAAAATTAAGTTGAATTGAATAAAAATGGCTTGAGCATAGAGTTTCTAACAAAAACCCCAAAAATTTGAAAACCACTTGAAAATTTTTGAAGTACATGGATGAATTAAGCATTACAAAACATAACACATAGAGTATAATGCCTAATTACATCCAATCAACAAGCCAATTTCATCAATTTCAACCTAATTGAACAAAATCCCCAATTCGGAACTAAAAATAAACCCTAGAAATTTCAATTTCTCACAAAACCCAAAATTGATCAAATTAAACTATCACAATCATGTTTATAACATGTCCCCATAAAAAGCCATTGATCAATTGCACAAAATTGGGCTTGAAACATCAAAAATCCCAAAATTAGAGAGATCCGAAAATTAGGGAGAGAATGCATGAAAAATGCATGAAATATGCAAATAAACTCAAAAATGAGGGGCAAAAGAGACTTACCAGCTTGAGGAAAGAGAAATCTTGCAAAAATTTGGAGGAAAATGACAAAAATTTGCTGTAGATCCTTGCCAAGTCGGAGAGAGAAAAGAAAGTTTGAAAAAAACTTTTGAAAAGGTAAGTGAATCAGTCAAAGAACACTGTTTTAAAAAGCTGATTCACGACTTTCGATTGATCAAAAATTACTTTCGATCGGTCGAATCACTCCAAAATTTTTAATCGATTGAAAAATAGAATGGATCGATCGAAACAGGCAGCGGATCACAATATTTTGAGAAAAATTACAATTTTGAAAAACTCAAACCAGATTCATCTATGATACCACTTGAACGGTTTTAGACCCTTTAAAACAACCAGATTTTGAAAAATAACGCCTCAAAGCATTAAAATCAATGAAACACAATGCATGAGTATGAGATGAAATGGAATGCTTTTTCAAAAAACCAAATTGGTAATCCCAGTTTCTCCAAAGAAAGTTTCAGCCAGTTCTTCCTTTAATTTCTCAAGCAAAATAATGTTTTGCATAATTCTCAAGATATTTTCAAACTCGGACCAAAAACACACACAATAACATGTACAGTGTTTAGCAAAGAGTAACTCATGTAGTGTGTGCAAACTAGCAAAAGCTTGAGATACATGTGAGGTGATATGTGAATAGAAATCAATCACAAAGCCTACAAAATTCATCACATAGAATTTAAAAGAGACTATCACCTAAAGAGTTACATCATATAACTCCCACATCTCCTAGAACATAAGCTTGCAATCATGTAAGTTTCTTGTATTTATCCTCTTAATTATGTGAATTGGCATCAAGCCTAATAGTACACACCAGTTTTAAGTATTTAGCAATTAAACCGAGATTACACCTTATGTTCTTTTTGTGCATGTGCTACACTTTCTCAAGCACAAAATCTTATGATATGCACTAAGGTGTTCATGATTGGCTAGTGAACAGTAGTGAGATGGTTATTTATGCCTTTCTCAAAAGGATCAAGTTCGACAGTCAAACAATATGTGACTTCAAGATTAAGACAAAGTGATAAGCACCATAAACATCTTTTCCACACAATATGCACTACAAAACTTCAACTAGTAAAGTGCAATAAATAAACTCATTAAAGCTAAACAAGGTACATAAACTTGTTATGTAAATATAAGGTGACCAACCTTGATTATAAATCCAAGATATAATAGAAATCACAAAAATCTTTTTGGTTTTAAAAAAATTTATGACCAAAAACAAAAGGTACACATTGTGCTATATGAACAATGCAAAACTATGCATGATAGTGCTAAACTAAGCTATAGAGGGTACACAAATAAGAAATATAAATTTCTTAATTAACCCTTGAGTACATGTATAAACTAATACATACTCACAAAATTAGAAAAAGCTTAGCACTTATATAACACACACTATTCAAGTTTCTCCACAAAGTCAAGCATGTTCTAAATCAAGAGAGAGATATATCATAACTCATGTAATCCTCAAAAAGGAAAAACTAGATACAAAATAAAATATTTTTTTCTTTTTGAAATTTTCAATATTTTTGGATTTTTTTTTATAAATAAAAACAACCTAAAAAACAAAACAACCAAAAACAGAAACAAAACATGTCCACAAATAATTGAAAGCATTAAATCAGGGACAAGTCAGCAACACTCATCTTAGAGAATCTTTTCTCACCCATTTAGCACGAGTCTTCGGCTTTGTAGGTGAAAATCCATGAGAAGCAGAGTGTATTTGAAGAATTACACCAATCTTCTGAGAAAGACTAAAATCCTGCAAATATCATCACATATCCTAGATTGAAACAAAGAATGCTTAATTTTCAATTTATGACAATTAGGACGAATATGACCACGAACACCACAAAAGTGGCAAACAGGAACAAATTTAGGAACATCAGTATTCCTAACAGCAAATCTAGTCTCAGATTTTGGTTTTTTCCTCAACAAAGAACAGTTTGGTCTAATATGACCAACAATACCACAAAGGTGATAGGTAGGCACAAAAACTGATTTATTATGCTCTCTAACAGTAGGTTTAGACATAGGTTTAGAAACTTCAGCGTCTACATTAGAACTTTTACCATTGTCTAACCTAGCAAAATAAGACTTTTCTTTATTATTCCTCTTGAAAGGAGAGATATAAAATTTCTCAGTTTTAGGCTTAAGAGAAACAGAAACACTTTTGTTATCAACAACAGGCTTGGTACTAGTCAAATTTTCAATTTTAGTTTTAGATTCAACTAACTCTTGTTCCAAGCTTTTTATCTTCTCATCTTGAGAGGAAATTTGATTTCTCTAAAATTCATTCTTTTTATTAGACTCATCTAATCTCACAATCAAATCATCTTTTTCAAGATTAGTCAATTTTAACTCTTCTTTAAATTTATTAGAAATTTTCAAAGATTTAGATAATTCCTTACGAAGAGTTTCAAAAGCATAAAAAAAATCAACAGAAACAATAGTGTCCTTTTTATTCAAAACATCACAGGCATCAATAAAATCAGCAGAAGCATGAGCAGAAACATGATCAGAAAGACACTTCAAATTATCCATGACAACAGGGGTTAAGGATCAGCTCTTAGATCAAAAGATCTAAAACAAAAGAGCTACTCGCTCTGATACCACTTGTAAATTATTTTAGACCCCTTAAAACAACCAAATTAACCTAGTTAATTAGCCAAGTAATTAACTTAGCCAATTTAAGCAATTCTAGGTTATCACAATCATACAATCATATCAAAAGTATAAAGCAGCGGAAATATAAAAGACACAATGATATGATCACCCAGGAAACCACAGGTAAAAACCTAGGGAGGATTTGACCTAGCTATCCTCAAGGTAAACCTGAATCCACTATGAAAGAATCGAAGTTCATACAAAAGGACTTACAAGCTCCCCGCTTGACTTCCTAATGCTACCCACTAGTAGAACTTACTGACACGACCACGTGTAAGCTCCGAATCCATGGACTCCTTCTTTCTTGGATTCTCCAATCAGCTACAAGCACCCACGCTTGATATTCTTTAAGCTTCAACAGTAGCAACCGAGTTGATCACCAAGATGTTGAAGTAATCTCTACCTTGAAAACCCTAAGCTTTGTGTAAAGGAAAGGTCCTCTAGATCTCACAAGAGATTTACACAAAACAGAAAAGTATGAGCAACAATACAACTGAAGCAACACTAAAAACGTGGCTAGGGTTTTTCTTTATATACCTAGGGTAAAAATAGAAAACCCAAAACGTTTAATGAGTTAGGGCTGAGCTGGAATATTTTGCAGAAAAGCATTCTGCCCGAGATTCGATCGATCGAGTCTTTCCTTCGATCGATCGAGCCAGGCTGAAATGCATAAATGCATCTGCAGCCTCTCAATTCCAACTTTACATGAAAGACCCAACTTTGAGCAAGCCTAAACAAGACTAAATAACCTGTTTTGATCATGGTTTGCCAACAATACAAATTAGAGTTCTAAATACATAAATTCCTAAATCTTTAGAACCTAACAGGAATTTTTTGATTGAGGATCTAAAGTCATTAACCGTCCACAAGGGTAGCATGATAAACTCCCTAAGTCCATCAAGAACCATAACATATTGGATTGGGGGCTCAACATCATCTAGGCCGTCACTAGAATCAATCTCTAGTCTATCCGTCTCCAACCCCTCATCTCTTGAGAAAGGGGAAGTGGCTGACGGACTCCTCTCTTCACTTGGACTGTCAGAGTCTCTGTGACCTGACAGGTACACTTCATCGTAGCTTGCCCCATCGCTGACAAACGATTGGTTACTCGATGCACTAGACATCTATCACCTACACGTGACGGTAAACCCTAAGACACTGATGGGTCTATAATGGATGATGGAAATACAAAGTCTAGAAAATAAAAATTCTTTAAGTGAAGGGAGATGAGTAATTACTGAGTAGAAGATGAAGAGCAAAGGGGTGTTGATGACGGATGCACCAGCTGGACAGAATGCTTGTTTGACAAGGCTGACAGTTGCGCTTTGACGTGAGATTTCAACAAAAAGTAAAGAAATGAGAGATGGAGAGTTGGGTTTATATATAAGGAACGGCATAGAAGACAAAGGGACACTTCGTTCCCAGTGATGAACCAATGAATAGACACCATATGTCCTTCAATATTTATGACAATAGGCCAGCCTATCAAGCTAGGGATGATCCTCAGGAGACAAGATTGAACCCTCACCCCATGAGTCCATCCATTTAGAGATCACGAACCCATGGATTGAGGGGGCAGCTGAAGAGGAAAAAAATGAGAGATGACAGATCCATCTGAATAAACTTGACGGTGCTAGGGTTATGGGCTGATAGTGGACGGATCCAATGTGCACGGACATGAGGTAGACAGATAGAAAGGCCACATGGCATCCACCTGAATGGAAACAACTTGCACCTCATGATTAACCCTAGTCTACAGAATCCCAATGGGAATAGAATTCCAACATAAGGAGGATTCCTAAAGATACGCCCATTAATGAAAAATCTTCTCTATAAGGAAAAGGACTTGCTACGCAAGAAACCAAGGTCGATTCTACACTACTATAAAAACCCAAAGACCCTCAGAAAAAAAGTTCGCATAATTCACCCCAGTTTTGGCACTCTAGAGTTGTGTAAAGCTTCTAACTTGACCTTCGGAGGGTACTTGACCAACACCACACCAGTGCTCTCTGTTAGGTCTTGTCTCATTTTGTTGTGCAGGAACCGTTTTGAACGTGTGAGGACTGTGTGGCTTACTGGTGATTTTACGGCTTCATCATGGTCCAAGTGGCACAAACCTATTGTAAGGTAGCAACCTACTTTTCTTTTTTTCTTCTTTTTTTGTGGAGACAAGGTTTGTTAGAGATGATATATCTCTTTTTTGTTGACCCTATGTTTGTGTTGGAATTGAGATTATTCAATGAAATCTACCTTGAATTTTTTTGTGTGCATTAGTTATATTCTATGATTATTCAATAATAAATTGTAGTTTATGATAATTGATTTTAAAAGAACATTGTTAATGCCAACCCGCTGAAGTCTGAACCCACCTAACCCGCCGAGTTGAAACCACCAAAATTTGTAACCAATCCGCCGGATTTAGATTTTGGTGGTTCAGTGGCGGATTGGAATTTTCCCAACCCGCTAGTGGTGGATTGGATAGAAATATTGGCCTTTACCAGCCCAATTCGACTCACGCACACCCCTAATCCACTCAAAGTCTAACAAGAGAGCTTGGAACACTTGTTAAACCATTGGACCCATGTTAATTCCATGTATAAATAAAAGAAACTCACATAAAACATAACTACAGATGCTATTAATTTGTGTGATCGTGAATAGTCGATGAAAAGTAATGGTTTATATAGTCAGTACTAGACAAAAAATATTCATTTTGGAAAATTGTGAATGATCAATTAAAGTAATGGTTCATATAGCCAATAGGGCACAGAAAAAAAGATTCATTATTCACAATCGCATAGTTTGGTCTACTTGCCCTTTTTTTGGTTTTGTATCATTTTCGTTGCTTGACTTGCAAAAGCAAAGACCAAGACCAACAAAGCTTATATTTTACCATTAAAAATAAACAAATAAAAGGAAAGACCAGCCTACAAGCACATCCCACCATTTTCTACATTCAATATAATAGTTTATTGATTTGTAAGATCTTGGATGATTGATGAAAATTAATGGTTTATATAGTTAGTAGTGGACAAAAAATATTCACTTTGTAAAATCGTGAATGGTGGATGAAAAGTAATGGTTTGAAAGCTCGGAAATGTGTCGAAAACACACGAGCAGTTTAGACCCCCAAATTAAAGTTACGGTTTGGTTGATTTTACACTAACTTAATACTAAGTGCGAAATAGTGTAAACACAAGCGTATAAGAAAGACAATTACTCTAATCCATATTTAAAGCAACACAGCAGTAAAAATTAAATGAACAAGAGTAGGGAAGAGAGATGCAAACACAGATAACACCGAGACGTGTTATCGAAGAGGAAACCGAAGAACTCGGCGAAAAACCTCTCTGCCACCCTCCAAGCGGAAATCGATCCACTATACAATCAGTTGGGATACATAGGTTAGCAAGAGACCCTCCAAGCCTAATCTACCCAATGTACCTAAGCCCTCCAAACTCCTACTCCAACAAGGCTTCTCGGAACTATGTCTTGTCTTAGTTCTTCGGATCCCGCAACAAGCTCCATCTTGCATCTGCCATTCCAAGCTTCTTCCAATGCTTCCTAGCAACACCAAAACTTCACTTGACACTCTCAAAGGGTGTGGTAAGTGTTTAGGCTATCAACCTCTCAATGGTATGGAAATGGAGAGGTAGGAGATGAGGAAATTCCCAAAACAAATGTGTAGAAGATTGTGGGTATAACAATATCTAACTCTCAAGGTGTTTCGCTAGGGTTTTCTCTTAGAGGCTCTCCTTTCAATTGTGGGTAGCGTGGGTATAAATAGTGTGGGTACAGAAAGTGTGAATCAGACTGGACAGGCTGGCAAAACCGAATGCCTCGCGGGTGTCATGCGGGAAGGCCTTACCCACAAGATACTCGCGAGACATAGCTGTCTCCATCTAGCCAAACTCTTCGCATTCTAGCGTGTGCAGGGCACATGTATCACTTCGTGGGAAGCTAAGTCGCGAGATATCTGCGAGAAATCTTCATTCTTCAAATGCTCGAGTCTTCACACACTCTCTCTCTCTCTAACACACAACCCTTACAATAAAATCCCACAACAAATACAGGGTACAACAGATTGAATATAATTACAATCAAATTTGGCACAGATTATAAGCCAACAAAAACCTATAGTTGTAAATAATAACTTTACAATCTCCCCCTTTGGCTATTCCATGACAAAACCCCTAAAACAAACTCTAGACTTAAACGTGAGTTTGGGAACATTGGTAAAACTCACTCACACCTAATCTAGAAATTGTGAAGCTCTTGAACCATAATGACAAGTATCTCCTAAAACACAACACAATAAGTTCACTGTTATGCAGAAAACTTGTAATGAAAAATGGAACAAGCACAATATGATCAAGCAAAATGGAATAAAACAATAGACCATGGCTTGACCAAACACGCAATCACTATGCAATAGTGATCACAATGCTCATTCACACAAGGAATGAACATCCGGACATGCAAGCTAATAAGCTTAATTGCAAACTATCATTTGCATGTCCAACACTCAACCAATGCATAAAAACATATATGCATCTAGGAAAAATCCTACAAGGGCACAAGAGTGAGGTACTTAAGACATAATAGCAATACCTTAAAAGTACAAAAGAAATGCTACAAAAGCATTGAGAGAATCACAAATTAAACAGAAATAAAACTGAGATTAAAACAGAGTATTAAAGTTTAAAACAAAAGTAGTAAAACAGTAAGCATAAAACAGTAGTTATAAAAACTAAAATAAACAAAGGTAAACCATTTATGAACCAATAACCAATGCTTATAAGTCTAAAACTATGCTCCCCCTAACACTGTGCAAGCTCTTCCTCAGCTCCCCCTAAAAATTTTTTCCCCCTAAAAATTTTCTTCCCCTTTTTGACCGGAATGGCCAAAGAGGCTAGAACTGATTCGACTCTGAATCTGATCCCTACACCATAGAAAAGTCTTGTATCTGTGAAGACAATGCAGTGATCTGTCCTTGGAGGTATGCAAACTGGGTTGTGGTGTGATGCACATGGGAATCAAGCACTGTAGACATCTGGTCCATTTTAGCTAGTAATTGATCAAGTTTGCTTAAACCTTGTGATGGAGCAGAAGATGATGGCTGAGCCGCGGCCTCTGGAGCAGAAGTGAACCTATCAATCTCCTCCTTTGTATCTCCACCTTCGTCCTGCTCAACACGTGGTTGTGGTATGGTATGCACACCAATCTTGGAGTCTTTGATGTGTGTTGTGCTCCTAGTCAATGTATGACCACCAATAGGGTAGTCCCTCTGAACTACTGTGAGGCCACTGTGAAGTTTGAGCTTTGCCTTAGCAATCAAGCCCATAATCAGAGAGGGAAACAGCATTACAGTCCTTGAATTCTACTTTGTAATGCTCTTCTTCAGGACATGGATGATATGGCCACAAATGTCTATCTCTTTATGGGTAAAGAGATCATACAGAAATCTCGTTCTTGGAGCTGATAGTGTGGTGAGGTTGGTGACCGGATACAAATTATGAATCATCACATAACTCAATGTCCTCATCTCTGGAGAAAATCGGATTGTATCCATTGATGATTTCTTCGGTGAGCCACCAAGTAGTCGAATCATCTCATCAGTAGAACCCATTCTGCCCTCATACGCCATTGTAATTGGCTGTGAGGGAGGACGAACCTCCAAGAAGTCTTAGATGATCTCTCTTGTAATCAAAAATTCTTTGTGCCTTACCCAGCACTCAATGCGATCTCCTTCAACAGTGGCATTTAAGAAAAACTCCCTGACTATCTCTGAATAGACAACCCCAACTGGGTTCAACAGCTTGGTCCAAGTTCTTTCTTTGAACACCTCAGGATGAATGTGTCCTCAAGAGTTTCTAACTGAACCACCCTTTCCATGATGATCATCTTATCCTTGTAGCAGTCATTATACTTCATATCAGCTTCAGTAGACTTGAAATGATCAGAATCAGTGCGTGCTCGTTTCGAAGTTGGTTTCTTTGTAGCTACATGCTTGGTTTGAGCCATCTGTATAACAACAGAGCTAGAAAAGAATCAAGTATACAAGGCACAAACAGAATAGAAAAAACTTGATTAGATTCAAGTTAGTTCAAAGCAGGGTAAAAAAAAAAATATTTAAACAAAGCAAAACCAACTCAAAAACAATATGCTAAAGCATATAAAAACAAGAAAACATAAACACAATACATGAAAAACAGGTAACTGTGCATGTGTGTGCGTCTGTGTGCATGTGCTGATGCATGTGTGTGCATGTGTTGATGCATGAGGGTGCAGCACCATATGCATGAAGGGTGCCTAGGTGTGTGCCTGGTGTGTGCAATATGGGCAAAGAGTGTGAAACACACAAACAGTGACCAAAAACTAATTAAGCAAGGTCAAATAAGTATAAACCCATAAATTGAAGTCACTTGAATCCAATTTAGCACAAAAATGTCACTCGGACATTTTGTCAAACACCTAGCATGCACAAAAGTACTCTAAGTATGAACAACGCATGAACATGGTGAAAGCTAGGCTTAATACATGGTAAAGTGCCTCATGGGGCTAACACAGATGCACAAAAGACAAATGGGACTTAACCCAATCATAGAATTTGAAAAAATTTCACTTTAAGAGGAAAAACCAACCCAATTTTCAAACCCTAATCATAAAAATTGCATAATTTGAAAATAAAAGATGAGAAAAGTGTAATAGGTACATACCTTGAAAGGATTGTGCGGAAATTTTGCTTGAAAATGGTGGGGTTTGAGTGAAATAGTGATTTGGGTTGAAAATGGTTCGAGAGAGGCTTAGTGAAGGAAATAAGAGATTTTGTAAACTGTCACATCTGCTACATATAAACTAAAAACACGCGTTTTTCGCGGGTTAGAGAGTAGTGAGACGGTCGCGAGAAGTACATCTGATGCACAAAAACTTTCGCAAGAAGCTTTAAGTCGCGAGACAATAGCGAGACAGTCGTGATAGCTTCTGTCTAATTTTGGAAAAAATCCAAGTTTGGCCAAACAGCATTTCGCGAGAAGTTGTTGGTCGCAAGGTAGTTGTGATATAGTCGCGAGAGTTTCTGTGCGACATGATAAAAAAAATGATGTCCCTCAAGCCCTTTTCGCGGGAAGCTCTAAGTCGCGAGCTTCTCGCGAGAAAACCTTTGAACCAATTTTTGAAGACAAACACAACAGTGCATTTTGAACAAAAACAAAGAGCACGAAAGAATAAAAACACTTTAAAAAACAAATAAAACACTCAAAAATATTTTTGGGTTTGATCATCAAGTATTTGAGCATACACATCACATTTGAACATGTACAATCACACAAATGAGATAAGCATTCATTGAATCAAAGTCTTGTGTGTTGTGGGTGAGTATCAAGTGTGGAATAGTCCTTAGACCAAAGTGAAGCTTCAATGATCAATTCAATCGAGTCATACACAACTGATACGAAATCAAGTGGACTATCTCAATTATAGAAATGAGAATATATGACCTCCCACAAATTGATTACATAGCTTAGAAGCTTTTCATTTGGCTTCTGTATAAATCATAAACTGATTACATTTGATCCATTTTGGATGATACATCTCCTTTTTGAGATCGGTGCTTGATATTTTTGATATATCAACATTTAGGATTAGCCTTTGGCTTTTTGAGCACCATACAATTCAAAACACAAGTCGCTTTCCCCTTTTTCCTAGTCAAATACTAGTATGTGCGACAAGCTTTTGCAACTCAATATCTCTTTTCATTTGGAGATTTACATTTAGTGAGCTCTTTTGCAAAAATAAAAAATAAAGTGGGAAGAGATATAAACACAAGTCTATGCATATATCAAGACCATCAAGACTATTGACCAATCATTCATGACAAACTTGAAGATCTATTTACAACAGTCACACATAATTTTCAAGATTTCTTCCACAAAGATAAATCTTCATACATAAAAAGCTAAGCTCGTAAATGCACTACGCCATAAGTACGAAGGTACTAGGCCAAACTCACATGAGATATGCACAAAACAAGCAATTAAACTTTTTGAAGATTTTTCAATTTTTATGGGTTTTTGAATTTTTTGAACACACTCAAAAACAAATCGAAATGAAGTAAGATCAACAAAACAAAAACAAGCACAAGTCAAACAGGTAAAAGAAACATACTATAAAACGAAGGCAATGCATGATAAAATGCAACAGCAGTAAAAATGAAATGAACAAGAGTAGGGAAGAGAGATGCAAACATAGATAACACCGAGACGTGTTATCGAAAAGGAAACCGAAGAACTCGAAGAAAACCCAGATGTACCTAAGCCCTCCAAGCTCCTACTCCAACAAGGCTTCTCGGAACTGTGTCCTATCTTAGTTCTCCGGATCCCACAACAAGCTCCATGTTGCATCCGTCATTCCAAGCTTCTTCTAATACTTCCCAGTAGCACCAAAACATCACTTCACACTCTGAAAGGGCATGGTAAGTGTTTGGGCTATCAACCTCTCAATGGTATGGAAATGGAGAGGTAGGAGATGAGGAAATTCCCAAAACAAATGTGTAGATGATTGTGGGTATAACAATCTCTAACTCTCAAGATGTTTGGCTAGGGTTTTCTCTCAGAGGCTCTCTTTCAATTGTGGGTAATATGGGTATAAATAGTGTGGGTACAAAAAGTGCGAATCAGACTGGACAGGCTAGCAGAACAGAATGCCTCACGAGTGTCTCGCGGGAAGGCCTTACTCGCGAGATACTCGTGAGACACAGCTATCTCTATCTGGCCTGACTCTTCGCATTCTAGCATGTGCAGGGCACATGTATCACTTCGCGGGAAGCTAAGTCGTGAGATACCCGCGAGAAATCTTCAATCTTCAAATGCTTAAGTCTTCACACTCTCTCTCTCTCTCTAACACACAATGTAACGCCCCCAAACCCATACCAAGGATTTAGATGCACAACCTGTCTTATAAATAATCAACAATAATATAATGGAATAGAGCATAATTAAATATCCACAAATATACTTCAAACCATCAAAATCTTTCCTATGAAATCCATAAAACAAAAACTTTAACAATAAAGTCTCCAAATACAATCTCAAAGAGTTCCACAAATGCCAAACTCACTATCCTAAGAAAATATACTAAAATAGTCCATCAACTAACATAGCTCCAAAAGAAGTCTTCAATCTATGTCTCCAAAGATCTACCACCAAAAGATATTCCACTGCTCTAATCTGAAAGGGTGGAGAAAGACGGTGAGCTAGAAGCCCAATAAGAGACTACATAACATGAGGATGTCTTCCAAAACAAAATATTAGTATCATTGATAAGATAATAGCTTTACAAAACATTTACAAATAACTTTACAGTGATATAATATACTTTGTAAAACTATCAAGAATAAACCCCTTAAGTATAAGGCTGAAATCATTAAATAAAATAATAATCACTTTAGTTAGTAAAAATTACACTAAATAGGTAGAAACAATATATTATCACGATAACCAATTTTTCCACTTATAAAGATCAATAACAATATAACAGTAGTTTGATACGGAAAACATTAAACATTAGCTAGACAAAGACATAAGCTGCTAAACACTCGGTGGGTGATTCCCATAAGGAACAATAACACTAACCTCAAAGAGGCAACACTGGCTCCACAGAGCAAACGATAACACTGCACCACACCACAATAACACTACATCGGCCGAAAACCAACACTTAACCCTGTGTTGGCAAAGGTTGCAGACTGTCTAACTGACCGTTTGAAAACATTCTTACTTTATTTTGATATTGGCAATATTAATCATATATCATATAACCAATACTTTCTCAAAAATATAGTTTTGAGTTATTCTTAACTTATACAGTTTCAAAGTAATATACAAGAAATAATAAAATTCAGGTATGTGTATAAAGCATGGACAATGGTATAAGTTTTTGGTAACTTTCACTTTTGCAATTATGTATATATATATATATATATATTTTTTTTTTTTTTTACCAAAAATATATATATATATACACGTCTTGAGAGACATCATGTTCTGAAGTCCACTTACCTCTAATTGTTAAACCAAGCTTCACCTCAATTGTCTGAAATAATATCAACTAGAACCTAAATAAACACAAGACAACTCAATAAGAATGGATACACTAAGGCAGCAACAAAATATAAATTTCACTCTTAAAATTCGTATCTCACTACTTATTCTAAAACCATAGCTTATCTAGTACTCAATTGCTTTATCAAGTACTCCAAAATCAATGCCTAGTAAACAATTCTAATGAGCCGAATATGTAAATCTCTATGTTATTTATTTCTCCCAGTACAAGTTGGCTTCCAAATAATCACATGCTTGTAGATCATATTAACCCAAAGTAAATATATAGCATCCATAAAATCTCTAACCGTAGGACTTAATATTCTATAGCATATATTGACAACAATTTAGGAACTCCAAACCATGTTATAAATTATACCAGGTTCAATATGTCAACACCACTAGTAATTAAGCTGTGTAAAACCCAAATAACAAACCCCTTTAAAAGCTAAAATCTATGATACCTATATCTAAGTGCACATAGACCTTTTAAACACCACCGTAGGACATCTTCAAGTGATTCACCTATATAGGATGATGAATGCTACTCCACGTACATATATGACGATTTGTTTCACAATCAACTAAAATAATGAAAGTCTAAAATACAATTCCATAATAACTTCTATTCCTAAGGAACCGATATTATGATTCTAATATTTTCAAGCAACATAGAGGTGAAGGTTCCTTCATCAAATATGTGTCCAATGATACCAATAAGGCTTGCATAAAATAGATGCTTACCTCAATACAACAAATTTTCTGGCTGCCCCTAGTAGTGCCACGGTCTTCTATCCCTTCAATTTTGAGAAACCCTAATACTTTCTTCTTAAACTTTCACGCAGGAAGCCCTAGCTTATTTTTCAGCTTTACACGTTAAAACTGTTTCCACTAGGGCTGAAATTAAAACCTACTAGAACTTAAATAAGCTTTCAAGACTTTAATTCCCACTAAAACTCATATTAAGGTTGTTTAGATGGGCTAAAACTCTAAAGAATTCCAATAACACTTAAACTCCTAATCCAAATAGGAAATCTCTTATCCTTTTCCTCAACTGATAAGGAGACTAAAATATGAATAATCCACGAAAATAACTCTCACGTTACATCTTCTTTTATTTATTTTCTTTGTAGTGACCATAAAATAAAATAATATCACCTTCAAAATAAATTAAATAATTCATCAATTTCACTTTAGAAGCAATTAAATTCAATTTAAGTGAGGCGGGTGTTACATATTGTGATGCCCCAATTTGATTGATTGTGTGATGTGTGTGGGTGTGTGCTGAGTTCCACATCGGGTATTTACTAGGTAGATCTGGGTTTTATTAATAACTACAAGGAGTCTCAACGGTGACTAGTCCTTTTGAGGTATAACGCAGATGTAGTTAGTGTTTTTCCTTAGGTTGTTACATATGGTATCAGAGTCGGCCCGGTACCCTCGTGTGGGCTTAGAGACACTACGCCACAAAGTGGGCCCTAACGAGGACGTTAGGGATTTAAGTGGGGGAGATTGTGATGCCCCAATTTGATTGATTGTGTGATGTGTGTGGGTGTGTGATGAGTCTCACATCGAGTATGTACTAGGTAGATCTGGGTTTTATTAATAACTACAAGGAGTCTCAATTTTGACTAGTCCTTTTGAGGTATAACGCAGATGTGACTAGCATTTTTCCTTGTGTCGTTACACACAACCCTTACAATGAAATCCTACAACAAATATAGGCTACAACAGATTGGATATAATTACAATCAAATTTGGCACGGAATATAAGTCAACAAAAACATATAGTTGTAAATAATAACTTTACATGGTTCATTTAAACAAAAAATATATATATATATATATATATATAAATATATATTCACTATTCTTAATCGTATAGTTTGGTCTACTTACCATTGTCTTGGTCTCGTATCATTTTCGTTGCTTGACTTGCAAAAGAAAAGACCAAGACCAACAAAGCTTATATTTTACCATTTAAAAAATGAAAAAGAATATATATATAAAGACTAGCCTACAGATGCATCCTACTGACACACCATTTCCATATTCAATTTAATAACTTATTGTTTTATGTGATCATGAATGGTGGGTAAAAAGTAATGGTTCATATAATCTAGTGGACAAAAAATATTCATTATTCTCAATTGCACAGTTCGGTCTGGTCGCATATCATTTTCGTTGCTTGACTCGCAAAAGCAAAGAACAAGACCAACAAAGCTTATATTTTACCATTAAAAAACAAAAAACAAAGACCGACCTACAAACAAATCCTTCAGACACGTCATTTTTCACATTCTGTTTAATAATTTATTGATTTATGTGATAATGAATGATTGAAAAAAAAGTAATGTTCATATAGTTGAAGTGGACAAAAGTATTCACTTTGTACAATCATAAATGGTCGATGAAATTTAATGGTTCATATAGTCAGTAATGGACAAAAATAATAATTCACTATTTACAATATCAAATTTGGTCTACTTGTTACTGTTTTTGTCCCTATAATATTTGTTGCTTGACTTGCAAAAGCAAAGACCAAGACCAACAAAGCTTATATTTTATTACCAATAAAAAAAGGATGAGAAAAAAAGGAGAAATGACCGACCTACAGGCACATCCTATTGACACACTAATTTTCACATTTAATTTAAGAACTTATTAATTTATGTAATTATGAATAATCAATGAAATGTAATGGTTCATATATTCAATAATGGATAAAAAAATATTCACCATTTACAATGGCATAAATTTTTTTTTAAAAAAAAATTGTGAATTTGGATGCAATTCGTATCTATTAGACTATTTCTATTACCTATAAATTATAATAAAAAGAGTGAGGAGCCAAATGAATTGCGATTGTCGAAATCTATTTAATTTTGTTGAGTCAATACGTAAGAAGATCGAACGGAAAAAGTCAAGTGAAATGGTACGTTTCTACACGTAGTAGAGAAAACATTTACAAGTTTTTTAGTGCGACACACACAGTAGATTTTGTCTTTTCGTGTGAGAGAGTGGCTATAAAATGGCGGGAGCATAGAGTATACCCTATATATGGCTTCTACCGTTCTATGATATCTACGTGCTGGAATGGTATTTATTTCACTTTACATTTTGCCTCAATTTCTTTTCATATCATATCAAAAGGAATTTTGAGATTTTTCATTAATCTTTCGTCTCTAAATTAGCGTTCTCTGTAATAATCGACAATCAACCACGGAATGGCCATCAGTTATCTTCCCCGAAGAATCGTCCAGATTTTCCAGCAGGTTTGTTTCTCTCTCAGGAAATGAAGGAGTTGATAGGGAGGGAAGGGTTAGCAATATATATATCTCTAGTTTATTTTTTGCTTTTTCTACGCTGCATTGATTGAGCTTGTCTATAATGCTGCTGGTTTGCTTGGACTCGTATTTTATTCTTTTTCTGTTAATAGATTTTGCCAAAGGCAAAGGGATGGGGAAACATATTCAGAAGACGTGTGAGAGTATTTACAATGGCTCTTGTAATATACCTAGATTATAAGGTAATTTTCTTGTCTTGTCTTGAATGTTTTAATGTGGCTTTTATTAATTTTATTTTTGGTTGGATATCTGCGAAGGTTTTACAGCAAAGAGAAAAATGGGCTAGCAATCCTAATACTTTATGGGAAAAAGCTCATGAGCGCAATGCTAAGCGTGTGCTCAGTTTGATAGTAGAGTTGGGAGGTTTGTGGGTGAAACTTGGACAGTATATGTCAACACGTGCAGATGTGCTTCCTGACGCTTATATATCACGTCTCAAGCTGTTACAGGACTCTCTTCCTCCTCGTCCCTTGCAAGAGGTTTTTTTCTATCCCACATATATATATAATTGGATCATTTTTTTTTATTGATGCATGGATTCTGTTGATTTTTTGCACTTCTTTCTACTTGTTTTTGTTTATTATTTACATCCGTCTTTGATATATGTTATCGCTTATCAGCATTCAGCAACCTCCAGAGTAAAATTGTTAACGTTTTGCATAACATGTTATTGGGTTAATTTGGGCCTACAAATGTCTAATGTTTTGGTAGTTTTGACAAATATGCCAAGGCTGAAACGGCATCGAAATCTCTTGAGAAATTTCATTTCAAAAATGCTTTTTTTTTTTTTTCCTGGAAATCTGTTATTCCCAAATTGCTATCATAAAAATGGTTTCAATTCCTTGTCTGACTTTTTAAATTGAGAATTCTTGACGGTTGATTCCCTCTTCCTGTCATGGGGTTGTTATTGGGTATTCTAAGAGTATAATCATTCCCTCTCATATAAGGGTGAGTCTCACCCACCATGGGTCCACCTCAATGTGAGAGGGAGAGACTATACTCTCAGACTATCCAATAATTTTCTCCTGTCATGTAAATATAGATTTATGAAAGCATTAGCGGGAAGGAACTAAGCCTTGGCAAAGTTGAAATTTTATTCTTGAAGACTCTGTATGAATTAATGGATAATTTTTCTAATATGAACTTCTTAAGTTCTTGGACTCTTTTGAGCTTCCGTTAGTTGTTATTGTGTCACACCCCAAACCCAACCAATAGGTTTAAGCATGTAACAATAGCTGCATACTTACAAGGTTTCCACCTTACAAGCATGCAAGGCCTTCAAAGAGCATTAATAAACCTCAACAATTGACATATTAGATCGTATCCAATAAAGTAAAAAAGTCCAACTATAATAATAATCTTCCAACATCACAAAGAAAAATAGAGGACTAAAAGTCCAAACAAAAGATAATTTTAAACATAAAAGTCCAAATCTTATTCCAATGATTTCTAAACTTTACTCATACGCACATCCCAGTGAAAGTCCAAACACATGTTGCTCTTCCTAATTAGAATTTGGAAGGAGAACAAGCGGTGAGTTGACAACTTAATAAGTAACTAAATACCAAACTAGTTGAAACAAGCATATAGATTGATAAAATAATATAGATTTATGAGATCAAAATTTTTCACATATGTCAAAAGTTATAATATACTATGAGTTTTCAAAAATAAACTAAAGAAGTTTCATAGTCTTAAAATATTCATAAATTCTAACATATTCACATTATCAACAATCTTATATATTTATGACTGTGGTCACGCTATATTCTTGTGACTAGGTATCAGATTTAGAAGAATCTAACTCCGTGCTAATGTATATCCCCCATTAACTGGCTTTAGAAACATTATAGGCTCGTGATGCCCCGAATAGAACTAGTTTCGATACTAATGAATAGCTCTCATTGGCTGGGTATTAAAGTCAAAACATAATCATATTGTCCAAAATCATATATACCAAATCAAAGTTCAAACAAAAAATATATCACATTCATATATATATATATATATATATATATAATCATGTATTTAGTAATCAAATATATTTGTGATAAATTCTTTATTCTTTACTTTAAATCAATAATACAATTGAAATAAAAAATTTAACTGTAAGGTCAACTTTTGTGGCCCAAGCCCAATAGGTTCGGATTGTGAGCCCAATGAACCCTGAACAATGAATTTGTAGATAGTGGGTGAAAGAGCTGGGCTGGATGTGAATTAGACGAGTTGATTATGGTATTAACGGATGAACTAATATGCAATCATGGTTGGACGAAGGCAAAAGTGAATGTCCGAAGAGGAGTTTTATTGAATGAACTTTAGTTACAATTCTTGGAGTTACGGTAAAGGTGTTTTCTTCTTCTCTCTTTCTTTTTTCGATCCCCCCATTATCAGAGGCCTCTCCTCTTTATATAGCACCTTCTCCCTTCATCTTCATCGTCCACTTGTTCATCATCTAGACGCCCACTTGAGTGCATGTCCCATCATATATCTTCTTTAGCTTTGTGTGAGTGGCAATAGCTGAAATTGTACTGTTCAGGGGTCTTCTCCACATTAATGCAACCAGAAAAGTAGATGCAGTGCATTTAATGTGGTGGTTGAAGTTTGTCTTTTAGATATTTCTCCGTTCCTGCTATCCTCATGCGCGCCTGAGGTTCATCTCTATCATCACACCTGTCAGGAGGATCATTTGAACTTCCCAGACGTCTGTTTGACCAAGCTTCTTCGAATCCGAGGATAATGGCCTCCTCGGACAATTGAATATCTCTTCGGACTATACCCCATGCTCCTCTCCAGACATGTTTCTTTTACATGGGCTTCTTCTCAAGTACTTTCATCTCTTCGGACAAACAGTAGTCCTCAAATAGGGCCTTGAGCCTAATATGTTAGGTTGGGCTTCACCCCCCACAATAGCCCCTAAAAATTTTAGTTTTTCCCTCGTATCTGAGGAGAAAAAATAGGATTTTGACTTATCACAAAATGGCAGTTTTAAACAACAAAAATATCTAAGCTTACACGCGTGTGGGCATAGAAGTAGGCACCTCATAAATGCTGTTGTCGTTTCGTCACTCCCAAAGCGTTATCAATTACTCCAGGCGGCGCTTTGTCTTTGGCATCAAACGATGGGCTACTGATCCAACGGACGTGATTTTTTCCTCAAAATTTGGGTGGGATGGCCCCTGACCCTTCGCTTGTTCCCATATAAAGCCTCAATGGAGTTTATTTCTTCTTTACTTTGCAAATCCTCAGAGCGCCCAGCAAACTCCAGCATTCGAATTTTTCAAGTTCTCCCTGCCACCGGTCATAGTCTTTCTCAAAATCTATAAGAATTTCTCAACGAGTTCGAGGATCAGTCTCTAGTTTAGTTCGAGTAAGTTCTTCTCCACTAAAACACTCTACTCTCTCTTTGGACAGCCTCCTCGGCCTTCAAACGGTTACCTTTGAGTCATTACGCTTAGCGTTTCCTTCTTCCCAATTAGTGAAGATGGGTAAATTTGAATATCTAGTAGATAGCCTTGCCCAAATAGAGGAGTTTAGGAGAACATACCGCATACCTCAAAATGTGGGTTTGAGGTATTGTCCTCTAGAGAGAATACTAACAGATCGTAAGACGGGCGAGGTCGTAATCCCTATCATCACCTTTTGGATGACTATCCCTATAGGTCCTATCACCAATAATTACCTCTGAAACCATAGGCTTAGTCTCGACCAATGTGCGCCCAACGTCTTTAGAATTTTAGGAGCCATTGATGATCTGAACTATCTCCTCAGATTAGGACTTACCTGGCGTGACGTGGTACACATGTACGAGTGTCATAGCCAGCAAAAAGCGGGGGTATTATCTTAAATCTCGATCCAATACTGTTAGGCTCCTCTCCTGCCTTCCCAAATCTAACAAAGGGATGAAGGACGACTACGTGATCGTCTCGGGTGCGTGGTATGATGGTCCTCACTACAGAACCAAGCCAGGAGAGCCAGGTGGGGTATATTAGACTTAGGTTTACTAACAGTGGGTTTAGGATTTCCTTGTTCTAATAGATCTGTTTTTTCTTTTGTATCGCTATTTTCAAGTCTCTGACTGCGTTTTGTTGTGATGTTTAGTAGATAGGGATCACGTTTCTCCCCGGCTGAGTCTTACAAACACTGCTACGTTCAATTACTTACTAAGATTAGAGATCTTTGTAAGTGAGGACAGGCAACTTCGGTCGGTCTCCCTTATTCTCGGTTATAAAGCACGCAAGAAGGATTTTCAGCTGGTCGGCAACGCGATAACACAAGGAGATCATCGTCTCAGCTGTATAGACATAGCTCAGAAAGGCTTTTTGGCTCCATACGATCTTCTGTCCATGCCACATCCCAATCCACAAGGTCTAGCCCAGCTCCTTCAGCCAATTCAACAGGTTCCTCTTGAACCCACTGCGGCCGAGGAAAGAGTCGCTCCTTCAACCTCTTCGCTTGAGAAGCAGATCGATAAGTTCAAATTCGAAGGAAAGGCTTCAAGAGAGGTTGAAGTAATACCGGTGCCTGACACCAAGGAGGAAGCTGACAGACAATCTGCTGTACACCCTCCTGTCTTAGCAACTGCTCTCCCAAAAGACTCTTCGAATGAGGAAGATATGGAAAATTTGAGGAGTTTAATGAAGAATAGGGGCAAAAAGGCTGAGCCCAAAGGGACCAGTACGTCCCAACTGCCTGTGAGCCTTCCTCCAGCACCGCCCCAGGTTCCTGATCTAGGCTTGAAGCCGTTGCCTGATCTGAAGAAGAAAAGACTCCACCTTAAGACCGAAGAAAGGGAGGCAATGCCACCCAAAAGGACCAAGCAACAGAAAGTGGCAAAAGACCACCGGAACACGAGGGCCTTGTCTACTGAGAGCAGAGATGAGGTCATCGTGGCTGATGTCCGCCGAAGAGGAGGACCTCGCATCTGGTCTCCAAGGTTGGAGTTAGATGGCGCTTCAATCTCCTGGGATACCTCCCTTAGGAATTATGATGGGGGAAGGGCAGGTTATGTTGCTGAGGCCTTACAGCAGTCACTCCTTCTTCCACATGACATGGAGTCCTACAGGCGCTTCAACCAACAGGAGCTCTTTCTATCCCTTAAGAGGGATATGGCCATGGTAAGTGAACTTAGTCTGCTTAGTTAAATCGCTAAGCTTTTTTACTTTTTTTCCTTTTTCTGTGCTTTACATTCGAAATTTTCATTATGTAGATTACCCAGCAGATCTTTGTGGCCGAGGAGTGGAACAAAAAGTCCTATCTTGAGGCCCAGACAGCGGCCCAATCTCGATCTGAGGCAGAGAGGTCTTTGGGTAGCCTGAAGGACGATTATTCTCAGCTGTCCAAGCAATTGAAAGAGATGACCAATCAAAGGAATAGCCTCAATGCTGGCCTCAAAAATGCTGAGACTTAAGCCGAGGAGCAGCATAAACAGCTGAACATGGCAGAGATCAACTTGGCGACCAAGAGGGAGTTGGTAAACTGGAGTCCCTGCTGACTCAGAGCTGAGACTGCCTGGGAGCATATACTACGATCCTGAGATCTGAGAGCTCTCGGTGGCTTATCCTCCTCCTACACAGCTCCTAGAGGCCTCGGATTAACCCCTGTCCAGCCAAGTCCCTCCTACCAACCTTGAGGCCTCCATGGAGCATGATCAGCCAGGTGATAAGGGTGAACAAGCTGAGCCACCCAAGGACAAGGACAAGGGGTTGGAAAAGGGGAAGACTTCTTCTAAGCCCAAGGATGAGGCCCCAGAAGCTACTGCTACTCGAACAGAACAGGCTGCCGACCCTGTGGTCCCTCAACCGAAGACTTTGACATAGGGGCTTTTGTTTTGTACTTGTATTAATTTTGTTTTTATGTAAGGAATTGTAAACCCCTTTCTTTTTATCAATGAAACAGTTTCCCTTTTGTTTCTAGTGTTTTCGTTACATGTCTTATGACTTATTATTGCTGCATATAATTGTACTTTGCAATTATAACAATGCGAATAAACTTGATCACTATATCATACTGATGGTATGAATAATCGAAATTGGTACTGAAAAGAACAGTTCGTATAAGAGTTATTAATAAGCAATGATTGCAGCGAGTAATTATGGAAGTTTCACATGTCTTTCAAAATATACAAAGAGTGTTATCACCCCTCGGCTTTGAATTAAACATAATTAAGGAAGCCAATCATAAGTTATAATCAATTTAAACACAATCAAGAGTTTTAGCGCTAAGCCCCAGTGACAATAGCTGTGTGGGGGTGTTGACTAACCTGTGTCATTTGCTTTAAGGGCCATAGGGAACGAACATATTTGAGTGTTAACTAACCCAAATCATCTGGTCCGAGGACTATAGGCATGATTGGATTTAAGTTTACACACTTGGAGGACTGCAACGGAGTGCTAACTAACCCAAATCATCTGGTCCGAGGATTACAGGCATGATTGGATTAAGTTTAAACACTTAGAGGACTGTAACGGAGTGCTAACTAACCCAAATCATCTGGTCCAAGGACTACAGGCATGATTGGATTTAAGTTCAAACACTTAGAGGACTGTAACGAAGTGCTAACTAACCTAAATCATCTGGTCCGAGAACTACAGGCACGATTGGATTTAAGTTTAAACACTTAGAGAACTGTAATGGAGTGTTAACTAACCCAAATCATCTGGTCCGAGGACTACAGACATGATTGGATTTAAGTTTAAACACTTAGAGAACTGTAACAGAGTGCTAACTAACCCATATCATCTGGTCCGAGGACTACAGACATGATTGGATTTAAGTTTAAACACTTGGAGAACTGTAACGGAGTGCTAACTAACCCAAATCATCTGGTCTGAGAACTACAGGCATGATTGGATTTAAGTTTAAACACTTAGGGAGGGCAGTGAATGAATGTTAACTAACCCAAATCATCTAGTCCGAGGACTACAGGCATGATTGGGTTTAAGTTTAAACACTTGAGAGAACACTTTACATAGCAAATTGGCATATCGGCTGAAGAAAAGATTCAATTAATAAAAGTACCTCTTGAGGTTATTTACATTCCAATGACGTGGTATTACATGACCATCCAGGTCTTCTAAGAAATATGCCCCAATGCCAGCTCCTAAAGTGATGCGATACGGCCCTTCCCAATTGGGTCCTAATTTTTCCCAAGCTGGGTTCTTTGCAGTGCCCACAACTTTCCTCAGCACCAGATCACCAGGTTCTAGAGGCCTTAGCTTTACGTTGGCATCGTAGCCCTGCCTGAGCTTTTGTTGGTAATGTGCCAGCCGAATCATTGCACTTTCCCTCCTTTCCTCAATCAGATCCAAAATCTTCTCTAGCTGCTCATTGTTGCCGGTCGGACTGAACGAGCTAGTTTTTAATGTCGGGAACCCGATTTCCAAAGGAATGACAGCTTCAGCCCCATAGGTCATTGAGAAGGGGGTCTCTCCAGTAGACCTGTGAGGCGTAGTTCTGTAAGCCCAAAGTACATGTGGCAATTCTTCTACCCATTTGCCCTTCGCGTCATCTAGCCTCTTCTTCAAGCCATTCACTACGACCTTGTTGACAGCTTCTGCTTGCCCATTACCCTAGGGATAGGCAAGAGTGGAGTATCTATTTATAATTCCCAACTCACTGCAATAATTCCTGAATGCCTTGCTATCGAACTGTAGGTCATTGTCCGAGATGAGAGTGTGAGGAACTCCAAACCGAGTGACAATATTCTTCCACACAAACTTTTGAACATCAACGTCTCTGATATTGGCTGCGGCTCAGCTTCGACCCACTTGGTGAAATAGTCTGTGCGGACCAGAAGGTACTTCTTGTTTCCTGCAGCTTTAGGGAATGGTCCCACGATATCCAAGCCCCATTGGGCGAAAGGCCATGGGCTAGATAGTGGATTAAGAGTCCCCCCTGGTTGATGAATGTTTGGGGCAAATCACTGACATTGATCGCATTTTTTAACGTAATCCTGGGCATCCTTTTGCATCTTCGGCCACCAATAACCCTGAGTAATAGCCCGGTGAGCCAAGGATCTGCCTCCAGTGTGGCTCCCACAGATTCCTTCGTGTAGCTCTTCTAGTAATAGCTCAGACGCTTCAGGATGCATGCACAACAAGTATGGTCCCGAATAGGAGCGTCTGTATAATTTCTGGTCCTCGGATAGCTAGAATCTGGTCGCCTTCCTCCAAATTTTGTCAGCTTCCCCCCTTTCTTCCAGTAAAATATCTTCTTTTAAGAATTTGATTATGGGATCCATCCAGCAGAGCCCAGTCCGGACTTGGTGAACCTGGATTACCTCTCTTTTTGCCTCTGTAGGCCCATGCAAGTCCTTGACGAGGATGATTCTCGGAAAATTTTGCGTGGAGGAGGTAGCAAGCGTGGCCAAAGAATTAGCATGTGAGTTACCACTTCTGGGGATATGTATCAGACTAAAAGAGTCGACTCCGATTGCAAACATTTAACTCGTCTCAAGTACCCCTACATTCTTTCATCTTTCGCCTCAAACTCGTCTTGTACTTGACCTATGACTAACCTTGAGTCCGAGAACAACTCAACAGACCTTCGTCCCATTCTTCGGACCATAGCCATTCCCATCAATAAGGCCTCATACTTCGCCTCATTATTTGTTGCCGAGTAGTCCAGCCTTAACGACTTTTCGATAATGATTTTTTCAGGGGATATCAACACTAGCCCAATTCCAGAACCTCTTTGGTTTGCTGTGCCATCAACGTACACTTCCCAATGAGATGGGCTCTATTGGGAGATCATGCCAACTGATTTTTCATCCATGTCCGATGTAGGCGTTACTTCTTCTAGTTGGGGCTCCGTGAACTCAGCCACCAAATCCGCAAGGACCTAGCCCTTGACCGATATGCAGGGCATATATTTTATATCGAAAGCCCCTAAGATCGTACCCCATTTGGCAATCCGCCCAGTGTAATCAGCGCTTTGGGGTATAGCCTTGAATGGGAGTTGAGTGAGGACAATGACCGTATGGGCCTGGAAGTAGTGAGGTAGCATCCGTGTACCGAGCACTACTGCTAGGATAGCCTTCTCCAGAGGCAAGTAACGAATCTCGGCCTCATGCAGCGACTTGCTTACGTAGTAAATTGGTCTTTGCACACCACAGTCTGATCATATCAACACCAGACTCACCGCACAGGGAGCTACAGCGATGTAGGCGAACAATACCTCATCTGGCTCAGGACTGGACATGATTGGTGGCCAAGCTAGATAATCTTTGAGTTGCTGAAAGGCCAAAACACATTCTCCAGTCCATTCGAATCCCTTCCACTTGTTGAGCAGAGAGAAGAGGGCCGACACTTGTCTGCTGATCTAGAGATAAATCGATTCATGGCAGCAGTCATTCCGGTCAGTTTCTGAACCTCCTTGGGATTTCGAAGAGCTCGTAAATTGTTGATGGCCTTTATCTGGTCAGGGTTAACCTCAATTCCTCTGTGAGTCACCATGTATCCCAAAAACTTGCCGAACCCCATCCCAAATGAGCACTTAGAAGCATTTAGGCGCAGTTTGTACTTTCTTAGAACCTCAAAGGTACTTTCAAAGTCCTTCACATGCTCGACGACAACCTTGCTCTTTACCACCATATCATCTATGTAGACCTCGATATTTTTGCCTAGCTGTAGCTCGAACATCCTCGTCATCATCCTCTGGTAGGTAGACCCCGCGTTCTTCAAGCCAAATGCATCACTTTATAGTGGTAATTACCAATAGGGGTGACAAAAGCGGTCTTTTCCTGATCATTCAAGGCTAGTGGTATCTGATGGTAGCCTTGGAAGGCATCCAGGAAGCTCATCCGAGGATGGCCGACAGTGGCATCCACTAGCTGATCAATTTTCGGCATAGAGAATGGATCTTTGGGGCAAGCCCTATTCAAATCAGTGAAGTCCACGCACACTCGCCATTTCCCAGTCTTCTTCTTTATCACCACGGTATTTGCCAACCACTCAGGATAAAAACCCTCCTTAATAGCTCCAGCTTCTTTGAGCTTTGCTACTTCTTCTCTTACCGCATCAGCATGTTCCTTGGACGGGCGCCGAGGAGGCTGTTTCTTAGGGGTGATCAGTGGGTTTACTTCAAGTGGTGACATATGAATTCTGGGTCCACCCCTGGGGCTTCGTAAGCACTCCAGGCAAATACATCAAGATTTCACTTGAGAAACTTTATTAGCTCTTCCCTCTCTTGAAGAGGTAGCTGAGATCCGACTTGGAAGAACTTATTAGGATCATCTCCAATAACCACTTTCGTTAAATCTTCACATCGAGTGCCTTCGTCTGAACCTTCGACCAGCAATTCCCGATACTTTAACTGCTATAAACCCTTTTCGGCTATGGATGAGGACTCGGCTTCGGGCTCATGTTGGATGGCAGCCACTAAGCATTGTCAGGTTGCGGACTGGTCTCCTCGGATCTCATGAACTTGCCCTTTAGATAGGTATTTGACCTTCTGATGCAAAGTAGAGGAAACAGCCCCTAGTGTATGAAGCTAAGGTCTAGCCACGATTGCCGTATAAGGCGAATACACGTCCACCACTATAAAATCCACCTCTACCACTTCAGCGCCAGTCTGCACAGGTAAGCGTATCTGGCCTTTTGGGGTGACAGCCCTTCCTTTAAAACTCACGATGGGGGAATTGTATGGTGTGAGGTCTTAGGGTTTCAGGCCTAGCCCCTTGTAGAGATCAGGGTACATTATCTCCACAGCGCTACCCTGGTCCATCATCACCCTCTTCACATCGTACTCTCCAATTCTGAGGGTGATGACTAACGCATCATCATAGGGTTGGATGGTGCCACTCATGTCTTCGTCCGAGAACCCTATGACAAGCAGAGCTCCAGACTTAACTCTCTTCGGACCTCGGCCTATATCCCCTACTGGTGGTCGGCCTACCGACATAACTTTCAATGGCCAGGATCATGTTCTCCCCAGCGCGGCGAAGACGACGTTAATAGTTCCTAACAGCGGCTTTGAAGGGTCATCTCTTCGTGGCCTTGGGCCCATCTGCTCTTCTCGGCCGCTGGAGGGGTGTAAGAGGTGTCTTAGTCTACCATCACGAACCAGTTGGTCCAAGTGATCCCACAGGTTCCTACAATCCTCCGTGGTATGCCCGTGGTCTTGATGGTACTGGCAGTATAGATTATGATTGCGCATCTCGGGGTTTCCTACCATCTTGTTCGGCCACCTAAAGAATGATTCATTCTTGATTTTTTCCAAGACCTGGTGTACTGGCTCTTTGAACACAGTGTTGACCGCTTGAGGATTTGCCGATCCTGATTGCCTAGCAAAATCTCTCCACGGTTTACTGTGGTTATAACGATCTGACCTGAAATCCCTCCTCTCTTGGGGGATAACCTTGTCCTTGCCCTTTCCTTACTGTTGATCCTCTTCAACTTTTTTGTACTTTTCTATACGGTCCATAAGTTGACGCATGTTTGTGACCGATTTGCTAGATAAGGACGTCCTCAAACCATGGTCAATAGGAAAGCCGAGCTTGAATATGCTGAGGGCCATTGCATCATAGTTGCCCTCCATATCATTGAACATCTCCCAGTATCTATCTGAATATGCCTTCAAGGTCTCACCCTCTTGCATGGTCAAGGATAGCAGTGAAGACAAGGGCCTGGCCACCTTTGGGTATGTGACAAAATGGGAGCTAAATGCTTGAGTGAGCTCTTTGAAGGAGTTGATGGAGTCTACCTTCAGACCATCAAACCACCTCATAGCAACTGGCCCAAGACTGAAAGGAAAAACCTTACACATCAGAGCTTCATCTCTGGAGTAGACAGCCATTCTTTGGTTAAAATGACTCACGTGCTCCACAGGGTCTGTTTTACCATTGTAGATGGTGAACGTTGGCTGGTTGAAACGCCAAGGGAGTCTTGCTTCCTCAATTCTGCGCATAAAGGGTGATCTAGAAATCTGATTCAAAGCCCTGCTCATGGCATCGTTCCCTACATCTCCTCGTGATGGGTTTCTATGTTGCCTCTTATGATGAGATTCTTCTTCATAGGAATAGGATTCGCTGGCTGGTGTCCAAGATTTCTGGTGATAAGTGACATCCTGCTCATCATCGGAATCCTCATCAGAATACTAGGAAATCTGTTTCCTTTTTGCATGGTGCAACTCCCTTTTTAGTTTTTCTACCTCCAGTTGCAAATCCCAGTTTTTCTCTGCATGGGACATATGACTTCCGCCATGTGACTGGCTTTGGCCAATAAGCAGAGTGTGTACACTGCCCTCACGATCTTGTCTCCTTTCTAAATTAAGAAAAGGGTCCACGTGTTGGGATGCCCTGGATTCTGCTTGTTGTTGACCTCATCCTGCCATCATCAACTGTTGTTTTCGCCCTTGCACAAGCTCTCCCCACAGACGGCGCCAATTGTAGGGTCAACTTTTATGGCCCAAGCCCAATAGGTTCGGATTGTGAGCCCAATGAACCCTGGACAATGAATTTGTAAAGAGTGGGTGAAAGAGCTAGGCTAGTTATGAATTAGACGAGTTGATTATGGTATTAACGGATGAACTAACATGCAATCATGATTGGACGAAGGCAAAAGTGAATGTCCGAAGAGGAGTTTTATTGAATGAACTTTAGTTACAATTCTTGGAGCTACAATAAAAGTGTTTTCTTCTCCTTTCTTTCTTTTTTCGATCCCCCCATTATCAGAGGCCTCTCCTCCTTATATAGCACCTTTTCCCTTCATCTTCATCGTCCACTTGTTCATCATCTAGACGCCCACTTGAGTGCATGTCCCATCATGTATCTTCTTTAACCTTGTGTAAGTGGCAGTAGCTGAGATTGTACTATTCTGGAGTCTTCTCCACATTAATGCGGCCAGAAAAGTAGATGCAGTGCATTTAATGTAGTGGTTAAAGTTTGTCTTTTAGATATTTCTTCGTTCCTACTATCCTCATGCGCGCCTGAGGTTCATCTCTATCATCACACCTATCAGGAAGATCATTTGAACTTCCCAGACGTCTGTTTGACCAAGCTTATTCGAATCCGAGGATAATGGCCTCCTCGGACAATTGAATATCTCTTCGGACTATGCCCCATGCTCCTCTCCAGACATGTTTCTTTTACATGGGCTTCTTCTCAAGTACTTTCATCTCTTTGGACAAACAGTAGTCCTCAAATAGGGCCTTGGGCCCAATATGTTAGGTTGGGCTTCATCCCCCACAGTAACAATTATAAACAATATTTAGTAGTTAAAATACAGTAGTTTAAGCAAAATAAAACCAATTAAGATAAGGTTATTTACCTTAACTAACTTACCGCAAAAAATCTTCTCTCTAACACTTCTTCTAAAATCTTTAGATATTACCTAAAACAATTTTTCAAGTACCATTTACTCAATAATCAATAATTTTTAAAAAAAAAACTTATAACAGTACTCAGCTAGAAGAGAAACTGCTAAAAATTTCCAATAATTTCTCAATATTAACTCTCCTCATAAGGAAAAAAAATAGCATCACGGAGAACTTATCCTATATTTTAGAACCATTATTAATTTATATATATAAATTCTATCTTCTCACCGAACCTAACAAATAATCCACTGTTTTTCACACCAAAAATCCACAGACTTTTTTTTTTTTTTTTTTACTTTTTGTCACTAAGAGTCTGTTTAAGATTAACTTATTTTGCTAAAACTGAAAACTTTTTAAAAATACTGTAAAGACAAAAATTAGCTAAAATAGTACAATAAGACTCATAAATAATACCAAAAAAATATAATAAAATTCACAAATAATAATAAAAATAAATTAAATAATAGAATAAAATGACTTTCTAATTTTTGTCAAATACACGCTAATAATAACTTTATAAGTCAATTTGTAAAGGACAATCACCTGGACCATCTTCTTCTATACGTGTATTTCTTTTTCTTTTTTTCTTTTTTCTTTTCTCCTGCCACCATTAGAGTATTTCCAGCAGTCTCTTCAAAATTTTGTATTGTTTAGAGAGTAAACAGTTTATTTTACCTTTTACCTACCTACTTTTTCAAATATACTTTCCAACAAACTCTCTATCATTTTCTCTATACCATTTAAATATTATATCTTCATTCTCTCTTTAATATTTCATTTTCAATTTTCTTTCATTCATCTAATTTTAATGAGAAGTGCTACATTCTTAACATTTTACAATATTTTCACAATAAATTATATATGGTAAGTTATTACTGATTTTAATTTGAGCACATCACTTAAATATTTTTTTTTCATCCGTATTAGTTAGTAACAACCCACCACTTAAAAATTATTATAAAAATATTGTAGTAGTATTTCTTAATTTTAATTTCTTATTCTTTATTTTATTTTTTTCCCTTATTCTTTTTTTCATCCACACTTTTTTTCTTCTCCACACTTTTCCCTTATCTCTATCTTCACTTTTCTTTTTTTTCTTTTTATCTATAGCACTTTGTCTGGAGCTCTATCCTCTTTATCTTCACTTTTCTTTTTTATTTTCTTCTCCTTTTCTTCTCTAGCTCTTCATCTGGAGCTCTATCTTCAATTTTCACTTTTCTTTTTTCTTTTCTTCTCCTTTTCTTCTCTAGCACTTTGTCTAGAGCTCTATCTTCAATCTTCACTTCTTCTTTTTTCTTTTCTTCTCTAGCACTACGTCTACTCTAGAGCATTCAGGAAGCACCACTGCATGTCCTCCTACCACCGAGGTTCAGATGGGTCAGCTTTGCTCTTCTTCTTCTTCTTTTTTCTTTTTTTTTTTTTATTCTAATTTGATTAGTTTTAAAATTGTGATTTGAGTTTGTATTTTGATTGAGAGCTCCATCACTTTTGTGCGTCACCGTTGTTTTCTGATGAGAAGCAAAGAGAGAGTTTTTTCTAAAGAGAAGCAAGAGAGAGAAGGAGTGCAGAAGAAACAGAAATGGAGGAAAGAGGAAAAAGTTTTTTTTTTTTTATTTCAACCAGTATTATTTTAAGAAAAAATATTCTTTAGATATGCTATCGTGATTACTATAGTGCTCTCCAGGCTAGAGAGATAATGTAGCAAATCTATAAAAAAAAAAAATTTTGAAGTTGGAGAGGCTATTGGAGGTGTTTTTTTTTGTGTGTTTGCTCTTCAAATTAGACTTTAGAGAATTTACTATAGATAAAGATAAATGTTAACTGAAATAATATACTAAAACTCATAAATAATACCAAAAAAATATAATAAAATTCACAAATAATAATAAAAATAAATTAAATAATAGAATAAAATGACTTTCTAATTTTTCCCAATCACCCATTAATAATAACTTTATAAGTCAATTTGTAAAGGACAATCACCTGGACCATCTTCTTCTATACGTGTATTTCTTTTTCTTTTTTTCTTTTTTCCTTTTCTACTGCCACCATTAGTTTTCTTGAGATGAGGACAAAACTCAGTACAAGTACTATATCATACAAAAGTCAAATCACGTGGACACTTACGAATACGCCATCTGTTTTTTTACATTTGACATTCGAAAGCTTGTCAGGCCTCAAGCCTAGACTAGCTACTGGTCTTTTTGTATTGAGTCCCTCTAGTGCCACATAAAGCAGCACATAAAAAACCACAATTCGTTTATGGGGCGAGTTGTGATTGGTGGAGGGAGCGGTGATGGAACACCCATTTACGAATCACAACTCGCCACATGAGCAAGTTGTGGCTTTTTTTTGTGCCACTTTACGTTTCCTTTTGTATTCCCAAACTCCATCACTTCGGCTCTATTTCTCTCAAAGAAAGGCCTGTGTGCAGAATCTCCCAAACACCTAGCGCAACAAATCTTAACAAAAACGTAAAAATCTATAGTTTCTATCGCGGTTAACGCATTAAAGGTCATAAAAAACCACAATTAGAATTAGGTGCTAGTTAGAATTAGGGTTTAGTAGTCTTTATATGTGCAATAAACTTATGAGTCATACTACAAAACTTTATCAACGAGTGATTAAACATAGGTTAAGACATGAAATAACAATATATGAAAAATTATTTTGGCTTTATGCTAGGACAGTCTACCATGGAAGCTATTATCTTAGACACCTAATGGAAAAATATAGAAAGGCTTGTAAATATTTCATATGGTTTTCATTTATCTTGAGAAAGCATGTGATAGAGTTCCTAGAAAGGTTATGTGGTTGGTTTTGAAAAAGAAATAAGTTCCTCTAAAGTATATAAAGTTGATTAAGGATATGTATGACGAAATTACAACTAGTGTGAGAACAAATGGAGAAATCACAAGTGAGTTTTTTTATCATTATAGGTTTGTATCAAGGATCAACATTAAGTCTATATCTCTTTGCACTAGTGATGGATGAGCTCGAGATTCCCGATTATTCCATTTCCTAATGTTAGTAATGTATAGTGGTCAAATAGGATTACTAAATCGATCTAAAAGGGAGTCCCTTGGTGTATGCTTTTTGTAGATGATATAATTTTAGTAGATAAAACTAGAAGTAGAGTTAATTCCAAGTTAAAAATTTGATGAGGCGCACTAGAATCTAAAGGCTTTTAATTGAGCAGGGTTAAAACAATACATGGAATGTAAGTTTAGTAAAAGTAGAAACAAAAACGAAAGGGCAGTAAGACTTGATGGTCAAGATATACTAAAGAGTAACAACTTTGAATATCTTAAGGAGGAGTAAAACATGGTACATGAAATGTGATTAAGTTTAGTAAAAGTAGAAACAAAAGTAAAGGGGCAGTAAGACTTGATGGTCTAAAGATACTAAGGACTGACAACTTTGAATATCTTAGATCAATAATTCATAAATATGTAGAGATTGAAGAGGATGTGAATAATAGGATAAGAGTGGGGTGGATGAAGCGCATCAGGAGTATTGTGCGATTGTAGAATACCAATTAAGTTAAAAGGAAAATTTTATAAGACTGCTATACAACCAACTATGCTCTATGGTATCGAATGTTGGGTTGTCAAGAAGTAACATATCAAAATAAGTGTAATTGAAATGAGAATGTTATGATGGATAAGTGAAAATACACAACAATATAGGATTCAAAATGAGGAAATCTACTTAAAGATAGGGGTAGCTCCTATTGATGAAAAGATGAGAAAAAGTCGCTTAGTATGGTTTGTTCATATATAGAGGAGAGCAACTAATGCACTAGTAAGAAAGAGTTTGTTGATCCAAGTTGAGGGAAGGAAAAAATGTAGATGAAAACCAAAAATAAGATTAATAGAAGTAATAAAGAAGAACATGTCAATTAAGGAAGAATAGAGAGAGTGATATTAGATAAAATAAAATAGAGGAAAAGAATACCTATGACCGATCCTAATTAATTTGTTGAGAATCAATAACCGACTCCTGAATTTTGGGATTAAGACTTTATTGTTGTAGTTGTTGTAGTCTATATATGAGCAATAATGTACTCCTATATATAGATTATTTTTAGTGCAATTGTCCCAATGGTCTAGTGCTAACTGCGGTCAACCCTAGGTATTGACTCCTAAAGGTTTTATATTCTTTGGTGCTGACTCCAAGCAAGCCTAGGTTATCTATTCTTTATGTTCATGTTCTTCGATTTTGTGTCATATATAATATTGATTATGATGTGAGATTCTCTCATGTGGCTAAGATCTCTTATGACCTGTTTGGATAGAGAGGGGAAGGAGGGGGAGTGGAGGAGAGTAGAGTAGAGTAGGCTAAAAATAAGCTAAATTTGTACTAAATTTACTCTACTCTACTCCCCCTCCCTTCCTCTCAATCCAAACGGACCATTATGTATGATTTCTGACATCCTTTGCCACTAATCTTTTGTTTTTGGTTTTTTATTTTATTTTTTAGAAGAAAGCTATAGCTTTTATTAATCAAGAGCAATCAAGTCAATCAGCTAAAATTACAGCATTAAGATGTGGAGAAATATTCTCCATCCATACCGAAAAAAACTATTTACATGTCTAGTAAGGTTTTGAGCAATACAATTCCCTTATCTCCTAGCTAGTATGAGAAAAATTACAATCAACAAAGTTTTTTTTTTTTTTTTTTTGGGAACGATACAATCAACAAAGTAATAAGTAAGAAATTTAACCTCCCCAATCAAATGATCATAGGTGGCAAAAGAAGCATCACTAGAATTATTATCTCCTAAAATATTACTAATTAATAAAAATGTTATTACTTGTGGCTATTATTAAGCCAAATGATATACAGTAATTTAATGAATTTTATTTATTATAATGTTTTAAAAAGAACATCATAATAAAGTGATTGGATTGGTTATTGAGAAAAAAAAAATTCAAATTTGATTTTTCTTGTAAATAAACAAATGGCAAAAGGCACATTTTTGTCCCTACATTTTCAGGCAATTCCCACTTTGGTCCCTAGATTTTATTTTTACAACTTTTAGTCCCTATTTAGAAAAACGCCATCCATTTTAGTCCTTTCTGTCAGTGCCCTAACGGCAGAGTCCTAGGTGGCAAACAGAACTATTAAAATAATAATAAAAAATTTTATTTTGACACTAAAAAATGCCACATCAGCATTTAAATTTAAAAAATCAATTTATTAATTTTAACTAAATAAAAAAATCAAAACAGAATTAAAAATCAAAATTCACATTAATTAAGATCTAAAAGTATTTTGAACAAGAACACTAAGGGTCTGTTTGGATACAGCTGAAAACTGAAAACACTGTAGCAAAATAATATTTAAATGTGTGAATAGTGCCGTGGGACCCATTTTTAATGAAAAAGTTGATAAAAATTGAGAATTGTGGGACCCATGAATAGTGCTCAGTGCACTGTTCACAGGCTGAAAGTCAAATAATGCAGCTACTGTTCATTGAACAGTAGCCGCACTACACCTGAAACTCTTGAAAACCAAAAAAAAAAAAAAAAACGCAAACCTCACCAAACGTAAAATGCAAACGCCACACCCAAATGCACACTAAGAACACCAACCTAGACTTCAGATCTCAAAATTAAAAACCCAAAATCATGAATAACTCAAAGAGGGCATTTGGCCTCTGCGTTTTCAGTGTGCGTCCCCGTTTGAGTTTTTCCTTTTTTTTTTTTTTTTTTTTTTTGCCCGGCCAGTGAACAGTAAAATCACATGATTTTACTGTTTAGAGACAAAAAACACTATTCATGCACTGTTTAGCACTGTTCACAGCACTGTTCACGTACTAAAAATATTAAAAATTGGTCCCACGGTACTATTTACACATTTAAAAATTATTTTGCTACAGTGTTTTCAGTTTTCAGTTTTCAGCAACAATAAGTTCAATCCAAACGGACCCAAACAATAAAATCGCAAAATTAAACATCAGATCCACAAAACCCACTATCTCATGATCCCCAATCCCACAAACCCTAACCCTTCAAATTGAAGAACAAAAACCCATCCAATGATCAAACCCCAGCTATCCAAAACAACGATCCTGAACTAATCTCACTCTTCTTTCCCAAAACCACAGCAATCCACATCTTCTCTCGCCGAGCCCCAAAGCAAAACAAGAAGAACACCCACAAGCAAAGACATTGAAGTTGCCATAAGGCAATAGAGGAGGGTGCGATGACAACAGAGCCAGACACACCGACAGGTATGTCTTTCACTGGGTCATGGACTTCTTCAGCCATGGTTGTAACGGCGTCGTATCCAATATAGCTCACATATACTATAGATGCCCCATAGAAAACTCCTTGAGCTTCGTTCGGGAAGAACCTAGTTGGGTTTTCTGGGTGACCCGGTTTCGTAAAATTTTTCCACTCACCTTGACAAAACCCCATTATTATTACAAACGCTAGGAACGAAATGTGCAGCATCGTCAACACCATGTTCACCACCGAACTCTCTCTCGTACTAAATAAATAAATAAATAAATATATATATATATATATATATATATATATATATATAAGAGTTTGAGAATTTGAGATTGACAAAAATGGGAAAATGGATAAAAGTTTTATGTTGGATTTGTTACCTGTAGCATATAATGACGGTCATGATCAAAACGACAGTGACAGCGATGAAATCGATTTGGTTGTATAAGTCCCGGCACAGTAAGTCTCCATTTGTCGATGGAGACTCCGATGATTGAACCTGAATAAAAATTTTGTGATCTTATTGTTTGAGTTATTCATGATTTTGGGTTTTTAATTTTGAGATCTTAAGTCTGGGTTAGTGTTCTTGTTCAAGATACTTTTAGATCTTAATTCATGTGAATTTTGATTTTTAATTCTGTTTTTATTTTTTTATTTAGTTAAAATTAATAAATTAATTTTTTTAAATTTAAATGCTGAGGTGGCATTTTTTAATGCCAAAATAAAATTTATTATTATTATTTTAATAATTCCGTCTGCCATCTAGGACTCTGCCCGTTAGGGCACTGACGAAAAGGACTAAAATAGATGGCGTTTTTCTAAACATGAACTAAAAACGGTAAAAATAAAATCTAGAGACTAAAGTGGAAATCGCCTGAAAATATAAGGACAAAAATGTGTTTTTCGTCTAAACAAATCCCAAGTCCTTACACCCACCCACCCTAATACCACATTCCGATGCTTTTGCCTTTTATATTTCCAAGTCTCATAGTTATCTCAAGCCTTGAAGAAATAAGAAGAATCAGTTTCGGATGGCAACCACAACTTGAGCTTCGTCCACCATGGTCCACGGCTACGAATTTCTGCTGCTTCTTCATCTACTCTTTCTATTTGTTCACAAGCCGGAATGGCTGAAATTGACCGATCCAAGGTGGAACAGGGGTTTCTCGTTCAGAACATATTTCTTAGACGTATTTAATTATTGGGAATTGAGGCTGCAAGATCCAATCAATTTTATCTCATGTCCTTGAGGAGATTGGATTGCTACTATTAGCACTCCTATACATTTTTTTAAGATCCTAGCCGATACCATCAATTACCTACCCACCCACCCAGCATCACAAAGTCAGATATTTGCAGAGTTAGAATTAAGTTTGTTCATAGAAGCCCTGAGAATCTGGCTATTTTGATACTTAGAAGTTGGAAGGCTACATTGATGCATTCTGGGCAGGATCACCTTCAGATAGGCAGGCTATCTCGACTCGAGATATTGTATTTTTTCTGGGAGGAAATTTTATAACATGGAAAAGCAAGAAGAAGGAGAAGAAGAAAACAAAAAAATGTAGTTGTTCCAGTGTATTAACTTGGTTACGACACTTCCTTCAAGAGTTAGGATTCTCAGGTTCTACTCCTATCCCACTATTGTGTGATAATCAAGTTGCTATACTATACACATGACAAGCTGTTACTAATAAGTGGGAATCAATCTGTTTGTAGACCGACTTATGATGAATATCTTTACATAACCATCCATAATGTAGGAATTGATCTATTCCAAACTGGGCTTATATGCATGATATATATACTCCAAGCTTGAGGGTTAGAGAAGAGAACTAATATTGTTGTATGAATGATACCATTAGAATAATATACTATAGTCCCTATTGAGGTGTCCTCACCAGGTGTAACAAACTTCCCTACGCAAGATTTCTGAGGTTTTTTTGTTTGGGTTGTAAATATCATTCTCTTTTGTCATTGTTTTCTTTCCTTCAACAATTCTATTACTTGGGAGTTTTGGTAGTTCTAGTTTAATCATTATTTGGTATTTCGATTTTGAAGATAACCTCCAGTTACTTAATAAGCTAACTTGTGCAGGTTTGTCGGACTATCGAGACAGAGTTGGGGCAATCAATGGATGATCTGTTTTTAGATTTTGTCAAAATTCCTTTGGCAACAGCATCTGTAAGATCCTACAACGATTGTTGGTAGTTGGGAATAGATATGAGCACATAGCTTATGATATCAATAATGGAATTGCTTAAAAGTATTTTTTGAGACAATTTTGTTAGTTACTTATCTATTCCTTGCAGATAGCACAAGTCCATCGTGCAACTCTGCTTAATGGGCAGGTGGTGGTTGTTAAAGTTCAACATGAGGGCATCAAGAAAATCATATTGGAGGTTTAGCATGCTTAGTTTTTCAGATATTGGGATGAAAAGATTATGTTGAAGTTGTTTTATTATAGTTTTTGTGCATACGTTTTTTCCCCCAGGATTTGAAGAATGCAAAGAAAATTGTTGACTAGATAGCTTGGGCAGAGCCACAGAATGACTTTAATCCTCTCATAGATGAATGGTGCAAAGAAGCTCCCAAAGAAGTTGACTTCATTCATGAAGCTGGTATGCCCAGCTCTTGCCTAGAATTTAGTTGTTTGTAATTAAAAGGAAAATGGTTGTTCTCTGTTGATCACTTGCATTATTTAGGGTGTGTATGGATGAGGATTAAGGATTTACTTGAGGTTTTTGAATGATGGGAATGAAGCATATTAAATTTGCATTGAAGGGACAAGTATTTTATATTATCAAATGCATAAATAGATAGATATTCTCTTCAATCTGTTGCTTGGACTCTGTTTTCCAACCTGACAATCTCTGTCTGTTACCCTGTTATAACCAAATTATTTCCTATTTGGCTTACTCTATATGTAATTTATATGGAACTGTTATCTTGCTATTCTAAGTTTTGGAACTTTGCATTAGTTACTCTTAAATTGAAAATGCCCTACACCCCCTGTTCCAAAATTTGATTCTTATTGACATTTGTTGTTCTGTCTGTAGAGAATACTAGAATAGTCTCTAGAAACCTACGCTACAAAATTATTGAACATGATGATAAAACAAATGCCAATCGAGTGGATGTTTTGATTCCAGATGTTATTCAGGTATAATATCTCTAATATATTTAATACTACATGTCTGCACACAGGACTGCATTGGGCTGTGTTATGATTCTTGGATATAGGGATTAGAGGCCTTTCCCAAACATAATATCAACTCTTCAAAAGACCCAAAGAACCTAGATCATAACCTGGATTGTGTGGGTTTGATTTGATAAGCATGTATCGTGTGGATGTGTGCTGAGTCCTACATCAAGTGTTTAATATGTCAAGCAGGATTATATAAGTGATTACAAGAACCCTAAATTGTAACTTGATTAGTCTTTTTGGGGTATAAGCACATATGTAGCTAGTGCTTTTCCTTGGTCATAACATTAGAAGTCTTGTAGGGAGTTAATTTTAGACTATTGCCATTTAAATTTGCATCAAGTTCTGATTAAAAGAAATTTATGATACATTCTACATGTGGTGTACTAAGAAGTAAAGAAAGTTAGAAGTAAAAATAAAAGCTTCTAGTTCTTCACTACTCTAATTACTTTTGACATAAGACTAGAGTAGCACACTAGTTAAAATATCTGCTGACAGATCCAGTGTGCCTATGCTCTTAACTTTTGGCCATAATTAACATACCCCTTCCTCTTTCTTCCCAGGCAAATCTTTTAGGCGCTCCCTAAAGTAGAGATTGTAATAAAGAATAAAAAATCCACCAAAAGAAAGAAAAAAAATAGCGAGAGAGAGAATTAAAGAGAGTATTCACCTTTTTATGTGGGCAAAATATGTATTGAATGGAAAAGAAAATAGCAACTTTTTGTAGTAAATAAAATGGGTAGAAGAAGAGTTAAAATAAAACGAAGATGAAGGGATAGATGAATTGTAATGTTGAGATATAGAGTAGTGTGGAAATAAAAAGGTAAAAGTGGAGAGAAATGTTGGAGGAAGCCTAATTGTTTGGTGAGAAATTAATAAGGAGAAAATAGTTAAAGGGAAAAGTTAACAGATGCCCTAAGGGCATTGATTTAAGAAATATTTTTAGAAACTTTTTATGGGAAAAGAAAAATGCAATTAATTATTTTGACGACTTTTTAAATTTCCATAAAAGTGATGTCAAAACTCTCTTAAAATGGTTTATTAACAATTGCCCTAAGAGCATCTGTTAATGGGACCCATAGTTAAAAAGGAGAAAAAATGTTGAAAATAGGTCGATAACTTGGCTCAATAGAAGCCTAGCAATAGTAAATATTACGCTTCAGCTTTTAGATATGAGAAATACTATGTCTATAACATTTTCATAAAAAATCCTAAATGATAAGTTGTTATTGGTTATTACGGGTGGACAACAAAGTAATTTAAGTTGTGGATTTACAACTTACAACATATGATTTGTTGTGAATGTATTGTGAAAATGTTATAGATGTAGCACTTTTCTTTAGATATATATAGATATAGATTCACTTGATTTGAACAAACTATTGACTTGGTTAAATACTTTTGTCCTTTACCGTGGAAAATATTGTCTTCCATTTTATGTACCTGACTCAGCATCCTGTTGCTTCAAATGTAGTCAACGGAGAAAGTCCTTATTTTAGAGTATATGGATGGCATTCGTTTGAATGACTTGGAATCACTGGAAGCGTTTGGTGTTAACAAACAAAAGCTTGTTGAAGAAATAACACGTGCATATGCCCACCAAATTTATGTTGATGGGTATTTTAATGGTGATCCTCATCCTAGTACTCTCTCTCTCACTCTCATTGCCTCTCCTCCCCCTCCCCCACTCTCTTTTCAGCTGAGTTTTGTGTGGGGTTGTATCAAATCATTCATTTTGTAGGGATGTGCTGTAATAAGAACTTGTCATGAACTAGCTTTATAATCTGATTTTTTAATGCATACTTTATACATGTGCCATGTAGGTAGATCAAAAGGGCCTTTTTTGTCAAGATTTTAGCCCAAAACATTGATAATGGAATCATATGCTCAGTTTATCAGACAGTTAAGAAGAAAAGACCAGAAAATAAGAAGAATGAAAAGAAGAGATAAACGACATAACAAGATGAGCTACAAGTTAATTTAGATCAGTAGTTAAACGGCATGTAGTTTAGCTGATAATTTAATTCTGATTGTGTCTCACGTGTGATGTAACTAACCTCTACACGTGCTATAACTGATTCCCTGATATTTTGGTCAGTTAGTTAAGCCCTGTTTTGGGTATTAGGTACAGAGATGTATATAAGCTTAGATTGCGTATAGATTCATTTCAACACATCAATGAAAGAAAGTTTCTAATCTTTTCTCTCAACTTCTCTCTCTGTGTTCATACTTCTTCTTCTTTCTTCATCTATATTTTGTTATACAGTTAATAATTTCAAATGTTCTCTTTTCATTGTTAAGTTGATCATATTTCCTTGTAGCATTTTACTAGAGCATATTACTTGATCTTGATATTAATTTGCTTATATTTTGCTTAAGAGACAAAGAAGGCAAGGAAAATGTGATGTGGTATGTGTGATAATAAATTTTTTGCATGGCAAAGTGAAACCATAATGACATTGGAATGAGGGCACATATATACTAGCTGGGCTCTATTGTTGATTGTCTACATGCTCAAGAAATAATGCGTTCACTGCTTTTTTGGGAGCATTATGCAGGAAATTTTCTTGCGAGCAAGGAACCTCCTCATCGTCCAATTTTGCTCGACTTTGGGCTTACAAAAAAACTATCAAGTCCTATCAAGCAAGCACTGGCTAAAATGTTTCTGGCATCTGCTGAGGTTTGTAAATACTTATTTGTGGTTTTTCTGTCTTTGCTAAAACTGATACTGTGCTGGATTTTTAATCCATCTAAAGAACCATATCTGATGAGTAACATATTGACTTTGATTTTGTGAGCCTTTATCAGTCAATGCTCACAGAGATGAAACGGTATTATTGTGTTTCATTTTGCTTGTTCCTTATAGGGCAACATATTTAATTTGCTTTTGTTTTCCTCTTCTCTTCTGTTATTTTAATGTGTAGCACTTGGTTGCCATGATGAGTGTTAAAAATTAAATTGAACTAATCATATTGCATCGTGTGCAAATAATTGGGAATGATCTGTTTTCACTCATGACTAATAAAGCATGGTGATGTGCAATTTTCCAATGCATATATATTTGAGAATATTACTTACCAATATGATATTGATTGAGTTGGTTTACAATAAATTATGATTGCTGCAATACAACCAATTCATTAGTGTTGTCCTTCTGCTCTTAAGATTGCTTTGAAGTTCAAACTGTTCTCTTGATGATATACTTTGGATGCTTTTGCCACAGGGGGACCACGCGGCTCTTTTGTCTGCTTTTGCAGAAATGGGATTTAAGTTGCGCCTGGATATGCCAGAACAGGCAATGGAGATAACAAGTGTACTCTTTCGTACTTCATCGTCGGCAACGGAATCTCTTGTAAGTATGCACTAAGCTTGTGTTACTTCAAGTATTGTTTTTCTGTCTTTAAGCCCCGACTTAGTTTTATTTACTTATTTGTTGGGTTTTTAAGGAAACTATGAAATTATTGTCGGAGAAAAGAGCAAAGAACATGAAGGTTATACAAGAAAAGATGAAACTCAACCAGAAAGAATTTAAACGCTTTAATCCTGTAAGTTAATGTGTCTGATATGCTTATTGACTAGTTTCATCCATGTTCAATTCAGTTACAACCTTTCTTTCCAGGTTGATGCAATTCCTGTAGACATTGTAATCTTTTCACGGGTCCTTGGTCTTCTAAGAGGTCTGTAACTGGAATACCTGTGGCTAAATGTAGGTTCCAATTGTTGTCCCTTATTATTTTGTATGTTACATGGATTTAGGGCTTTCTTCCACACTGAATGTTCGCATAGTATATCTAGATATCATGAGGCCATTTGCAGAATCTGCTTTGCAAGGGTGAGTCTATTCTGAATCTTGGTGTATTGTAGTTTATTATTTATTGTCATTCTTGTTTCTGTAATTGGTATCATATTTGATTGAATCCAGAATGCCCTTAACAGACATATTAGTAGGGGACCAAGAGTTAATGATCACTGGATCTATGACACACCTATCCATTCTGATGTGGAGGCCAAGTTAAGGCAGTTCCTAGTTGAGCTGGGGAATAATGATAAAATACTTGGAATACAGGTATGCTGCACTATTTAACTATCAATATCATAAGATGATAATCCAAATACTATCTTTTTGTTTATATATCAGTTACTGTAGCTTGATTTAGATTTTCTTATCTCTCTACCTTTAACTTTTTCAGCTTTCAGTTTCACTGTTCGTAGACCCACACAATGCATGAGAATAGATAATTATTTTGTAAAAGTGGTATAATATTTAATCTGTTCTCCCTAAAAATTAAACAATTTCTAAAATTATTTTCCATATTTCTATTTCTACTAATAAATCATTCTATTATTTTTGGGTGTGTTTGATTGATATCATTCCTTTATAAGATAGTCCATATTCTTTGAAATTATGATATTTTGTTATATTTTCCTTTTTTCTTTTTCTTTTTTTTCTTTTCTGTATGACTAAACTTTTTAAGTTTCAAATAAATTATTCAAATTCCTCATTATCTTAAAAGAAATTATTATGATAATCAAAACTCATAACAAAATTACACTTGATATCACTCAAATAATTGATTTGCATTTGCATGTTCAAATGCAAAGCCAAGATCATTCTCAAAAAAAAAAATGCAAAGCCAAGATTGTGTTTTGATATAAATTCAAATTATCACTTCCAAAATAACTAAGTATTAACTCAAACAAAAATCAAACCAAAGCTATGGGGGAGAGAGATTACTTGTGATGGGAAACTCAAAAACATAAGACCAAAACGTATTAACCCAAAATAGAGTTATAAAGAACATAATGATTCATCAATTTAAAGTAGAGTTGCAAGAAAGAATAAAAAATTCAAGAGAGAGGGGGAGAGAAAATAATCACTTTTTTAGGAGAGAAAATAGCAAATTTATAGAAAATAAGATGAGAAGAAAAAAGTAAAAATAAAAGATATAAACACCAAATTATCCAAGTCATGCTATGTAATAGAATAATATTATATTCTTATATACTATTTTATAATGCAATAGGAACTTCTAATAATCAAAGAAAAGATAAAATATAGTAACTTAAAAACACAAAACTAAATCATATCAATCCAAAGTAAAGCTCTAAAGAACACAAAAATTCTATCAACCTAAAGTAGAGATGCAAGAAAAACTTTAAAAAAAAAAAAAACCACCAAAAAAAAATTAGAGAGAGAGAGAAATAGCATTTTTGTGTGTGGGAAAACTATGCATAGAGTGAGAGAGAGAATGACAAATTTATAGTAAAATGATGAGAATAAGAAGAGTCAAAATAAAGGAAGATGAATGGATAGAAGAAGAGTGATATTAAAGTAAAGAGTTGTGGGAAGATGAAAAGGTAAAAGGGAGGGAGAAGAGTTGGAGAAAGTGTAACAATAAGTAAAGAAACCCATTTTTTTTAGAGTTTCAACTTATGGCATTCACTTTTGATGATAGTTTTTTATCATCAGACCAAGACACCAATTGATTTTTAGTGTAGGCGGGAGAATTGAAACCTTAATCTCTTATTTAACCATCAGAGATTTTATCAGTTGAGCTCACTAGAACCCGCAAGTTAAAAAACTAATAAGAAGAAAAAGAGTTCTTAAAAAAAAAAAAAAAAAAAAAAAAAAAAAAACTGACAATGATGTATATCCAAAAGAAAAATTGACAGTAGAGTATCTAAGAGTTAGGCCTTGTCAGATTCTGATATCCACTGTTAGATTGTATATCCAAGAGTTATGTCATTTTGGATATATCTTTGTATATGTGTGTGTTAAAATACTTAATATTCTCAACAAAAAAAAAAAAAAAAAAAAAAACTGAAGTGCTCTCTCCAGTCTAATGATAAAATTTCTTGACTGATGGAAAAAATTCAATAGAGTATGCCAATTCCTAAAATGCCTCAAACATTTCTAACAGTTACAAATGCACCAAATTCCTGCCAGCAGTTAATAGTGATACCAAGCTCTCCTGCATGCAATAATGACATAAACATACAAAAAGATATGGATGTTGACAACCTCATTAAACTATAAAGAGGAAGGAAAAACAAACTTGGCAATAAGGAAACTGTACCTGACATTTCAAGCTAGTATTCCATATATACCTCTACCACAGATAAGTATAAGTAAAAACAATAGAAATTTTACTAAGGGCATGTTTAACTCTTAGAAAAACTAATAGTAGTGTATATCAAGAGTCCTTAAGAAATTGACAGTGGTATGTATCCAAAAGAGCCTAACTTTAGTTTGAATATCAATAGCTATGTTTACTGAAAGTAGCTGCTATAAATGCTAAATTCAGATAATGAGCTCTTATCTTTTCCTTTTATAGCCACTACCCCTTCACCAATGTGTTCCAAGATGAAACTGAATTATAGTACATAGTTGAGCAATCTGGTTATATGCTATTATCTGTATCTGCTTTTCTAGTTAGATGTAATGCTTGGAGGTGTAGGCTATTGAGGATTACTGAAGATCCATTTATTGGTTGAGTACTGAAATTTATTTGGTTTGTAGCTAATAAATTACCAATTGCCCCTAAATGTTAAGTTGTTAGGAAATTGTGAATTTAATCACTTATCCATTATTCTAACACTCCTACTCACGTGTGGGCCCAAACTCCTTAATTTCTAGGGCCAATATATGAGATTTTTAATTTTTTTAAATTCGAGGTAGGACAGAAACAATATTTGAACTTAGGACCACCTACTTTGATATTTACTGATTGTCCAAAAAGCTTAAGTTATTAGAAAATAGTGAATTTAATGACCAACCATTATTCTAGCAGTAGCAAAGAGCAACTAATGATTGTGGTACTTAAATATTGAATGGACTAGCAAAAGTATATAGGTCATCACGTGCTAAAACCAAAGTTCGTTTTTTCTTTTTTTGGGTGATGTTAGGTTTAAGTTTTGAGTTTGACTTACAATGTTCTAAAGAGAATGTGGATTTGGATTAGGTTAAATTCATTGGAAGCTGTTATTGTTATTTGTATGCTGGAAAGCACGGACAAAGCATTTGGGTTGTGGTGCCCGTGTCCGACACGTATGGGACATGGGACATGCGTTGGACACAGCTGTACGCGTCCCAACCGTTTTTTTCTTTTTTTTGAAAAATGATGAATACGGCAAGGACACATCGAGACACAATTGGGACATGTCCTGGGCCAAGAAAACAAAAAGAGCTGAAAACCTGAAACACACTGTAACTCTAACGCCGATCTCCTCCCTCTTCTTCTTCTTCTTCTCACAGAGCTCGGGCCAACTCTTTTGCAATTTCCCCCTTCTGCCCTTTTCCCTTGTTTGTCCATGTGTGATTTATCTTTATTTTGTCTGCCTCACACTATCACAAACACGTGAAGCATTTATCTCCACCCACTCATGTGAATAGCTTCTTTTCAAACTTGTCTTTTATAAGTTAAAATCCACCACCCATCAAGCCAGGTAATTATAAGTTATAACCTTTTATAATTTTATTAAAAGATTTTTTAACAATTATTTAAAAACAAATAACGTTTTTGTTATAAAACAAATTTTGTAAGTTTTGAAATTATATATACATATATATATATATATATAATTAATTAATTAATATATGTATCCTTGTCGTACTCGTGTCCTAATTTTTCAAAAATTGTCATGTCGCCTTATCATACCCATACCGGTATCATTGCCTGTACTTCCTAATTTGTATGTTGCATTCATCAAGATGAGAATCCTATTTCAAATTCTTTTTGTGTGAAAGAAGTCTTTTCTTTTAAAAACATTAGAAGATTCTTCATTTAAGTTCTTGTCTTTAAAACATTCTCTAGTAAAGTTGAAATCAGAAAAGATCTATGTGTTTAAGATCTACGTATCTGCTTCTCAAATAAAAAATCTATGTATCTATAAATTAAAGAAATGGAACCTAAATAAGTGATTCCATTTGATTAATCTGGAAACAAGAGAATTACCACGGGTAACAAATGAATGTGGGTGGTACAATCAACACATCTAGATGTCTCTTAAACCATTACAATTTATGATCAATTTACGGTTGTTGTTGATTTTATCGTGTTTGAGTATGTTGTTGAGGTTAGTATTTTTATGTTTAATGCATTGACACCCCGGCTTTTTTTATCCTCTTCTTTTCTGATATAGTTTTTAATAATTTTTTCTAAAGGTCTGTGCCTACAAAGATGGAGAGGTTATAATTGACACTGCTGCTGGAGTGCTTGGTAATTATGATCCTCGTCCAGTGCAGCCTGATAGCCTTTTTCCTGTTTTCTCTGTGACAAAGGCTATCACAGCGGGAATGTTACATTGGTTGGTTGACAACAGGTGCGTTATGGAATTTTATGAATGTCAAAGGTTTATCTTTTCAAATCAAATGATACAAATCCTTTTTGTTTACTTTTATATAAACAATTAACTGGAATCCCTTTTTGGGTCTTATAAATTTATTAGGGAAAAATCTGTTGCATACAGTGTTACACACTCTGCCCAAAACAACTCATGTTTTCAATTGTTTTGGCAGTGTGTATTTGAATGATGGGTGTACAGATAGTCTGTATTTGTCCATCCACTTGAAAATTTGGTGGACAATGGAGAGTTTAAGTCAATCTCAATGACATCAAAATACTAGCATGATGTGAAAAATATAAATGCATGGCCAAACAACAGTGTATCTTAAATTGAAATATGATAAATAAAGTGTAGTAATGTTGCAGTTACTTCATATGTTCCTAGAGGTTATAAAATATATATATATATATATATATGTATGTATAATTTTTTTTTTGAGGGTGGGGAGACGGGGGGCTACCCCTTGTTGGCATCGCCCTCTTTACCAAGAGAAGAAAAACTTGGGTTGAAAATTTCCTTTATATATTCTTCCACAACATAATGTCTCTGTAATAATTGCTTTCAGAAGCCATACATGGCTCACATGTACTTTAATAATTAATAAACTTTTGACATAATTTCTGTAATTCTAGAATGAAATAATTGTAAACCATATCATATACCCTTGTTTTCCCAAATCTTTTTTTATTTTATTTTTTATTTGCACTGTTGATAAATCACAATTCTAAACATTTACATGAACCATGTCAAAACTTGGGATGTTTCTTTTTTTCTTTTTTGGCTGGGGTGGGGGGGAGGTGGATTGGGGGTACTTCTACACATGTATTGATGCTTTCTTGAACACTGACAAAGGTACACAACTTTAAAACCTAAAACTTTTATTTTACATGTAATTACAAATGTAGAAATTGATTAATAATTGTTTTCTGGGCATATTATCTGGACTTTAATATTTGTTTATGAACATTTTATTGCCCAGAAAGCTGAAGCTCAAGGAAAATGTTGCAAATATCTGGCCAGAGTTTGGATCAAATAGGAAAGATCTCATCAAGGTTTAAATTTTATCTCACTTTCTGATAAACTTCTCCCTGTATCAACTGTCATTCTTAATTAACTTTTTGTTTGATTTTTTTCATCTTTCTAGGTCCACCATGTGCTTAACCATACATCTGGTCTTCATAATGCTTTAGCAGACATCACCAGAGAAGATCCTTTACAATTGTCTGACTGGGATGAGTGTTTGAATCATATTGCTTTGTCAGTACCTGAGACTGAACCTGGCCAAGAGCAGTTGTATCACCATCTATCTTTTGGCTGGCTATGTGGTGGCATTATTGAGGTATAATTGCTTGCCAATATGTCAGAATATTTTGATTGTGTTTAAATTTATCTAAACTCTCTGCTGAACTTTTTTAAGCCCGTTGGGATCTCTAAATAAACTAATGAAATAAAATATGGTATTTGATTATCATCTGTTCCCTATAGGAATTTTAGGTTGAGGAAGTTACATTGAAAACTGTTTAAATACTGAAAAACTATTGTTTGAACTCACATTCCTAACGGCCCCTAATCTTTCCCCCTAAGTTTAGGAACATGGTCTAATAGCCCCTAAACATGGTAAAGAAGAATTTTGAGGCTCGATGAAGATTTTATTTTCCTGCCTTATACATGTCCACTTCATTTTTTCTGATAAATTTAATCTTGCTCTCTCTCTCTCTCTTTAACACTCCCATGGAGCTAGACTATTGATCTCTTCATTCTATTAGCAATGGCCGTTTAGGAGTTGGTGCATCTTTCAGATATCGTGTTTTTTCTAGCATGCCTTCTGTGTTTGGATTGTCAGTTTGATCCGGATTGACAGGTCTATTGGAGACATCAAAGTGCTTTATTAATCTTGTGGTTTTTTTATTCTTGAAAACTTCCTTGATGTTCTAAACCTTACCTTCTCGGCTTTTCTAATATTCTGTTTGGATATAATAGCACGCATCTGGGAAAAAATTTAAGGAGATTCTTGAAGAAGCATTCATTCATCCCCTTCAAATTGAAGGCGAGTTATATATTGGAATTCCTCCAGGCAAGTGTTGGACTTATACTTAGTTAATTCTCTTGCTTCGTTGTGTAGAATATTTGTACACATGATTGTATTGTATTCTTCTCTCATTTATGTTGAACCACAGTTTAGTTTATGTTTCTAGTGGTTAATTTATTTAGTGTTGTGGTACTTATTTGAGGGGAAAAAGACTTTGTTTATAGTAATTATTGTTTGTGAAAAATAGTGTTAGTGGTAGCTGGGCTATTATCTTCCTTATCACCGTGTGCAATGGCTCCTCTTCAGGTGTGGAATCTCGACTTGCAACACTTACAATAGATAAAGATGATCTTCAGAAGCTCTTAGGGATCAGCAGTCGTCTTGCAACGCGTACACTTGATAAAGACGATCATGAGAAGCTATTACGCGTCATCAGTCGTTTTGACGTACCCCCCACAATCCAGCCGGGTGATGTTTCCCAAGCTGCAACCACCCTGCCTGTTATATTCAACAGTCTCAACGTTCGTCGTGCCATCATACCTGCTGCTAATGGACATTGCTCAGCCCGTGCACTTGCACGTTACTACGCAGCCCTAGCTGATGGTGGTATGGTACCTTGGCCCCATTCTTCTTCTTCCAAGCCACCACTTGGCAGCCACCCACACATCCCCAAATTTCCTTCCCAAAAGACCAGCAAGAGGCAGAAAGGTAGCAAAACCAAGGAGGTATTTGCTGCTGCAATTAACAGAACTAATGATTATGAAAAGAAACCAAATTACAGTGATGTTAGCCATAGTAGAAATTCCAGCAATGATAGTTGTACTAGGCTTGTGAATGATAGCGGCAATAGCAATAGCATTAGTATGATTGACAGCAGTGAAGATAGTAATCCTCGAAACAATTCTGTTGGTAGGATTTTTAGCAATCCTAGAATTCATGATGCATTCTTGGGTGTTGGTGAATATGGAAATCTCGCTTTGCCAAATGGGAAATTTGGCTTAGGGTTTAGGAGGGCTATTTCTAAGGATGGGTCCATTGTTGGCTTTGGGCACTCAGGACTGGGCGGATCAACCGGCTTTGCTGACATGAATAACAGGTTTGCTATTGCTGTGACCGTGAACAAAATGTCTTTTGGGGCTGTAACTGGAAACATCATTAATTTTGTTTGTTCGGAGTTGAATATCCCAGTGCCAGAGGAGTTCTCAATATTCAGTGAGATGGGACCCAATGCACAGATATGTTTAGGGAGACTTTTGAATAATTGATGATGGGAGTGAACTGTAAGCCTGTACCAAGAAGGCTTTTCTACTCTTACATACGCAAGGAAAATGTAGATGTCAGTGTTTATAATAAATTTATACCGTATTGCTAAATGCTTACACTAGATTCAAGAACATGAACAGCATGTGCTAGAACATTTTCATTTTATTTTTTTCCTTTTCTTCATTGTCCAAGATATTTGTGGGTTTTTCATTCTTTTCATTTCTTTTTTTTTTTTTTTTTTTTTTTTTTTTTGGGGGGTTGGGGGAGGGGGGGGGGGGGATTAAAAAAAATTTGGTTAGGCTCTCATTATACTGATGAATGGATATAGTGGCGGAAGATGTTCGTCAGATAGGTCATTTATCCAATTCAGAACTTTTGACGGTCTTTTAAGATCTGCAAGATAAAGTTTTTTTTTTTTTTTTTGAGAAACCAACTTGTGAAGTTTTAGATTAAGAAATGCCAGTTAAATCAGTCTAAAATACAGGAGAAGAAAGTGGAGGAATAAACTCCATCTACACAACATAATCTGAAACATGAATAGCATGCTTAGCTAAACATGGGTAACTTTATTACCTTCTCTCTTTACATGAGAGTAAAGTAATTTATTAAAACATCTGGTAAAAGACTTGACATCCTCAATCAACAAACCAATGGGAGACAAAGACTGAACATCAATGGATAAGGCTTGAAAAATCAACCATGAATCCCCTTCCCACACTGCATTATCAATCCCTATTTCTGCATTAAATTCCAGCGCCCTGGTCGCTGCAATAGCTTCAATTTCAGCTACCTGTTGAGAAAGAGACGCAATGGGCAGGCCTCGTGAATCACGAATTACAACTCCAATCACATACTTGTTCTCCGAGTCGAATGTGGCTCCGTCATAATTGATTTTAAACAAATCAATAGGGGGTGGACTGCATAGAACTCGTATCTGATCTTTGCCGAGGGTACAATTTGTGACAGGACACACTGGGGTTGGTTGAGTCAAGCTTTGTTCCACTGTGACTAGGCCGACCAAACCATCATTGAGAAAAGCCCCGGGTTTTGCTGATGCTGAATTGCCCATGATAGAAGCTCTTTGAAATCCAAAAAACAGTGATTTCGACGGAAGCCCCACAGTTCCAAATCTGTCCAGACCTCATCCAGCTTGGAGCACGACCACATTGCATGTAAAGGAGTCTCAGAATGTTCTTGACAGCGATCACAGATGGGACTCATGATAATAGTTCGACGCACCAAATTTTCTTTCACAGGCAGTGAGTTACAGCAACCTCTCCATATTTAGTTCTTAACCTTGTTTGGAATTCGTAACGCCCACAAACCTTTCCACAGCTGAGTTTCATGGGATGACGGTGTCCTTCGCGGTACAAGTTCTTCCTTTAAAAATCGATATCCTGATTTACAGGTATACTGCCCATCTTGAGACACAGGCTGGTAGATTTTATCTTTGGCATCAACAGGGGCTAGAAGAATGCTTCAGATGACATCGGCCTCTTGGGGAATAAAACGACCATCCAGCATGTCATTGTTCCATTGTTTTGTTTCGGGATCAAACAGGACATCAACCATGGCTGCACTCATGGAATCAACAACTGGCGAGGAAATCATGGGTGGGTGTTTTGTAGGCAGCCATCTGTGGTTATAAACTCGAATGGATTTTCCGTTTCCAACAAGCCACCTTTCTCCTGCAGTAGTACATGCATGAAATTGCTTGTACGGTAAGAATACAGAAATAAAGAAATCCACTAAGAAGAGTAAAATCAGAGTCATTCAACATCATGACTTGCTAAGCATCTGCGCCACCGATGGCTGAAAACAAAGAAAATTTCTGCAAAACAATTAGTGAGAAGACTGCAAATGCAACCAGTAGAAGTAACTTAATTTTTATTCATTTAAGTAACAACAAATTGTGAGCTGTCTCATGAAGGAGCCATGGAAGGTATATGACCCCATTATCTTTTTACATGGTAAGGCAAGAAATTCATCAAACAGGTGGAGCTGGAGCAAGAGATTCAAATGATCTTGATGTTTCTGCTCTGATCCTTAAAGATTAAGGAATATGTTAAGTTGCTAAGTAAAATTATTGCTGCAGCAAAAGATAGTCCAACAATTCTTCCTTTGCATCAAACTAGAGGTAGAAGCCTTCTCCTTTCAGCTTACTGCCTTCCATTCCATGGTGACCTGAATCACTCAAGATTCTGACTAGACAAGTTGTCTTACCATTTATGATCGTGAATATTTTTTCCTAGCCACAATATTAGCTTAATGAAGATAGATCACTCCGTCGTCATAGTTTATAAAGTTTTTGCACGTTCTGGTGCAGTCTATGATCTCTCACTTGAGATATTTCTGAACCTCTTGATGACCTTGTAGCTATAGGCTCATTTCTGGCCTCAATTTGCACCTCAAGGGTCATGGTTTATCTAAGTAGCACACTCGCGCATAGGCACAATCCCATTAGACATAACCATGCAAAATAACTAAAATGACTTTGTAACTGCAGTTACGCAAAGAGATATATAGCATCCCTCCCTTCACACCCATACAAGGAAGAACTGACATAAATAATATTGTACGACTCATTTTACATAAAACATATGAAATGTAAAGTTCATTTACAAAAACGTAATAATATAACTATCTTTCTCTCTCATGTCATTTATTTTATAGCATGTGTAATTATGAAAAAATATCAAAGATTTAGCTACAAAAATAAGAGTTGGCTCCCGAAATATGAGTTAGTCCAATAATACTCTTATAAAAAAAAAACTTGTCAATCAATCTAATAATTATAGAGAATATAGTTTATTATGTTTTCTCAATTTCCTTTTTTATAGTAAAAATTGTTTTTGTATCCATTAAAGTTTTAGATCATTCATGTCTTTGATGACTTTAGTGGTTCCATTAAATTTTTTTTATTAACTTTGGTAGAAAATTTTATAATTTATATTGAAAGCGAAAATTTTAAGGGCATTCACATCAAGGAACTTAAATATTTTAGATTTTGGTAACTCAAAACATTACTTTATCTATTTTAATATCTCACTTCATAATTCATACCTAAAAACTATTCATTTTTTTATTCATTTCTCTCCCTCTCCCTTTCTGTCGCGCGCACACACTCTCTCTCTCTTTTCACAATTTAGCCTTTCAAACAAAATTTTTAACTCTATCCTGGCAAGACTTTTAATAAGGATTTTGTTTACAAAGGAAATTTTGTTTATAAGTTAAAAAAAATAAAAAAAAAATTTAAAAAAAAAGAGAAAAAAAAAAGACTTGATGGGACTGACGAAATCAAGTATGGACGAGATAAATTGGATCGACGAGACAGGCCTGCATGGACGAGTACCCACTTCACTGACGAGGGTAAACATCTCATTCAATGCCGCCAATAAAACACCCTGGACGGTTACAAAACCAATTGTACAGGCCGTTGGGATAAAATTAAAGCAACATGATGAGGCCAGAAAACGTTACCCAGAGAGGTATTAAGAACAACCATAATTACCCAACGGCTAGGGGTTACAACAACATATATAAAGCCCCCACATTGCCAAGAAGAAGGTATGTACACACTGAAATAGATACTGTGAGATTTCTTTGATCTTGATACATTATATTGCTCATTCTTAAATAGCTTCTAATACTGACTTTGGCATCGGAGGCGTTGTGGCAAACACCACACCGGTGACCACTCTCGAGAATACATACTTGCAGGAGGCCGGAGATCATTTTTGTCTGCATACACTGACTAAAGAATTCACGCTTCATCAGTTTGGCGCCGTCTGTGGGAAACGACATTTTCGCATTCAATCTCGAAAAAATAGTTCCCGACCAACAATCACTATTAGATGGAATCCAATCAAGATTCCACAGCTCTAGTTCAGCAAATTCAGGCTCTCGCAACCACCGTCGAAGAATTAACCAGGAAAAATCAGGAAACGAAGCTACAGCTTCAGCAGGAGAAGAATCGGTCTAAAGGAAACCAGGCTGACGAAAGAGATAGCCACAAAAGAAGTGACCATCAGAGGCCTGTTACTTCAACCGAGCACAACTCAGATCTTCTTCAAGAGATGAGGAAGGAGATGGACGAACTCAGGAAAGCCATCAAGGAGAAAACAGAGCGGAGTGTGGACCGAATGGTTAGGACAATGGATTCACCATTCACCCCAACAGTCCTTGAATATCCAGTGCCGTCAAAATTTTGTCTACCCCAACTTGAGCCATTCGATGGGTTGAAGGACCCTCAGGATCATCTTAACACCTTCAAAACAACCCTAGGGCTCCAGCAGCCCCCAGACGAAATACTGTGTCGTTCTTTCCCAACTACTCTCAAAGGAGCTACAAGGGAATGGTTCACAAAGTTACCAACGTCGTCCATTGACAACTTCGAGCAATTGAGCAACGCCTTCCTGCGTCACTTCATTGGAGGACAGCGTCCTAAGAGAACCGCGAACCATTTACTTACCATCAGGCAGGGAGAAAAGGAAATCCTAAGGTCCTATGTGAAACTCTTTACTCGTGAAACACTAGAGGTGGACGAAGCGGATGATAAGGTGCAACTGACGACCTTCAAGGCAGGGTTGAGATCTAGAGAGCTCGTCACATCACTCGCAAAGAATCCCCGAAAAACAATGGCCGAGATGCTCCTTAGAGCACAAAAGTACATGAACGCTGAAGACGCATTAGCAGCCATCAGGGGTGCAAGGAGACCAGGGGACAAAGAAATGAAAGATGATGATCGTAGAGGGCAAAAATGGGAGCGCCCAAATCGTCAGACCAGTGACAGGGTCAGGAGGAAGGACGATAAGGGACCACAAACGGTAAAATTTACTCCTCTTATTATGCCGGTTGATAAAATCTTAACGCAAATTAAGGACGAGCACTACCTTAAATGGCCATGACCATTGCACTCATCTCCCAACGTCCATGATAAGAATAAGTATTGCCGATTTCACAAGAACCATGGCCATTACACCGAAAATTGCCGAGACCTCAAAGAGCAGATAGAGGAGTTGATACAGAAAGGGAAGCTGTAGAAGTTTGTGAAGAAAGGGGAATACAGTAGATTCTGAGATGGAAACAAGGGCCAGCACGAGTCTGCATCCGGGGGCAGTAATCGTCAGTTCCAACCTCCCCAAAATGTGATAGGGGAAATACAGACAATTGCAGGAGGGCCCATTATAGGAGGATCATTCAAGTCCCTTAAGAAAGCATATCAACGACAGGTGAACAGCGTCCACATGACACCCTCGTTGAAGCAAAGACGAACTGATCAGGACATGAAACAACCTCACAATGACCCTTTGGTCATAGCGCTTACAATAGAAGGGTTCAACACAAAAAGGGTCCTCGTGGACAATGGAAGCTCCGCTAATATCATCTACTTCCCTGCATTCCAACAGTTGAAACTGGATCCAAAAAGACTGCGTCCATTTGATTCTCCCCTCGTCAGTTTCAGTGGTGACAGGGTATACCCCAAGGGCATAGTGACGTTGACGGTGACAATGGGAACCCACCCAAAACAGTTAACCTGTCATCTGGACTTCTTGGTGGTAGATTGTCCCTCGGCCTACAATGTAATCATTGGAAGACCAGCACTCAACAGGTGGAAATCATCCACGTCAACCTACTGCCTGAAGATAAAATTTCCAACGGAGAACGGGGTTGGCGAAGTCAAAGGAGATCAAGTTTTGGCTCGAGAGTGCTATCAGGCCGTCGTAGCTGCGAGGGAGAACCATACATGGACGATCGAAGAAAAAGAGAAAGAAAAGGTGGAAGCCCTAGAGACAGTGGAGTTAGCCGACGAAGAAACAAATAAGACAACCTGGATAGGGACGACTCTAAGTCCCGAGATGAGAACGAAACTAGTCCAGTTTCTTAAAGAAAACCTAGACATCTTTGCCTGGAGCCACGATGACATGCCAAGCATATCTCCAAAAGTCATTCAGCACAGGTTGAATGTAGACCCAGAAAGGAAGCCCGTCAAGCAGAGACGAAGAGTCTTCGCACCCGAAAGAGACAAGGCGATTACTGACGAACTTAACAAGCTCTTGACTGCAGGTTTCATTCGCGAAGTATACTATCCAGACTGGCTCGCAAATGTCGTCTTGGTGAAGAAAGCGAATGGGAAATGGAGAATGTGCGTAGACTTCACAGACCTGAACAAGGCATGCCCAAATGACAGCTTTCCTCTTCCAAGGATAGACCAATTGGTAGACTCCACAGCTGGACACAAGCTGCTGACATTTATGGACGCCTTCTCTGGATACAACCAGATAAAAATGGCTGACGAAGATCAGGAGAAAACGGCCTTCATCACCAGTCAAGGGCTCTATTGCTATAAGGTAATGCCCTTCGGACTGAAGAATACAGGTGCCACTTATCAGAGATTGGTAAACAGAATGTTTAGCAAGCAGATAGGCAGGAATATGGAGGTGTACGTGGATGACATGCTCGTCAAGAGTAAAGAGGAGCTAGCACATCTGGAAAACCTCAGAGAGACATTTGCTACCCTTAAGCAATACCATATGAAGTTGAATCCTAGTAAGTGTGTCTTTGGTGTGGCCTCAGGGAAACTCCTGGGATTCATGGTGTCCCAGAGAGGAATAGAAGCAAACTCAGAAAAGGTACAGGCCATAATCAACAAGGCATCACCCAAGACCGTCAAGGAAGTCTAGAAGCTCACAGGACAGGTTGCAGCCCTCAATAGATTCGTCTCTAGAGCGACAGACAAATGCCTACCTTTCTTCAAGACCTTTGAAACAGGCTTTTTCCTGGACCGACGAATGTGAGACAGCTTTCCAGGAACTCAAACGTTACCTAAGTAATCCACCCCTTCTCAACCCGTCAAAAGAGGGTGAGAACTTGTACTTGTACTTAGCAGTGTCAGCTACAGCCGTCAGTGCAACCCTGATCAGGGAAGAAGACAGGAAACAGCTTCCAGTTTATTACGTCAGCCAAGCCTTCCAAGGAGCTGAGTCCAGATACCCAAAGATTGAAAAAATCACGTTTGCATTGATAGTAGCTTCACGCAAATTTAGACAGTATTTTCAAGCACATCTAATCTTAGTGATGACAGATCAACCTATCAAGAAGGCCATGGGCAAGCCGGAGGTAGCAGGAAGAATGGTCCAATAGGCAATCGAACTCAGTCAATTTGATGTTGAATATCATCCCAGGACAGCCATTAAAGCACAGGCTTTGGCAGACTTCATCGCAGAGTTTACCTTCCCAGACGTAGACGGCCTTACTGACAAAGACAGACCATAGACAGTGCAAACCGATGGTTCGTCAGCCCAAAAAAGAGGGGGAGTAGGGGTCGTCATAATCACCCCAGAAGGAGAAGTATTAAAGTATGGAGTCCAGCTCAAATTTCCTGCCACCAATAATGAGGCCGAGTACAAAGGAATTCTGGCTGGTTTGAGGCTAGGAAAAGAGCTTGGAGCTAGGAACTTGTTGGTCCAAAACGATTCGAAGTTAGTAATTAGGCAAGTCAAGAGGGAATGTGAAGCAAAGGAAGAAAGAATGCAGAAATACCTCAGGTTGGCGAAACATCTAACCCAGGAGTTTGATGAAGTGGAGTTTATGCAGATCCCGCGAAGCCAAAATGCGGCAGCAGACGAAGTCTCAAAGATAGCCTCGTCAGAAAATGGGGAACCAAGCATGGACCTGATGATGGAAGTTCAGAAAAATCCTAGCATTGAAGAAATCCTGACGTTCGCGATCCAGAGCACAAACAGCTGGATGTCGCCCATCTTATCTTTCCTTCAAGACGGACAGCTCCCTCAGGATGCAGACGAGGCCCGAAAGATCAAAAAGAGGGTAGCCAGATTTGCAATCCTCAATGACACCCTATACAAGAAAGGCTTCTCCATGCCCTACTTGAAGTGTGTTGACGAAGAAGAAGCAAAGTACATCCTAAAGGAGATCCACGAAGGGATTTGTGGGGATCATGCTGGCCCCAAGTCCTTGGTGAGCAAGATCGTGCGAACAGGCTATTTCTGGCCAACTATACAGATGGATGCAGCAGAGTTCGTCAAGAAATGTGACAAGTGTCAACGGTTCGGGAATGTTCAGCGACTTCCAGCAGAGAAGCTGACGACAATTTCATCCCCGTGGCCTTTTGCACAATAGGGAATCGATATCGTCGGCCCACTACCACGAGGCAAAGGTTAGGTAAAATTCTTACTAGTTGCTATTGATTACTTTACGAAATGGGTTGAAGCAGAGGCACTGGCGACCATCACCGAAGCGAGAATAAAGAGCTTCATGTGGAAGAATATAATTTGCAGGTTCGGGATACCACGGACGATCATATCAGACAATGTACGACAGTTCGATAGCCAAGGCTTTAGGGATTTCTACTCAGAGCTAGGCATCAAGAAACAATTTTCCTCCCCAGGACATCCTTAGGCGAATGGGCAGATGGAGGTGATGAATCAGACATTGCTCAAGATCATAAAAACAAGGCTGGACGATGCAAAGGGGACCTGGCCAGAAGAATTGCCCAATGTCTTGTGGGCCTACAGAACTACATCGAGAACCCCAACGGGAGAAACTCCCTTCAGACTTACATACGGCACTGAGGCGGTAATCCCGGTCGAAGTTGGAGTAACCAGCACCAGACGAGAAACATTCAATGAAGAAGTCAACGACGATATTTTACGAGTTAACCTGGACTGTCTGGACGAAGTAAGAGACAAAGCTTGTCGAAGAATGACGAATTACCGGCAGAAAATGACTGACTATTACAATAAGAGGGTAAAGCTCAGGCGATTCAGCATAGGCGACCTCGTCTTGCGCAAGGTCACAACGGCCACTAAAGACTCTGCCTAAGGAAAATTCAACCCCACATGGGAAGGACCTTTCCGAGTCGTTCACTACTCCAGACAAGGCAGTTATCATCTGGAGACTATCAACAGACAAAGACTTCCAAGGCCGTGGAACATCAAACATTTGAAGAAATACCATCAATAAATGTAGCGTACAAATGTATTCGTTCTTGAAGTTAATAAATGAATTATTTAGCTAATATCTCCGTGCAAGCAGGTCTAACCAAAAGCAATTGAGTAACAAGATTCCGCCTTGACAAATGTAAGTTACTGACGATGAAGAAATTCTATTGATGGGCGTAAGTCCAAAAATAGCTAAGTAACAAGATTCCGCCTTGACGGATGTAAGTTACTAATGATGACAAAATCCCTTTATTGGGTGTAAGTCAAAAATGGCCAAGTGACAAGATTCCGCCCTGACGGATGTAAGTTACTGATGATGACAAATCCCTTCATTGGGTGTAAGTCAAAAATGGCTAAGTGACAAGATTCCGCCTTGAAGGATGTAAGTTACAAACCAGGCCAATTAAAAATGACGAAATCCCCTTTAACGGGTGTAAGTCAAACAAGAGCTAACTAATAAGATTCCGCCTTGACGAATGTAAGTTACGGACGAAGTCAATAAGAGACAACAAAATTCCTCAAAAGGGTGTAAGTCGAAAAAAGCGGTTAAGTAACAAAATTCCACTCTCGCGGATGTAGGTTACTAATGAGTACAAGTATAGACGATAAAACCCCTAAAGTGGGTTGAAGTGATAAAACAACTAGGTGGCAAGATTCCGCCTTGACGGAGGAAGGCTACGGACGAGGGTATCGCTAAGAATTAAGGCTAAGAGCAGAGCCCGAGCACCCAACTCATTTGCCTGAACCAAAGGAGTCCTAGTTGCATGAAAACCACTAGAACTACCAGCGAAAAAGAAGGAAGTCACAGTAAGGAACTTCCACTAAACACCGTATATGGAGTCAGGCAAAACTCAAACAAACACATGTGCAACCACGAAGTACAAGTAAGTACGCAACAAATTTAATTAAAGTCCCAAAACCAAGGGAAACTACCATTGTTTTTACATCAAACCCATAAACTCTGGGTTACCAATATTGTTCTCAAGTTAAACATCAATTGTTCAGAAATTAGACCCAAAAAAAAAAAAAAATTGGCCCAAAAAACATGACGGGCATCCACCAAAAGAAACAGAAATTTTCACAAGTATTAGATTCAGGCGTCAGCAGCATCGTCTTCACCAGCTAGAGCGTCATTAGCAGGGGCATCCACGTGAGAATCAGGCTCAATGGCAGAAGACTGGGCAGCCTCGTTAGCAGCCATCTCCTGGTCTACCTCCTCCAAGTCCAACTTCTCCATATCCACCCCAGAAGGATGCTTCAGAAGATATCTCCTCAAGAGCTTAAATCCTTTGAAATACCAACTAAACAAGATGGTGCTATATTCGTCAGTAGCCTGGAACGCCTCCACCGACCTCGCAGCGATCGTCTTCAACTTCTCCTTAACACTTAAGAGCTGCTCGTCCTTCTCAATCGTCAACTGATGCTCGACTATAAGGTCGTCATCCAGTGTTTTTATCTTCTCCTTCAAGGAAGCCGCCTCACCTATAGAATCGATAAGATTCTTTCTCAACTTAGAGTTCTCCTCCTCCAGAGTTTCCATCTTGGACGTAAGAGACGCCACCCTCGTCTCTTGGGTAAGGTACTCAGATGTAATATGGATGCTTTCTCCTAACACCTAAAAAAAAAAAAAAAAACTGACCTGTACAAGCTTGTGGTCGTGGCGAGCAGCCACGTCATTAAAAGGAACGCCGAATAAAACCTTCAGATCCGCCGCAGTCACCACCTCGTGGGCCCTGTCCACGGTAAGCCTCTCATCACTCCAGAGAGTGGATGGACGAGGAACACTTTTTTCCTTCTCCTTCTCCTTCTCAAACAACCTCGGCCTTTTGGAAACAGGAGTACCCTCGATCTCCTCAACCGAAGTCGTGGGAGAAGCGGTCCTCGTCGTCGTGACCCCCGACACGATTGGACTGACGGAGGAAACGGGAGGGACAGAGCCACTCTTCCCAGTGACGCGCATAGATTTTTTCCCCAAGTTTGACAGGGGCTCGTCCTTCTTGGCTCTCATCTTGGCATACATCTCTTTGTTGAATTTTGTCGTCATCTTTGCCAAAAGAAAACACTTGTTGAAAGAGGAAAACTGACAGGTATAAGTAGAACACTGACGGACTCAATACTTACTCTTTTTTCCTTCAATATCAAGATTTCGCAGGATGTAACTGGACGGATCTGGCCCAAGACAATAGAAAGCAAGCGTCCTGGGATCTACGAGGTCGTCCCAACTTTCAATCATCTGTGCGTATTCGATTGCCTTCTGAACCCATTCCCCATACCTACTCTTCAATTTGGGTCGTCTTTTAACTGCACAGAAGAAGAAGTAAGAGAATCAATAACGATAAAGGCAAACACACTGGAAATTAATGTGTTAAGTGTAATGTTGACGCACCTAAGGTCGGGGTCCCCCACCGACGATGCAACCTCGGGAGATCACCCCAAACCTCGCCCGAAGGGGTTTCAAAATCGTCCCCAGACACGAAGAAAAACCTGGACTTCCAGTATCTGAAGGACGAGGCTAACTTCTTGACGATCCTAGTCTTCCTCTCCCAAGGCACCAGTTCATAATACCCGTGCTCCTTTGACGCTTTCAAGCAATACAAATATATGAGCTTGTCAACCCTAAGCATATCTCCGTCCGTGGCGGCCAACCATATCCCCATACAACTGACCAGTATTCTCCACGAATTAGGCATAAGTTGCCCAGAAGCAATACCAAAATGATCCAATAACTCCATCAAGAAAGGATGAACGGGAAGCCTAAGCCCACAAACGAAGGCAAACTCGTAAAAGCACACCTCGCCAGGGAAGAAGTGGCAAGCCTGTTCCTCCTCGTTGGGCAGACGAACCCTAACCCGGTCCGGGAATTGAAATCTATCCCTAAACCTCCTAAGAGTGTCAGCATCCAACCCACGCCTCTCTTCTAGAGCATGGAAAGCCCTAATCTCGAGAGGGGCAGAAATGGCAGTATCCCCCTCCACTGGGTCGCCACTAGATGACAACCCAGTCTCGAGCTCGCTCGACCTAACCTCGGACATATTCCTTCGCTCTCTTACCTCGTTGTCAAACCAATCTAACGACTGACGAAGCAATGGCAACAAATCAGCCAATGCTATACTCAAACAATTTCCCTCAAAAACAAAATTCTCAATATGAGGAAAAGCACCTAAGGACCCCCCTAAGCGAGCAAACAGGAAATAAATTGATGGGCAAACTGTCCTAACCTCTGAACTACGAACCATGAAAACAGAAAAAAGACACAATACAAGCTAAACCCCCAAGAAAGCAAGAACAAAACAAAGAAAAAGAAGGAAAAGAAAAGAAAAAAGTAATAAAAAACAAGGTTGTAACAGCAAAGAAAAGGACATAGAAAGGAAAGAAAGAGTGGGAGTACCTTTAGAAAACAATGAGCAGGGGAAGCACCACCGCGCCGTGCACTAAGTCGAAGGAAAGTGACAAAGTGAGGTCGCCGGAGAAAATGGTCAGAGCAATGATTGGAGGATTTTTGAAAAAGTGAGAAGGAAAAAGTGAGAAGAGGGGAAGTTTAAAACCAAGGATTGGGAAACTAAAAAAACCAGCGGGAAAATCAATGAGTCCTATCATATGGAGCATTAACTCCCCCAATCAAAATGTGCCACATAGGCCACAACCCAAAAGGCGCCACCGCAACGCATTTAATACGGCACGAAAACCTAACCGCTTACAACTCAGAAACCTTTCACTTTCCCTAGTCAACACGACATGTTATGACGACCACGGAATCCGGGGGCAACTGATGGGACTGACGAAATCAAGTATAGACGAGATAAATTGGATCGACGAGACAGGCCTGCATGGACGAGTACCCACTTCACTGACGAGGGTAAACATCTCATTCAATGCAGCCAATAAAACACCCTGGACGGTTACAAAACCAATTGTACAGACCGTTGGGGGAAAATTAAAGCAACATGATGAGGCCAGAAAACGTTACCCAGAGGGGTATTAAGAACCACCATAATTACCCAACGGCTAAGGGTTACAACAACATATATAAAGCCCCCACATTGCCAAGAAGAAGGTATGTACACACTGAAATAGATACTATGAGATTTCTTTGATCTTGATACATTATATTGCTCATTCTTAAATAGCTTCTGATACTGACTTTGGCATCGGAGACGTTGTGGCAGGCACCACACCGGTGACCACTCTCGAGAATACATACTTGCAGGAGGCCGAAGATCATTTTTGTCTGCATACACTGACTGACGAATTCATGCTTCATCAAGACCAATAGTCTATTACTAGGGGTTGTTCGGCCAAGAGAGTCATTCACACCAAGCCCTACTCCGAGTGGACGATGCTATTTGCATAATTCTATAATTTGCGAAATCTTTCTAACTCTCTTTAATTTTTTGTCATTTTTTTTTTTTTTTTTTGAGGTTTATATTGTTGAATCTTGTTTTTTCCACTGCTATTTTCCAACACCTACAACTATTGGTAAAGCAAAATTGTTTCCAACCTCCACCTTTACTAAAGTAGGGAAGGCATAAGCATAAGGCCAGGCATGATGAAAGTTTTACATTTTCCTTTTAGTACAGGTGTGTGTGAGAGATAGATTCCTACCAATTATCAAAAAAAATTTTTTTTTTTTTTAAGCCAATTAGCAAGAATTAACAATCTGTGCAGCCTGAATATCAGGTTAAAACACACTTTAAAAACCCATTCTATCTACTTTTGTTTTGGCTCATAGATGCTTTCTTTCTACTTTTTTGTTTTAAATGAAAACCAGCGCCACATGAGTATAAACGTCGTGACCCTATTACCCATACAATATCCATCCAAGCGTGCAAAATTTAACAATATCTTTGATAACACAAGCTGAAACCAACCCAATTTACAAGATCATAAAAGCAATTATTTTAAGTACATAAGAAACAAAGCAAGCACTCATATATATCTATATCTATATATATCTAAAAGTTGAAGTACAGCATTTATTATAGTTATGCTCCAATTAAGCTATACCAGCATCAACGTCATTATCTTTTTTTTTTTTAATTTTTTTTAACATTCACTTATTTTTTTTAATATTATTATTTACACTTATCTATCTACTTTTCAAATACACTTTTCAATATACTCTATAATTTTTTTTTATCCAATTTAAATATTATTTTTTCATTCTTTCTTTAATCTTCATTTATTATTTTTTAATCTTTCTATATTCTTCATTTATTCATTCCCAGCAATTACATTTTTCAAATTCCCAACTGCTATATTTTTTAAATCATAACTTTTTTTATAACATTTTAATTAATTTGAAATTTATCAAAATTTTTTGTTAGTCTTGAAATTTATCAAATTTATGTAATTTGAAATGAAATTATTCATTACATTTTCCATACAAAATCCATTAATTTTTGCCTAGTTTTTATTTTTTTAAGGTTATGATTATTGTGGGGCCCGTGGGCCTGGCATTCTCGGCCCACCTTTAGGCTGGCCCAAGGCCCATGCCGAGGAGGGATGATTGTCCCAGGCTGTTGTCTAGGGGTTTTAGTCCTTTTTGGACCCATGCCGAGGACACCCCCCCTTCCTCAGCATACCTAGTCTAATTCCAGGTAGGGGGCAAACCCGGGATAGGTGGTCACATCCATACTTAATGTATTTGTATGACTCCCCAGGCCGCATTAATAACGGACAAGACCCTTGAACAGCGCAACCTTGGGGGCTGCAACCCACAGGAGGCGTGGGAACGTGACTGATGGGACAAGTCCTTAAGCGGTGGCCTAGATGATCAACAGTTGTAAGGCCAAGATCAACCGAGAGAGGTATATAATGCGAAGAGCCCCTCTCGTGAAGGGGGGCCTCCTCGGACAGGAGCCGAGGAGCAACCCCAAGTCAAGGAAAACTGGGAAAAGGTCCCTGAGGACTCGTGGGAAGCCGGTCAGCGCCTAGCCCTTCGTCCCACTCTCTAAGAAATGTATTGTGGGGGATCCTTCACAAAAGCGGTCGCTACAATTGGCGCCGTCTGTGGGAAGGGTTAATGCGCTGGCCGGCGCAACCGGCGATCGTTCTAAGTGGCCACTTCGCAAAAAAAAAAGAAACAGAAAAAAAAAAAAAAAAAAGGAGACAGTTGCAGCAAAATAGAAGATTCAACAGCGAAAGAAAAAAAAAAAAAAAAAGGAGCTTGATATCATTTCATAGAAAGAAGATTACAAAGTACAATCAGAGGCTCAGGCAGGCTTGTTTTACAAGCATTTCTACAAGCTAATCCTACAATCAGAGGCCCAGGTGGACCGATTCTAGAACTAGCTAGGGGGAGGGGAAAGTGTCAACCCGTGCTTTTATTGGCATCAAGAGAATGGGAGAACTTGACAGTAAAAGCACGAGAAGGGGGCTGGGGCTGGCTCGCCTCGAGGCGGAAGCTTGAACAAAGCGAGGAGCAGACGAAGGGCCACCGGAACGCCTTCCCCCGTGATGTTTCCTCGACCCTCTCCAATCCTCACGAGCGTTGGCCGTTGGAGACGGCAACACTCGGGCACCAGCCGTGACGTGAGTTCGCGTGTCTCCTCCGTCGGAGGTGCGCTTCGGGGAGAGACATTAGGTACTTCAACGATATCCCTCCTGGCCACCGCGTATGGCACTGCCAGTGTTACGCCTAGACTCTGCCGCGCTGGAAGCCCAGCGGAGGCTGCGGCCACGGCGGCCCTACACCCCATATCTCCCAACTTTGATCACAGTCCTGGCGGTGTTGTTAAAGGGGCTCAGGGAGGTGAAAGGATGTGTTGCTGGTTGTGGTGGAAGGTCCATGGAATGAGGAGAAACATTCCCCCCAGAACGCCTTATATAGAAGGCGAAAACTTGTGGGAGTTGAGCCACACAGAATTCGAAGGGAGGATTGTCAAACAGAATTAATTCTTACCCAATTTCAAGGGGATTGCCAACCGCCAGATTTGTGTTAATTCACGAGGGCATTAATGAAGACGCGCCTCGCGCACCGAAACGTCAAGCGCGGGGCACGAGTGGCCAAGAGATGCCTCGTAAACTAAAAAGATGGGGAACACGAACTGGAGGCGAGGTCAACGTCACTTGTGAGATCACAGTCCGACTTGAGGAAAAACCGCTCCCAGTAAACGTTCCGAGGACATCGTTGCACCAAAAGCAAGACTCTCAAAGCCGAGGACGAGCTCTTACTTAAAGAGCGTTAGACAGAAACAAGGCCTTGCATGGTTCTCGGACTCAAGCGTATGGGGAAACTAACCACGCAATTATACCTGGGGACTAGACAGAACCAAGGTATTGCATGGTCCAAAGACCCAAACCTATGGGGAAACTAGATGCTTACAGAGGAACAGAGGCGTTAGACAGAACCAAGGCCTTGCATGGTCCTCGGACTCAAGCCTATAGGGAAACTAACCACGCAATCATACCTGGGCACTAGATAGAACTAAGGTATTGCATGGTCCAAAGACCCAAACCTATGGGGAAACTAGATGCTTACAGAAGAACAGAAGCGTTAGACAGAACCAAGGCCTTGCATGGTCCTCGGACTCAAGCCTATGGGGAAACTAACCACGCAATCATACCTGGGCACTAGACAGAACCAAGGTATTGCATGGTCCAAAGACCCAAACCTATGGGGAAACTAGATGCTTACAGAAGAACAGAAGCGTTAGACAGAACCAAGGCCTTGCATGGTCCTCGGACTCAAGCCTATGGGGAAACTAACCACGCAATCATACCTGGGCACTGGACAGAACCAAGGTATTGCGTGGTCCAAAGGCCTAAACCTATGGGGAAACTAGATGCTTATAGAGGAACAGGAGCGTTAGACAGAACCAAGGCCTTGCATGGTCCTCGGACTCAAGCCTATGGGGAAACTAACCACGCAATCATACCTGGGCACTAGATAGAACCAAGGTATTGCATGGTCCAAAGACCCAAACCTATGGGGAAACTAGATGCTTATAGAGGAACAAAAGCGTTAGAAAGAACCAAGGCCTTGCATGGTCCTCGGACTCAAGCCTATGGGGAAACTAACCACAAATCATACCTGGGCACTAGACAGAACCAAGGTACTGCATGGTCCAAAGACTCAAACCTATGGGGAAACTAGATGCTTACAGAAGAACAGAAGCGTTAGACAGAACCAAGGCCTTGCATGGTCCTCGGACTCAAGCCTATGGGGAAACTAACCACACAATCATACCTGGGCACTAGACAGAACCAAGGTATTGCATGGTCCAAAGACCCAAACCTATGGGGAAACTAGATGCTTACAGAAGAACAGAAGCGTTAGACAGAACCAAGGCCTTGCATGGTCCTCGGACTCAAGCCTATGGGGAAACTAACCACGAAATCATACCTGGGCACTAGACAGAACCAAGGTATTGCATGGTCCAAAGACCCAAACCTATGGGGAAACTAGATGCTTACAGAAGAACAGAAGCGTTAGACAGAACCAAGGCCTTGCATGGTCCTCGGACTCAAGCCTATGGGGAAACTAACCACGGAATCATACCTGGGCACTAGACAGAACCAAGGTATTGCATGGTCCAAAGACCCAAACCTATGGGGAAACTAGATGCTTACAGAAGAACAGAAGCGTTAGACAGAACCAAGGCCTTGCATGGTCCTCGGACTCAAGCCTATGGGGAAACTAACCACGCAATCATACCTGGGCACTAGACAGAACCAAGGTATTGCATGGTCCAAAGACCCAAACCTATGGGGAAACTAGATGCTTACAGAAGAACAGAAGCGTTAGACAGAACCAAGGCCTTGCATGGTCCTCGGACTCAAGCCTATAGGGAAACTAACCACGCAATCATACCTGGGCACTAGACAGAACCAACGTATTGCATGGTCCAAAGACCCAAACCTATGGGGAAACTAGATGCTTACAGAAGAACAGAAGCGTTAGACAGAACCAAGGCCTTGCATGGTCCTCGGACTCAAGCTTTTGGAGAAACTAACCACACAATCATACTTGGGCACTAGACAGAACCAAGGTATTGCATGGTCCAAAGACCCAAACCTATGGGGAAACTAGATGCTTACAGAAGAACAGAAGCGTTAGACAGAACCAAGGCCTTGCATGGTCCTCGGACTCAAGCCTATGGGGAAACTAACCACGCAATCATACCTGGGTACTAGACAGAACCAAGGTATTGCATAGTCCAAAGACCCAAACCTATGGGGAAACTAGATACTTACAGAAGAACAAGAGTGTTAGACAGAACCAGGGAACTGCATGGTCCTCGGACTCAGTCCTATGGGGAAACTAACCATCTCAAGAAAAAAGAGTGTTAGACAGGACCAGGGAATTGCATGGACCTCGGACTCAGTCCTATGGGGAAACTAACCATTTCAAGAAAATTGAGTGTTAGACAGAACCAAGGAACTGCATGGTCCTCGGACTCAGTCCTATGGGGAAACTAACCATTTCAAGAAAAGAGTGTTAGACAGAACCAGGGAACTGCATGGTTCTCGGACTCAGTCCTATGGGGAAACTAACCATTTCAAGAAAATTGAGTGTTAGACAGAACCAGGGAACTGCATGGTCCTCGGACTCAGTCCTATGGGGAAACTAACCATCTCAAGAAAAAAGAGTGTTAGACAGGACCAGGGAATTGCATGGACCTCGGACTCAGTCCTATGGGGAAACTAATTACTTACCAAAGAATTTAAGCGTCAAACTAACTATTTGGGGAATGACCAGCTAGCGGAAGGCCTTCCGGAACATGAGGGCTGTGGTTATCAAAACCCTCCTCCTTGTTCGAGGGAACGTGCAGCAGGATTTTGAGAGGCTATTGTGGGGCCCGTGGGCCTGGCATCCTCGGCCCACCTTTAGGCTGGCCCAAGGCCCATGCCGAGGAGGGATGATTGTCCCAGGCTGTTGTCTAGGGGTTTTAGCCCTTTTTGGACCCATGCCGAGGACACCCCCCCTTCCTCGGCATACCTAGTCTAATTCCAGGTAGGGGGCAAACCCGAGATAGGTGGTCACATCCACAGTTAATGTATTTGTATGACTCCCCAGGCCGCATTAATAACGGACAAGACTCTTGAACAGCGCAACCTTGGGGGCTGCAACCCACAGGAGGCGTGGGAACGTGGCTGATGGGACAAGTCCTTAAGCGGTGGCCTGGATGATCGACAGTTGTAAGGCCAGGATCAACCGAGAGAGGTATATAATGCGAAGAGCCCCTCTCGTGAAGGGGGGCCTCCTCGGACAGGAGCCGAGGAGCAACCCCAAGTCAAGGAAAACTGGGAAAAGGTCCCTGAGGACTCGTGGGAAGCCGGTCAGCGCCTAGCCCTCGTCCCACTCTCTAAGAAATGTATTGTGGGGGATCCTTCACAAAAGCGGTCCCTACAATTATTATTCATTAACTTATCATTATCCCTTTCAAAATTTTTTTTTTTACCCTATTATTAACTTATCAATAGTTGAATACTTATAATTGGTTGGATGAACGGTTTATTCTTTTGCTAAAGAGGATTTTGGGGGCGTAATAGTAATTTGAGGCCTGGAAGAGACGACCAACAGGTGATGGTGATGGTTAGCTAGAGCAGGAGAAGAGTGAAGACCATCCGGTGATGGTTAGTTAGGCCAGCGCAGCCCAGCCCAGCCCATTAGAACCAAAAATAAAACCCGGCCTTGACTCACCGAAACACGCCCGAGTCAACTCACCTAACTAAACTTTCGGATTGGGTTTCTCTCTTTCTCTCTCTCTCTGATAGTGTGACTCTGTGAGTTTCGCACCTATATCAAAACCCCCCTTAACATCTTCACATCTCTCTCTCTCTCTCTCGCTAACACACTCCCCCTTCTTAGAGAGAGACCAAAAAAATAAAAAAATAAAAAACCCCTATCCTATGTAATTTTCTTGATATCCAAACAGAAAAAAAGAAATGTCTCACGCGGTGTTCCAAACGGCGCAAATTATGCCGATAAAGACCTTATCATCATCATCATCATCGTCATCATCGAAGGTGGTTGCTGGTGGTCCCTACTTGCCGCCGGTGGCCGTTAAGAAACTTGCTCGCAGTAGGAGGGGAGTTCTGGTACTCAAAGCCTTTTCTTCTTCTTCTTCGTCGTCGGCAGTGGTGGAAGGAGACTCCTCCTCCTCCGTGAGTTTATTGGAGCGTTGCTTGGTAGCGCCACCGGCTGTTTCTTCTTCTATGCTGAGTCCGGTTATGAAAGGGCAGTACGGTGCGTTTGGTGCGGTTACCTTGGAGAAAGGCAAGCTTGATACGTCCCAGAAGCAATCCCAGTCTAGCCCCGAGGTACTTCTTTCTTTCTTTCTAACATCTATTAGTGTTTGGTTGCTCAGAGTTTTTCACAATTATTTGAGACATTGCACAAACTTAAAATTATTAAGAACTAAAATGAATCATCATGTCCAAGCTAGGATAGGCTAAGATTTGAGGACTAAATGTTTACTTCAAGAATGGAATTCTTGAGATTCATTGCTCTAACTTTGTCACCAGAATAAATAATTTAAGATTCTTCTGCTTAAGTTTCCTGTTTGAATTTCTATAAGGCTTTTCTTAACATTTAGTACCATAGAGCGTAGTTGACCTTGTATCAGCCTTATTACAATTTTTTCTTTAACTTAATAGGTCTTGTAACTCTTATATAGCCTTCTGAGATAAAGTGGACTTCTGGTTGTGTTTGAAACTGGTGAAATCGGTAGTTTTGATACCATCTAAATTATATAACTCCTAAATTATGCAAATATTATTTTAGGGGGAACCAACATATTTATAGATTTGGACTTGGGTGCTGATCTAGGTCTAAGTTCTCAGATTCGAGGTTCTGCATTCCTTTAACCAATTAACTGAATTTCACTGCTTTGATTTGGTTTAAACATGTTGTGATGAAAATTGTTCATTGTCTTGGGCAACATGACTGATACTTCTGGAATTGCAGACTGCAATCGGGGGAGGTGGTGGAGATATTGGAAAGAAAATAAATCATGGTGGTGGTGATGGTGGTGATGATGGTGGTGATGACGACGATTACTTTGATGACTTTGATGATGGTGATGAAGGGGATGAGGGAGGCCTATTTAGGCGGCGTAAATTTCTTGAGGAGGTTAAAATTCTTTTATATGCTCTTGAGTAGATTAAATGTTTTTCCTGTGAGGGCTGTTAATTAGTATTTTCTAATGCAGTAATAATTTTGTGCCTTTTATCAGCTTTTTGATCGTAAATTCGTAGATGCGGTGTTAAACGAGTGGCAGAAGACAATGATGGATTTGCCTGCTGGATTCCGACAAGCTTATGAAATGGTATGGTATTTCTCTAACTACATGCTTTTGGCAAAGAATTATCTCTCCATATACCAACTCAAATTTTGCCACCAGGGTCTGGTTAGCTCTGCTCAAATGGTAAAATTCCTAGCAATCAATGCCCGGCCAACTACTACTAGATTTATCTCCCGAGCACTTCCTGAAGGAATGTCGAGGGCATTTATTGGCAGGTGAATATTCTTCCTTTAATTCCACATCATCGGCTGTCAAAGTTGCAGAGTACCAATATAATCCTATGCTACATTTACATATTAATCTCTCTCCCTCTCTCTCTCTGTTTTTGGTCATAACTGTTCATATCTGCAACGTTTTTGGGATTGTTTTGTTTTTGGCACTTGAAACAATATATTGTGATAAAATCCCTCAGTATGTTCATTTCCAATAAAAAAAAGGATCCTAATTATATTCTTAAGGTTTCACTTTTGCTTCCTTATATGCTGATACAGTAGAAATAGCTCAAGGAATTCAGTTTCTGGCATCAGGCTTATCTTTTTTCAAGAATGACAAAGCTTTACATGTGCATTCACCATGATAATTGAATTTAAAAAAAAACTAAGCTTACCTGTGTGCATTTATCATAATTTCTGAATATAAAGAAACAAAGCTTCACACATGTGCATTTGCCATGAAATTTGAATATAAAAAACAGTTTCATGACATTGAAACTTTTTGTGTGATACAAGATTGCAATTAGCCTACAACTTAAACTGATTCCCTTGAAATTTGGGCTTCTTTTAATAGATTCCTGTTCCTGTTCTGTGATATGGCGTCTTGTTATTGTCACTACATCTCTCTCTCTCCCCCACCCCCCACCCCTTTCAAAAAAAACAACAAAAGAAAGAAAGAAAAGAAAATCCAAGAATGAAAAGAGAATCGTAAGGAGAATGCAGGGTCCTTGCTGGATATCACCTTATTTTCAAAAAAAAAAAGTTTACCTTTAAACCATTTTGGTGGAAAATTCCTCCAACCCACTACATGGCGATTTATAAAACCGTCCATGTTATCTTTTAGTCACATGATCTATTTAGTGAGTCATGTGACTTGATTAAGTAATACAAGTCGATGGTTGCATGAATCACCACGTAATGGGTTGAAGGAGGCTTTTGGAGGAAAAATCTATCCTATTTTTATTCAATTCTTTAGCACTGGATTAGAACCCTTGCATAAGTGTAAGATTAAAGACCTGGTGAACCCCTTGAGATGCAGTAAAGTATTTTATGTTGATTTCTGTCACATGAGGGGACCCTGGGTTTAGAATATGCAGTGTATGAGATAATAGGTATTGATTTTTTAAGGCAATCAAGTTATAATGTAACTCAAGCTTGGACATGTGTCATTTGGGTTCTAAGTATACTCTGATGTAGGACAGCTGTAGTATGGATGTGTTTAACAATTGTCTTATGTAATAAAGGTGGTGAGTTATGTGTAAATGGAATGGGGAAATTTTTTTTTGATAAGTAAGAAATAGTATATTAAAAAACTGCTAGATGCAAAGATGCATCAGCAGAACAGAAGTACAAGAAAGATGAGAAAGCAAAACAAAAAAAGGCATTAAATACAAAGAGAAAGGGAGCTAAGGAAAAGAGGAATAGAGTCACTAGATGTGAGTCCCCAAGCCCTAGCCCAATCAAAAAGGGAACCAGAAAAGAGAGCAAGCAGTTGGTCCTCAGATCTATCCAAATCCTCAAACGTCCGCCGATTGCGTTCCCTCCAAATACACCACATCAAACACAGCGGAACTAGGTTCCAAATGTAAGATGCATGCTTCCCCAACCAATTCCACCAACTAAAAAGAAAATCTTGCACCGTACATGAGGGGACCCATGAAATCCCAAAAGTCCTAAAGACAAAACACCATAGTCGATAAGCCTTTCGACAATGTAACAACAAATGATCCACTGTCTCACTACAGCAACGACACATAATGCACCAGTCAACGAAATCGAAGCCCCTAAGTCTCAAGATATCTCCCGTGAGAATCCTATCCCAAGCGGTTGTCCAAACAAAGAAAGAAACACGCCGGGGTGCCTTAACCTTCCAAATACCTTTCCAAGGAAAAGCAGCAGCAGAGGAGCCATGTAACTTATGATAAAATGAGCGGATAGTAAAATCCCTGTTTTTTGTCAACCTCCATCTCAAACGATCACCATCTATCACGGAAGGTAGATTGGATGCCAAGAAACGGAAGAAATCAGCCACCGCATTTGCCTCCCAATCATTAGGACCCCGAATGAAGCGAACATCCCAAGTTCTCCTAACCCCTGCTCCTTGACAAGATAGAGAAGATTCAACGGAAGCCTCTCTGTTTGCAGCAAAATTGTACAAGACTGGAAAAGCCAAATGGAGAGGAAGATCTCCGCACCACCTATCTGTCCATAATTTCACTCTATCCCCCACCCCAACCTTATACAGGGCATTATTGCTAAAAACCTCCCAGCCCATCCAGATACTTCTCCACAAACCACACCCATGAGCACCCCTTACCAACTTAGAGGTCCCCCCCACCCCATTCTTCCCCAAATTTCAAAGCTACCACCCTCCTCCAAAGCCTATTCTCCTCGATCCCGAAACGCCAAAGCCACTTTCCTAGTAAGGTTTTGGGGTATGTCTACCCCAGCCCCATTTCCATGGAAAATTATCAGTAGGTCTAAGATCCCCCCTAGGGTTTCTTTCTTTTCCTGGACTGCTGCAAAGGGGAAGATTTTGACTAATGATTAAGTATGTAAGGTATTATTAATATTGATTGGTGTGTTAGGTGCAAATGGAATGGGGAAAATGTGGACCATTTGCTCCTACAGTCCTATAGCATTTGAGCTGTGGTCCGTGGTTTTTTGTTTATTTGGTATACTTTGGGTTATGCCACAGTAGGTTATGGATTTGTTAACATCTTGGGAGGGCAGCTTTTGCCGGAATCGTAATGCCGTTCTATGGAAGATGGTGCTGCTTTGCTTGATGTGGTGTATTTGGCGGTAGAGATGCTAGTAATTTTGAGGGATGTGAACGTTCTAGCAGTGAGCTTAAGTCATTTTTCTTTTACTCCTTGATGGATTGGACTAGAGTTCTTCTATTAGATTCTTCTTTTTCTTTGTTAGAGATGATTGAGCAGTATAATTTGAGAGGATGATTTCATTTTCCTTTTTTGTATGCTAAACTTGCAAGTTTTTGATTTAATAAAGATTTTTTACTTACCTATAAAAATAAAAATAAAAAGAAATAAAGATTTGTTACTTATCAAAAATAAATAAATAAAGGTGGTGAGTTATATTTGTGAGGACTTCTGGAAGGGTTTTGAGTGGTCATAGGTTGCAAGAGATTGATTGTCATGTTGTTGGGAAGTTTGGAGAGGGGAAAATCAAGGGTTATAAAGTGGATTTTGAATTATCACTTTGGTGGAGAATAAGGATTTAGGCTTTGTAATGATATGGAGGTAGGGTTGAATTTGTGATTGAGAACAAAGCAAGGACAATAGGAATAAGGTTGCTGTTAGCAGGGATTCCAATGTTGGTGACATGAACACTAACAGAGCCTAGGTTTTGTATTTTTAGTTTGCTTGATTTTCTTCTTTGATGAGAAAAAGGTTGGGCGTTAAAGTGTGATTTCTACTGTGAAAAGGAAGTTTTTAAGATTCTCCTCTCGTAGTTTTAAAAATGATAGAGATACAGTAGAACAAAAAAGAAGAAATAAAGAATAGAAGGAATTGAAATATCATATTTTTTAAAAAGATGTTTTATCAGTGAAAAAATAAATAAATTGCAACATTACGTTTTTTTTTTTCACAGAATCACATGCTTAACAAGCAAAGCTATAAATCTCAATTAATTAAGTGCTAACACAACAAGACAGAGTTAGGAGCCTTTTTATAAATATGAGAGCTCTAATTCAAACTAATCCTAATCCTTAGATTAAGTAAATTATAACCCTACATGTAAATTTGTAATTATTGTAATAAGACTTTAACCAATGAGGGCCAAACGACTATGATGGACTCTCAACTAAAATTCCCTTTTCAATTGGTATGGACCTTTTAATACGTAAGTCCTAAATCTTTAGTGGAGGTCTCCCAAAGAGTTCTTTTCTTTGAAGCCATGCAGCTGCTGTGTGGCAATCATTCTAATCTTTTGTTTCATAGTGCTTACTAAGATTTAATGAAATATCATACATGATATCATATTATCATGCACTATATAATATAAGTTGTGTCCTACACGTTGAGATTGCATCAAGTGTGTATATACACACACACACACTGCATTATAAGTATATTAAAATTATTAATCTAATTATACTCTCTCTCATGCTGCACGAACAGTACATAAAACAGAAGAGTCCTTACCACGTTAAAAGCACATTAAAATTACTAAGCTAATTATATTCTAGGTGAAACTCTACTGCCAAACTTCTGGAAGTTTATAGTTCTATTTCAATTGAAAATCTATTACTAAAAGTTTGAAGAAATTTAAAAGAAATATCATTGGAGATTTCAAAATATTATAATCATCGCCAGTGACCCATTAGTTCTGCTGGTACCTATTGGTGTCCCCAAATGGTGATGTCCAAGGTTCCTATTGAGAAACTACACAGATTTTCTATGGAGTGGTTTTTTTTTTTTTTGATAAACTATGGAGTGGTATTGGTGCTGAAACTAAAGTCCACCTAGTGAAGTGCTCTTAGATTTGTGAACCATTGTAGAGGTGGGGGTTAGGTATTAGATGCTTGAGAAGAGTTAACCAAGCTTTGTTAGGCAAATGGTTGTGGAGATATGGGAATGAGAGAGATGCTCTTTGGAGAAGAGTCATAGAGGCTGTTTTGTGCCATCAGAGGTACATAATCATAGGCAATGAAGTATTAGAAATGGATTTAATGTTCTGGATAGACTTCTTTCCCAAATTTTAAACACAATTATATAACAGATAATATCTTTATGTCAACCTCTCAGTAATGCTGTGAACAAATTAGTGGTTGATTCTTTTCCATGTGCATTGGCTGATTTAATATCAGTAAGCAGTTGAGTCTATCCTCGGATTCTTGTGTAATCAACTAAATTTATTCTGTTGCACAGGATGATTGCAGATCCTGCCTTCTTATATAAGCTTCTTTTGGAGCAGGCTGCTACAATTGGCTGTTCAGTTTGGTGGGAGATGAAGAACCGTAAGGATAGGTATGTGCTTTATTTATGACAAACTTTATCTGTTATGCTCATTAAATATAATAAACTGATTAGATTCTCTTTACTATGGTTGTAGGATAAAGCAGGAGTGGGATTTGGCACTTATTAATGTCCTTACCATAGCAGCCTGCAATGCTGTTGTTGTTTGGTCTCTTGCTCCTTGTCGTTCATATGGTAACACATTCCAAAATGACTTGCAAAATACATTACAGAAACTCCCAAACAATATATTTGAAAAGAGTTACCCACTTCGGGAATTTGACTTGCAAAAGAGAATCCATTCGTTCTTCTATAAGGCTGCAGAGTTGTGTATGGTTGGGTTAAGTGCTGGAGCAGTACAGGGCGCAGTATCAAACTTTTTGGCCAGTAAAAAGGGGGGAAGGTAAATGTCTTTTGTTAATCTGTTTTCTTTTCACCTTAAAAGTAGGAAAGTAAATAACTCTGCCTGTGATGGGGCGAAGTATTCAGACAAATTTATTTTGGGTGACCATTAATTGTTGGGCAGGTTGTCTGTGACAATTCCAACTGTGAGTACCAATGCACTTGGTTATGGTGCATTCCTCGGTCTCTATGCAAACCTCAGATATCAGTTGTTAAGTGGATTTGATAGAGCAATGATCAGCCATTTTGATGTTATTGGAGTGGCATTGTTTTTTAGCACAGCTTTGAGGTCTGTTTCTTTCTCTACCAAGTCATTCATGTAAACCTGACAATTGTGCTGGTTAACACTTACTGACTGACTTAGTTTTTGCATTTTCCCATGCTAAATGGATATTTTCAAACCTCTCTCTCATTCTAATTTATTAAATTGATATGATATTGTTGGGGATTTTCTTCATTGTTGATATAATCAATATGTTCACTTAGTTGTATAGTCTTCTAACCGTAGTGGCTTCTCTTTCATTATTGTTTTAGCTTTTGCTAATAGCTTATTCATTTCTAGGAAAGAGCTTCTTATCTATTCTTTTATTTATTTATTTAGAACAAAATATGTGCTACTCTGTTGGGTTTATATTCTTGTCAGTTTGTCAATATTTATTTTATGTTTGCCTCATATGCTCTGAGAATTCCATCTGGTGGCATTAGCATTCTCTGTCTCCTTGCTTCTATGACAAAGGACCCATTTACATTTGATGCCAGATTATTCATTAAGGTGTCTTCCTTGATAAATTCCTTCTATAAGTAATAGATTTGCAATCCTTGTCAGAACTTGTTAATAAGTATCCACATTTTGATTATATTGAAATTTGTAACCGTAGATTATGAAAGCTTATTTGTTTGATCAGTATTGGTGTCCAAACTTTATGTACCTAAAATAATTGTCCCTGCCTTTGGATACTTTCATCAGAGCTTGAGCTGTTTAACTTTTGTTAGTACTCATTGTATGCAGGATTTTGAATGTTCAATTAGGAGAGAGATCAAGGCTGGCATGGTTAGGCGTAGAGGCAGACCCACTGGTTCAATCAGATAGTCTCTTGAAGGTTTACAGCAGACCTTCTGAGGATGTTAATAGGCCATCTTCAAAATGGTTTATATCAAAGAATGCCATTGTTTCTGGGCTTGGGCTCCTTGGCATCAAACAGGGGACTGTTGACTCTGTTGCTGATGGGGAACCAGCGGCTCCCAAGGCACGGAGAAAGAGGATTGTCCGGAAGAAGGTGACTACAAGTTGAGCATAGTTCTGTTGATCTAATCACTATCACCGTCCAATTTTGCCATATGATGAAGACATTGACAGCTCGCTCGCCAAACTTTAGAGAAAGAGCAGGTGGGAGGTATCCATAATGATTCATGGCTTCTTCTGCAGTGGGCCGGCTGAGAGAAAATATAATGACTAGTACAAGAATAATATTTTTGGGAAGGATTTCTTAATTTTTTTCTCATTAAAGTACTTGCAGTTAATCTAAATTGACATGTATAACAATGCTGTATTCAGAATTGATTGTATCAAAAAAAAAAAAAATTGATTGTTCTTGAAATTTTCTTATAGATTGAAGGTTTAGTTATGATATTACACCTTTTTTTAATGGGAATATTACATTGTTTTGAAAAATAACTTCTAAACATTTCTTTTGGGGCTCTCAAACCGCAAAACCTGTTTGTCATGTCCCAAACAATTCAATGATTTTGAATTATTGCCATCATTCTCGTTAGTTGTGAATGTTAATCTATTCTATTATCAAATGATCCAACTGCAAATATTTGTAATGAACTTCTGTAATTTCACCCCAATTGAGTCGGAATTCAATTCAAGTAAGCCTTGTTTACATGGATGGTCTCTTATCCTTGAAAAAGGATACAAGAATCCATGCTCTACCCTAACTAGTTATATGTATCGGATACATGATATATTAGCTTTATTTTTGCAACCTTTTGTATACCTTATAGCTGTGATAGGATCATATTTCGTATCCCCTGGTGGGTGTGATAAATTTGTTAATTTGTTACATCCCAACAGGTGGGATTTCAATTTAATTCGTTACATCTTAGCTGGTGGATCACATTTTTTTTATCTTTTGCAAGTGGATGGATATTATTTTATGTGTCGTCTATCCCTATAGGGTCAAAACTTTTAGCACATGGTAGGCTTGCAAGTGCAATCGAAAAACAAAGTCTATGGCAACAAAAAAATTATTGCTACATATGGCTATGAAACACTTTTTGCCGGCTAATGTTTGTCATCATTTTCGTCGCCTAATATGGAAATGATGTCAAAATAGTATTACATCAATATATATCATAATACATAAATCACAAAACTACTATCAATTTTACTACATAATATTTGCAAATTGATATAGCAATAAATTTATTTGGTGTCACATTAATAATATAATAAATAAATTTCTTAATTACTTATTTTTTGTGTCTTAACAAATGATAAGTCAATTTGTAAGGCTTATTTAATAAAATTTATAATAGTTGTCATATCATTCTAAGAAAATTCTTTATACCAATCAGTAAAAGAAAAGACACAAATAGTTGTTTTTGAATTATCTGCATTTTTCTTTTGAAATAAATCTAATACTGTAGCTAGGTTTCTCATGATTTACCATTCAAATATAAGTCGCATTTATCATCATCATCTAATTATATGTCAAATGTTATTGAACTAAAAAAAAATTAATTAACATTGCCATGGAAATAAAAAGAACCACACTTCTAACTTTAATTCCCAAAGAACAAATAACCAATTTCAAACAACTTAACAACTCAATTCATTTGCATAAAAAAATGATAAATAATCAATAAATATGTTTTGAGAGCTTACAAAACGTCAAAATCTATACACATTAGTACGCGTACAACATACAGATACACTTGATCACACATAGTGCAAAGTCACAAAGAAAGGGATGAGTACTGTTGTGTTTATTGGCTTTTGTGAACAATTTTATTTTTCAGGTAGACCAAGTATAAATTTTTTTATTTTTTATTTTAAAATTTTCATTTTTATAATATTTTAAAAAATAAAAACCTCAGTGCCTAAGTCAAAGAATAGTTCGTCCTTGATTGCATCTCACTGCTTGAAAACAATTCTCTCCGCCCTAGTGCCCCACCCGAATATGACTGCATCTCTCTATATATAATAAACTAAACTAACTTACAGGAAGACTCAACTTTCTTTTGATTCAGTATATCCACTGCCACACATTTAAAACAACCAACCCAAAAATATATCTCTCTCCTTTTCCTTTTAACTTTGTTCTACACAATCATCCTCTATCTCTATCTATACAGCAGACTATATAAATTTAATTAACAATTTCTTTCTAATTTTATTTTTGTTGGTTCCAGTGTTGATAGAATTAATTTCCTCTTTGTGACTGCAGGGAACAAATGTCATTGCTTTCGGGCCTTAAACTTGCAGCTCAAATACTTTGCCTGGCGATCTGGGAAGCACGGACGCGGCGCCAGATGAGCCGCACCCGTGTCCGACGCGGCGCGACGCGGCGACGCGCGAGGGACGCCGCTGACCGCGTGTCCGGCCGCGTCGGGCCGCGTCCTGCCACGTGTTTTTTTTTTTTTAGCCAACGCCGCTCAAACTCAGGCCGATTCGCGCTGAATCGGGCTGAATCGGACCGTATCCGGCGAAACCGGCGAACTCATCCCTTTACAGAGCAGTTTTCCAACACGTCAACGGTTGCTAGAATGAACCCAGGCCATGGCAGAGGCGGCTGCTGCTGCTTCTTCTTCTTCTTCTTCTCCTTTCTTTGTCCATGGCAGAGGCGGCGGCTGCTGCTTCTTTTTCTTCTTCTCCTTTCTTCGTCCATGGCAGAGGCGGCTGCTGCTGCTTCTTCTTCTTCTCCTTTCTTCGTTTTGTCTGCTCGTACTTTTCAATTTTATTTTAAATTTTCCTTACCTTGTTTTATGTTTTCTTTTTGTTTTGTGAACCTAGCACGTGACTGGTTGTTAGAAATGGTAAAGAGATTTGACAGAAGCTTTATTTCTATGGCCCACACGTAAATATATGAATAATAAAACTATTTTAATATTTAACTTGAGGCATTTATATTACGTTTTTAATAGTAATTTTTTTAAAGAATATTTTAATAGTAAAATTGTTTTAATAGTATTATTTTAATTATTGGAAAGATATTTAGATTTGAAATTGATAAATTAGCTGAAATTAGCTTTTAATCTTGTGGAATGTTTTAGTTTCAATTTTGTGGATTGTATTCAATTTATGAACATGTTTTAATTATTATCTACTATTGCTCTTAAATTTGATATATGTTTATATAATGTGAAAAAGTATGCTTAGCAATATATTAAAAATGTAAATAAAAATATTTTTAATAATTTTTTAATCGCCGAGTCCCGCCGCACCCGCACCCACCTTTTTTTAAAATTGCCGAGTCCTGCACCCGCACCCGCACCCGCACCCGAGTCCCGAAACGCACCCGTGCTTCATAGCTGGCGATCCTCATCATCACTCTTGTTCTTGCACTACGCAAGTTTACAACAAACAACACCGATAATGCTAGTACCCAAAGGCTTCCTGGAGACGACCTTGCCGGCGGCCATGGCGTTATAAACAGCGGCCAAGACAATCTCCAAATGATAGCTGTGAACGTCAACCCTATCTGAGCCTCCAGTGTACTATTGTAATATGTAGGCTTCTTGTTTATCCATGCTGTCTTTTTGCTTGCTGGTTTGTTTGAATTACGTGTTATGAATTGTCTCTTCTGTGAGGTTTGCAATATATATATTGTGTGGATGTGTTTTACTTTTTAAGGTTTTATAATTTAGTGAAAAAAAAAGAAAACCATATTTAGTCTAATACTTGTTGAAGAGTGATTATGAAAATTGAACTCTGAAGTGTTTGTTTTCCTGATTGTTTTAGCAGAAGTCATGCTCACATTTTTTTTTCCTCCAAGGTTTATGAATAATAGTGTGGATCTGGGCCTTTTCATTTCTGCTGCACGCTTGGGAAAGTTTTAATAGGGAAAATTTATTTGGGCCTCTAAAAACAAAATTTTGGGCTTAGAAAATAAAGATGTGGATTTGGATTTGGATGGATTTTTATAGAAGTCTGACCCAACATCGCTAATCTGAGATCATTGATGCATATGTATAATTTGCTCTTTTGTATGATCTGGAACAGGGTTTCCATGTTTTTTCTCTGACAAAGGGCCATATAAGGGTTGTCTTTTGGTCGTGTTTGCCTTCTCAATTTGGCATCTATGCTTGTCTTCATGTGTTACAAAGGAAACTTTCCAAATGCTTAGATTTTTGTTAGTGCATGGACATTCAATTACAATAGTAACAATACAAGTTCATAAAAGTTGGGAGTGGCGGATATAGTCTGTGGCCAATAAATATGGCATCCAGTCCAAATTATTGGGTTTAACCAAAAACAAGAGCAGATAAGTAAAAAACACTTCATATTTTACAATCTTTTTTAACCCAACTAGTATATTTGTTTTGGGTTTGGTTCGGCTCATCCTGGAGCGTATTCATTTGTTTAAAGCCACTTTTATGATTAGAAATGTGAACAAACCCACTATCACGAATTCAAATGAACTATTAGTATTAACTCTCAAGAGACTTGTATAAAAATAAAAAATAAAAATAAAAAAACGCTCAAGAGACTAACAATAGCAAAAAAAAATAAAAAATAAATAAACAACCTCTCTTTTTCAGAGTTTTTTTCTTATTATTTTAATTTCACTTTAATTCCTATATTTTCAAAATTATTAAATAAATAAATAAATAAATAAAAACTACTTGCTAGCATACAATGGATGGAAAATGTTGCTACGGCAAACAAAATTTATACCACATCTTTAGATTCACGTCATCAAAGAAGACTTGATTTATTGAATTATGTTTTATACGTTAACATTTTTTATCCATCAAATTCCGTTAAGGAACTTTAGAAATATTCTAGAGTATAATAATGATTTTAAAACAAAAACAAATGTTTATGACCCAAATATACAATTTAACCAACACATTTTAATAAAATCATCCAAAAACTGACAAATTCCAATCAAGCAATGGACATTGTTTTTTAGTAATAGTTAGAAAAAGTAAATGCCAAATTTGATAGTTGAGATTACATCCATAGCAAAAATGCAAAATATTTTTTTTACAAATTTTTAGTGTCAGCCAAAAATAAACAACCATAAATAAATATAAATGGTGGGAAGCTATGCCCTAAGAAATGAACCAATGATGGCCTACCCTCACCAAACCAAAATTTATTAGGGAGAATACCACATGTGGAAAATTCTTAGCTACTTCTGGAGCACGGAGAAATGGTGATCTCTCATCTCACATTTATGGTAGACCCCACTATAAATTTAATGAGTGAATCCCACCATGAATGTGAGAGGAAAGAGTACCATTTTCTGTGTTCCAGGAGTACCTAAGAATTACTCACCACATGGTCCACAATCCACGTCTATAATGCAATAGTATTATGTTGTCTTTTATGCAAGGTGTAGATGGAAAATCTTTAAGGGATTGTTGTCTAATATGAGATTGATTCTCAACAAAGTTGTAGATGGAAAGAAAATCTTCATGGGACTGTTATCTAATATGAGACTAATATGTTCCTTTTTAAAATTTCAATTTTATGTATTTTGGAAGCAAGAGATCTGATTTAAATGAAATTTAATATATTTTTTATTTTCTCTTTAATGTTTCTTAAGTATAAGATTTCATAAATAAAATTTTATGTGAGTTCCAGTTAGTTCAATTGGTAAAGTCTCTAATGGTTGAATAAGAGATCTGTGGTTCAATCTTCGTCTACACCAAAAACCGATTGGTGTCCTGGTCTAATGATAAGGAGCATCATCAAGAGCGAACCCCATAGGTTGAAACACTCCCTAAAAAAAAAAAAGCATATTTTTTGCCCTTATCTTATAAATCATCCTCTCCTCTCATTTCCACCTTACAACCAAACAAAGATAAGGTCTTGGGGGCATATGAACAAAAGGAGAGAAAAATTTACAATGTCATCAATTTTTATCATTTCCTCTCCCTTCAAACTTTCAAATTTAATCTCTTGTTTTTTTTTATTTTTTTTTATTGATATTGGAAGGAATCATATGAAAAGGTAGGGGAAAAGAAACTTTATTTTTTATTTAATTTTTTTTTAGATTATTAGAATAATAAGAGAGTGGTGGAGTCATGTTGTTGCTTCAAAATTTTGAATTTTTCTTTATACTTTACACACACACACATTTATTCTAAGAATTTAATGTTTGGGCATAAAAAATCTGATCTCCCAAAAGGATAATTGAGCTAAGCAAACGAACAAAAATAATTAAAAAAAAAAAAGGGGCTAGATGAACTCGCTAGTGGCCTAGGTAGCACCTCATAAAGAAATTTTATTATCATTAAATACTAGTGTAAGTGTGTGAAATAACAAATTCTGTTACAGAAAAAATGTTACATCAATAAAAATGAAAATATACAATTTTGTGTCTACAATGTAAGAATTACATTGCTAGTACAATATAAGAATTACATTGCTAGTACAATGTAAACCTATAATTACCTCAATAAAAATATTAATTATAAAGTTTTGAAGATCAATTCAATGTAACATTTAAGCATGGTGCAAGCCCAATATAGGGGAGGTGACGTCAACAATTGATGAACTAAATCTTCTAATTGTTGATAATGCATTAGAGACATCCTTTTGTTCTTGTAGTCAAATGAACTTTTATTATTATTATTATTATTATTATTATTATAAATTTCAACCTATCTATAGCGTATGCTTCTGATGAATGCGCTTTTTATTATCAGACTAAGACGTTGTGCTTTTTATTATCAGATCAAAACATTGTACTCTTTATCATTAGACCAAGACACCAACTGGTTTTTGGTGTAGTCATGGATTGAATTTCAAATATCTTATTTAACTATCAAAATCTTTACCAGTTGAGATAACTAGAATCTAAACTTTACATATTTTATTTTAAAGAAAATGATAGAATTTAATATTTTAATTTAATATTAATTGAGTTTCACACACACACACACACATATATATATATTAATTATTGTGAATTCATAAAATTTGTTGTACATAAGTCTCTTAAAAATACATTGAGAATAATTTTAAGAGATAAACCAATTATAACTATTTGCATTTTCTTTTGTTGTTGAGGGAGATAAACTAGAAGTAAGCTAAATGGTTCAAAAGTATCGCTTCAGAGGAGTAGAGTACACTACTAAATTGATTGAAAATATTATGCATGATATGTAATAGATATATGAGCATACAAAAGAATATATATATAAATATTTATATGTAGTCATGATTTGACAATAAAGAACAATCATCATGAAGAAAAGTTATAGCTGTAGATTCTAATTAGTTCAACTGATAAAGTCTCTAATGGTTGATTAAGAGATTTAAGATTTAATTCTCATTTACACAAAAAACTAATTGATGTTTTGATTTGATAATAAAAAGTACAATTATTAAAGGAGATGCCATTGGTTGAAAAAAAAAAAGTTATAATTTTCACATTCACTTGTAAATTACCTTAAGTTTCTTTAAAAAACCTTCTCCCCTCTCCCCGTGTGTGTGTGTTAATACTTAGTATTCTAAAAAAAAAAAAAAAACTTGTAAATTACCTAGTTAATGAAATGATTAAGTCCCACATAGGATATAAATAACAAAGGTGAATGGATAATATATGGTTTTGACATTAATACAATGATGTGGTAGTTTCGAATATTTAGCAAGTGATCTGAAATCCAATTTCAAAACTAACAAATATGCCAACAATCAAGAATATAGTCATTGCCTCAGACAAGTACCTCAATTAACAAATCTAAAATGCTGGCCTCAATTAACAAATCTATCTAAAATGCTTACCACAATTAAGCATTTTAACAAATCTAAAATGCTAAAAATGCTGGCCTCAATTAAATTAACAAATCTAAAATGCTGACCAACAATCAAATCTAAAATGCGTTAATTGACCTCAATTAACAAATCTAAAATGCTAAAATGCTGACCTCAATTAAAGTGATCCTTAATTAACAAATCTAAAATGCTGACCAACAATCAAGAAAAGTAAAGTGATCCTGAAAGCCAAGTCAATTTCTCATAACTTCTAAAATGCTGCCAACAATCAAGAAAAGGCCAACAATCAAGTCAAGAAAAGTAAAGTGATCCTGAAAGCCAATTTCTCATAACTGTGAGAGTGTCATTGGCTCATGCAGCCGCTTGAAACTCAACTAACAAATATGCCAACAATCAAGAAAAGTAAATAAACCAAGTGATCCTGAAAGCCAATTTCTCATATTTCAAAGCCAATTCATAGTTAATTTCTCATATGACAATTGCTGACCTACGATGAATAGTACAAAAGAAAACAACCAAATGGGAATGATACGATCTTAACAAGTGATCATCTTTTTCATTAGGGATAAACATTAAATTACTCTGCTCTTATGTACAAGAAGTAGGAACTAACAGAAAAAACTAACAATGTAGTAACTGCTACAAACAGAATATCTGAGTGACTTGATCCACTATATTGAAAACATGACAAGTGTCAACGCCTAACTGATTTAATACAATGCATATACGACCTGTAGTTCTGTACAGTAACTATAGATAAACTACTTGTCATTTACTGTGTCTGCAACATTGCTGAAACTGAACCAATGAATAACTTGCAACTTGGACTTCTGTTGATAATGAGTTAACTAGAGTTAGGGTTTTCTCACAAATATCTATTCACAATTATATCACTGACCTTGATCTATTTAATTACTCTGTAATTACAAGTACATAATTTGTATGTGAGGAATCAATGGTTGATGGAAGTGCTTCTAAAATATTATGTTTGTGAAAATGGCATCTATCTATGGGGGTTCTCTTGCAACCATCCAAAAAAAAAAAACAATAAAAATCCCTCTCTTTGATTGTCTAAATAGGATTTCTTCTGGCCTTAAATTTCTTGTGGAGTTTTTCCTTTTACTTTTTGGTCATGTTTTTAAGTGTAGTTATTTTGCAAGATATTCTATTTGACTTTTATACCAACAACTCCACTATCTCATCCTGCATTTTAATTGCTTTTTTACTTCTTTTTTTATTTTTTGATGAGGCTTTTTACTTCTTAATAATAATAAGAAGAAGAAGGCTAGGACCACAATTTTTGTCATAATTTACTCATGTGATAAGTTGTGAATAATGAAGTAAAAGACCCACCACTTACAACTCGCCACATGAAAAAATTGTGACAAAAGTTGTGATCTCAGTATTACTCTAATAATAATAACTTGAAAGGTTGCAAGACTATTGGTTCAAATTTCCGTAGAGTTCATAAATGAGCTCAATCAATTATTCCTTATATTTTTGGATCCATTATTTCCAAATTAAAGTTGTTTTTTTTTTCTTTTTTTTTTTCTTTTTTTTGTTGTTGAAAGAATTAACTCTCAAATTTGGCATATTCCTACTACGAATTGAGTGTTAAGCCTAATAAATGCTCAATAAGACAATATTAAGAGGATAGGCTAAGATCCCATTTACTGGCTCAACATGCAAAAAAATTAACTAATATTTAAGCTGGACTGAGGATTGAAGAAACTCCTAATATTAACAAGTACTAGCTCAAAGATGTTCTTCATTGATTATGATTTGTTGAATAAAATTTTGACAGGCTTTCCATACCATTTTTTTTATCTATTTTTTAAAGAAAGACTATAAATGTGACTGAGACAAATTGCACAACGAATTAAAATGATTGATTTGATTTCTTTTCTTTTCTCTTCTTTTTTGTTGGTTTTATCTGTTCTGTTCCAAGCTGTGAGGGTTACGACTTACGAGGCCAACAGCCGAACTTAGAGCATTCACATCAGCTCTTGCATTATACACATCTATTTTTACATTAAAAATTTACTTTTTATATTTTACACATTCACTTTAGTTTATCTATTATATCCCTTCTTTTATTTAAATTATCAATTTTATCAATTTTTTTTATTATTTCTCTCAACTATCATTAGGTAATACGCGCGGTCTCTCTCTTTCTACTCATTTTTTCTAATTTCTTGCTCTCTCTCTATACCCATCTCTCTACCCATCTCTATACCCACACATCACTCTCCCTCACAGCTATGATCCCACCCCTCACAGCTCCGATCCCACACATCACTCTCCCTCACAGCTCCAATCCCACCCCTCACAGGTCTGATCTCACCCTCACAGCTCCGATCTCACCTAGCTCCGATCCACACATCAACGAGCTCCGATCGTTCCAGTCAAGCTCCAATCAGGCTCCAATCTGTCTCTTTGTTGTTTGTCCGTGTGGGTTTGTTTGTGTGTGGGTGTGTTTGTGTGGGTGTGTTTGTGTGCATCTGAGAAAAAAGAAGAAAATAAGAAGTGGAGAAGCTATTGAGTTTGTTGAGCACGGAGAAGAGAGAGAAAAAAAAGGAACGAACGGAAATTAATAAAATAATCTTTACACAAGCTACAGTAACCGTGTAATTTTACACGGTTACTGTAGCTCATGTAAAGATATACACATTTTTACACATTTTTAGAAGCGCTGATGTAGTGCATTTTTTAGGCAAAATGTGTAAAAATGGGATCTTTTTTTATTTTACATGATTTTGCATCCACTGGTGTGGATGCTCTTAGAATAAAAAAGGTGCACACGTGACTCTTGCATTTTGCTCATGGACCTTTCTTTTATCAAAAGCTAGCGCATTTTCTACCACAGGCGGTGCTCATGGACCTTTCGGATTTGGTCTGTTTTGATTTTGGACTGACACCTCTCTTAATTTATTTGGGTTGTGGAATTATTTATGAATGCTTTTAATATTATTATTACTACATTATCATTCTCATTCTCGTATACTTTATTTTATTTTAGGAGGAGATTTTAGTCACTAATTTAATTAATGAAAGATATTTGACTTTTTGTTTGAGAATTGAGAGAATTAGATTTAGCTCGGACAGGTTATATATATATATGGCGCATTGTGATTACAGGTTTGTGGGGTCCAAGAATTGGGCAACCCCGGCCCATTTCGTACTAAGCCCAAGGCCCATGCCGAGGAGAAAGAAACGTCCGAGGATGAAAGTAGGAAGCCCAAGTCCCAAGAAACATCGCCGAGGACGATCATGTCCTCGGCCAGCCAAGATCATAGAAGGGAAGAGCAACACTCCACCAAAGGCAGCCTCCCGAAGCATCCCAAGAGAAGGGGACAAGTACAATGAGTCATAGGGGTGGCAATGGAGCGGGGCAGGGCCGAAGGATGGGATCTTCGTCCCCGCCTCGCATGGTTTTGTCTTGTCCCATCCCCGCCCCGCCCCGCATGACGGGGAAAACTTTCTCACCCCATCCCCACCCCTTGGGGCCCCGCGAAGCCCCGCCTCACTCCATAAAACTCTACTTTTTATTAATTTGCCCTACAACTAGTACAATTTTTTTAATGAAACTTATTTCATTGATAAAAATATACTTGAAATTACAACTAAATTTATCCCATCAAATCAAATCAATTTTTAGAAAAAATTGAATAATATATCCAAGCGTTTAACAAAACAATCACACAAAAAAAAAAAACTCATAGTATAACACATAACAAAATAAAGGCAGAGAACCACATTGGGTAAAATAAAATAAGCTAATATTGATATGTTATTTAAATAGTAGGGTTTTAGGGTATGAAAAATTTACAATTTAACCTTTATCAACGCGGGGCGGGGCGGGGCGGGTTTAAAAAGTCTAAACTCATTCCCGCCCCGCCCCGTGGTGCGGGGCTAAAATCTTGCCCCATCCCCGCCCCACCACCTTTGCGGGGCGGGGAAAACCCGCTTGAGGCGAAGCGGGGGAGGGCGGGTTAAACGGGACGGGGCAAAATTGCCATCCCTAATGAGTCAGCCGTGGAAGCATGGTAGAGGAAAAATTCAAGGAAGAACTATCATCTCCACATTAAATGCCCACAACTAACGTTCCGGCCGCATTAATGAGGAAATGACCCCTGAACAGTGCTGCCTTGGTTGCAGCAACCCACAGAAGGAATGAGAAGGCAGCTGATGGGACAAGCACTCAAGTAGTGGCCTGCATGATCAACAAATGGAGGGCCAGGATCAACTGAAAGGGGGTATATAATGTAAGAAATCCTTCAGGAAAGGGAGGGGGGAATTAGAAGTAGAAAATACTGTAGCAATCTGTAACATCTTTGTAACCTAGCACTGAAGAAATAATAAGAGCTTCAAGTCCCTAAGTGGAGGGCCGAGGAATAGAATTCCTTGTTTTAGTCCATGTCCTTATCATTTGACCCATTCACTACCATGCTTAGTTGTTGCAATCTTTACTAAGGCCTAGTTCTTAAACCCGTTCTCTATAAATTCATTGTATTGGGCTAGCTGGGCTTGAGTTCCTTCATCCAAGGAGAAGTGCTCAAACCCGGTCCCTACAATTGGCGCTGTCTGTGGGAAGAGCTTGTGTGTTAATGAGTTCAACGGTTAAGCATGGTAGGATCAAGCTCCCATCAGCGGAGAAGGCAATTTTGGCGGTGGTGCATGCTACACGAAAGCTTCCCCCTTATTTTCAAGAACACACACAATTGTTGTCATAACTCAGCTTCCACTCAGGTCTACACTTCGAAGTACTGATTACGTGGGGAGGATTGCTAAATGGGGCACAGTTCTAGGGGCACAGTTCTAGGGGCTTCTAGCATCAAGTATGTGCCCTGTACCTCTGTCAAGGGGCTAGTTCTCGTGGGTCTAGTAGCTCGGTTCGCTGAATTCCCATTGGAGAAAGAAGCCGAGAATCAAGGCATGGATGGAAAACCGGATGGCACAATCTACCTGCAAAAACTTCTATTTTGGAAGGAATACATTGATATCTTCTAATCTTTTGAAGCGGTTGGAAAGAACCTTAGCTATGCCGGGTCCTCGAACTTCCTGCTTTGGGGAAATTAACACGCGCTGGCAGCTTTCTCAAGTGTTTAAATGCGAACCTTAGTCATGCCTGTAGTCCTCGAACCAGATGCTAAGGGGAAGTTAACACTCTGTGACCACTACTACACATGCGAAGTAGAGCAAGTCTCAAAAACTGCTACCTCATGCTGTAGTAGTGCACTTGGGGCTGAGCCTCTTAAGGCACCTGGGAATAGTACTAGACAGAACCAAGGTCTTGCATGGTCCACGGATTTAAACCTATGGGGAAACTAGTTACTTCAAGAAGACTCTAAGTGCTAGACAGAACCAAGGTCTTGCATGGTCCACGGACTCAAACCTATGGGGAAACTAGCTACTTCAAGAAGAATACAAGTGTTAGACAAAACCAAGGTATTGCATGGTCCTCGGACTTAAACATATTGGAAAATTAACTACTTCAAAAAGAAATCTAAGTGTTGGATAGAACCAAGATATTGCATGGTCCTCGAACTTTAACCTATGGGGAAACTAACTACTTCAAGAAGAAATCTAAGTGTTGGACAGAACCAAGGTATTGCATGGTCCTCGGACTCAAACCTATGGGAAAACTAACTACTTCAAGAAGAAATCTAAGTGTTGGACAGAACCAAGGTATTGCATGGTCCTCAGACTCAAACCTATGGGAAAACTAACTACTTCAAGAAGAAATCTAAGTGTTAGACAGAACCAAGGTATTGCATGGTCCTCGGACTCAAACCTATGGGGAAACTAACTACTTCAAGAAGAAATCTAAGTGTTAGACAGAACCAAGGTATTGCATGGTTCTCAGACTCAAACCTATAGGGAAACTAACTACTTCAAGAAGAAATCTAAGTGTTAGACAGAACCAAGGTATTGCATGGTCCTCGGACTCAAAACTATGGGGAAACTAACTACTTCAAGAAGAAATCTAAGTGTTAGACAGAACCAAGGTATTGCACGGTCCTCGGGGGAAACTAACTACTTTAAGAAGAAATCTAAGTGTTAGACAGAACCAAGGTATTGCATGGTCCTCGAACTCAAACTTATGGGGAAACTAGTTACTTCAAGAAGAAATCTAAGTGTTAGACAGAACCAAGGTATTGCATGGTCCTCGAACTCAAACCTATGGGGAAACTAACTACTTCAAGAAGAAATCTAAGTGTTAGACAGAACCAAGGTATTGCATGGTCCTCGAACTCAAACCTATGGGGAAACTAACTACTTCAAGAAGAAATCTAAGTGTTAGACAGAACCAAGGTATTGCATGGTCCTCGGATTCAAACCTATGGGGAAACTAACTACTTTCAACAAAGGGGTGAACAAACACAAGCCCATGAGCACCACTTAAGGCATTTTGAGGATTTAAAAGCTTATCTTTATGGATGCTGCGTGCTTAGCATTTTTTACCATTCATGGAAGCCAGCTCATGAGGTACAGGATTAGTATTGCAAAGTCATTTCCTTAGTACTCAATTCAGCAAAAGCAAGTCATATTATTAAGGTGGCTCAATTACTAATTAAAGTCTAAGTGGAAATCACCATTATGGACTTCACATTTTTCTTTTGGCCGATATTTCAAAAATAGAAAACGAGTTAAACTATTGAGATTGTTGAGCTAATAATCAAAACACGGTTGATAAAAGTAGCAGAGCCCATCATAATAACAATAAGCACATAATGTAAAAGAAAAGAAATCTTGTATATTCCATCTGAAAGTCACATTACAATGTTCAAAAAAAAAAAAAAAAAGAGAAAAAAGAAAACATAAGGCAAAAATACAACTGGAGCTAGTCAAGGAGGCCTATTTCTTCAGCTTCATTTTGATCCCTCCCTTGGGGGGCTGGGCAGAAAAGGTCTCAGGATCCTTGGAGCCCTCAGGTGGGGGAACAACCTGCATAGGATCAACTAGAAGAGGTGCCTCCTCGGAATTAGGGGCTTGGGCACCAGCAGAGGACTCTGTGGCATCCTGGGGTGCCTCATTGTTTGGACCTTTGTCTGTTTCGGTCACCCCAGCAGGCTTGGCCTCCTTGGCAGGCTCATCAGAAGTGGTAATGGCCAGAACAGCTTCATTCGGGGCAGTACCAACTTCCTCAGGAGCCATCTCGGCCTCAGAGCTGGAGGGAGCAGCCTCGCGAATGGCAGAAGGGTAGTATACGTTCTCCACTTTCCACAGGTCGGATGAGGCCTCAACCCTAGCTTGTTTGAGGGCCTCATTCCAAACCTGGGAGCAGTAGAGCCTGCATACCCCAAGGACTTAAGTTTTGAGGGCAGCCTCCGTCTCAGACACCCCTGAGGCATAAGCCACCTCCTCGGCCGCCTTCTTAGAGGCCTGAGCCTCTGCCCTGTCAAAATCTGCCTCTTCCTTAGCCCTTAGAGCTTCGTCTCTGGCAAACTCTGCAACGTTCCTGGCTCCCTCTGCCACAGTTGCCTTCTTCTTCAGGTCGGCGATTTGCTCTTTGGCAATCATCAGTTGTTCCTCTGCCTCGAGCAAACGCCTCGTTTGGTCCTGAGCCTGCTTTTGAGCGCCCGCCAGGCCTGCTTCGGCGCTATCCCTGGCCCTTATCATCCCCTTAATGTCCTCCCTGGCCTTCGCGAGATCGGACTCGGAGATCTTAAGAGTCCGAGTAGCTTCCAGGCGCTTATCACGCTCATTATCCAGGGCCCTACTCTGGTTATTGGCCACCTCTTCCAACCTAAATATGGCCTGGACAGCCTGCCAATTGAAACAAGTGCACAGTAAGTAAGAAACCAAAGAACAAAAAAAGAAGGTAGTCACAGGTGTTAGAAGTCTTACCATGCCCAAGTATTGCTTGAGGCTGAGGAAGACCTCCTTACTCCTCAAACCCTCTAGCTCAGCCATGTCCGCGGGGAGTAGCAGAGACCTCTCTAACGCATCGGCCACGTAAGTGCCTTCCCCTCCTTGAAAGTCCCTAAGCCCAAGGCCCACGCCGAGGAGGTAGGAACGTCCGAGGATGAAAGTAGGAAGCCCAAGTTCTCAAGAGGCATCGCCGAGGATGATCCTGTCCTCGGCCAGCCGAGATCATAGAAGGGAAGAGCAGCACTCCACCAAAGGCAGCCTCCCAGAGCATCCCAAGAGAAAGGACAAGTACAATGGGTCAGCCGTGGAAGCATGGTGGAGGAACAATTCAAGGAGGAACTGTCACCTCCACATTAAATGTCCACAACTAACGTTTTGGCCGCATTAATGAGGAAATGACCCCTGAACAGTGCTGCCTTAGTTGCAGCAACCCACAGAAGGAATGTGAAGGCGGCTGATGGGACAAGCACTCAAGTAGTAGCCTGCATGATCAACAAATGGAAGACCAGGATGAACTGAAAGGGGGTATATAATGTAAGAAATCCTTTAGAAAGAGGGATGGGCAATTAGAAGTAGAAAATACTGTAGCAATCTGTAACATCTTTGTAACCTAGCACTGAAGAAATAATAAGAGCTTCAAGCTCCTAAGAGGAGGGTTGAGGAACAGAATTCCTTATTTTAATCCATGTCCTTGTCATTCGACCCATTCACTACCATGTTTAGTTGTTACAATCTTTACTAAGGCCTAGTTCTTAAACCCGTTCTCTATAAATTCATTGTATTGGGCTAGCTGGGCTTGAGTTCCTTCATCCAAGGAGAAGTGCTCAAACCCGGTCCCTACAAGGTTTATTGTAATTTTTAAAATGTACTGCACCAAGAGTATTTGAGGAGCTGGAGCTACTTTTGATAGGAAATTAATATAGTACTTATAATAGCTAGATGAACTTAGTGGATTAAGATCTTTGAGAGTTTTTAAGATAATTCTATCATCGATATCCTAAATTCTATCCATCAATTTTGAAATAAAAAATTTCTCAAAAAAAAAAAAATTGTAAAAAAAAAGATTGAATTTTACCACATTAACAACATTTAAATAAATAATAACTATCACCAAATTTAGTATTTCACCGAAAAAAAAGTTAGTAATGTAAATTTCAATTCACTTATTTTAAAATAAATAAAGGATTTTAAGAATTCTATAAGTATTTAAGAAGCTAAGTTTAAGTGTTGTCGTTCAATTGATATGTGATGCATGTGAACATCAAATGCACTGGTGTAGTTTGATGGCAGTGGAACGGTTCATTTTGGGATCGCTTGAAGTTTTATTCACAATCATAACACTGACCTTAAGCTATATAATTACTGTCAAATTACAATTATAGAAGTAAAACTCTATATGTGCATTCTTCATTTTAATTGCTTGTTAGTTTCATATTGTTGGCATAAATTGTGTTTTTGCTTATACTTGGGTTTTTTTTTTTTTTTTTTTTTTTTTTTTTTTTGTTGTTTTAGAGCTAATTGGCCTTGTGGTACTATGGATATATTGATCTTTTCTGTACCTTCTACTTTGTTGTTTGTTAGTTTGGGCATCAAATATTGATGTAGTTTATATCTTGGTAATCTATATAGGGTGTGAGAGTTAATATCATTTTTGTTAAATGGGCCATGGGTGTTTTCTTTTTCTCACCTCTAAGTTAAGTTATTTGATTTTTGTTTACTCTTGTATTGTTACATTATCATTCTCCTGAATCTCATCTGCTTTATTTGATTCCAAGAGAAACTCTATATACTCACTGATTTAACTATTGCATGACATTTGGCTTGGTTGTTTTGAGAGGATTAAATTTAGCCGAGACTAGTTGGAATTAGATAACTATGTCCTTTGTCATGTGATTCTAATTGTAAATTTTACACCATATTCTTCAAAACGTTGCCCTTGAAGTAAAAAGAGCTAGTAATAGGGGACTACTTTTGTAAAATATTTCAGAATACTACTTGTATTTACAATGATAAAGATTGGAGAGCAAGTGTCAAATGTCCAAATGTAATTCAACTATTGATTGTATAGGTAGGCGGTTGCGTTTGATTCCTCAATTTGTACGTGTGTGTCATTTGGAGACAAGTCAAGAAGGCTTTACATTTCTTTCAAATAGAATCTGTAACAAATTAAACTAATTAATTAGAGTGGGAAATGCTTCTCAGTTCTCACTGTTAACGCATAGCAGTAAATGCGTCTCTCTGTGCTTTCTGGTGAGGCCTCTCGCTATCCTTTCCTACCGGCACAACTTATGTGTACTTGCATTGTAGATTTAATTAGCAACAATTCCTTCAAACACTACTCTATTATTGTGGATTCAAATTGGCCACAGGGTAGTGACCAGCACCAAAGAGAAGGTTATGTACCTTTCTTCTAGCAAGGGCATGGGCTAAACAGTTGCCCTCCCTTTTAACATGCTTAAAATTAAACCATTGTAAAGATTTTGACAAGATTTTTGTCTCTTCCATAAAATGTCCATGCAAAGCATAGAAAGGTCTGTTGTCTCTCAAGGTCGAGATGACCAACAATGAGTTCCCTTTAATTTCAAGCTTGTGAATGCTAAGATCCTTGTGAAACTGAACTGCTGCATTAGCAGCAAAAGCTTCAATGGCTTCAACAGTTACCTACTCTTTCTAACTCTTTGTATAATTTTACAAGTGGCCGTACATTGAAATTTCTAAACGGCAGTGTGGCACATAAAATTTCCAATCACCTAATAAAGCATAAGGAATAAGAAAGATCAAAACACAAGGTATTACTAAAATTTTCAATGAGTAAAACAACACACCATAAGTTTAACTATATAAGTAAAGCACTGGAGTTTAGCTTCTAGGAAACAACCAATTAGTTGTAAGTGGGTCTATAAGATAAAGTAGAAGTCTATTGAGTTTGTAGAAAGATATAAAGCAAGACTTGTGGCTAAGACTTGTGGCCAAGGGCTACACTCAACAGGATGGGCTTGACTTCACTGACATCTTTTCACATAAGCCAACAAGGCTAATTTTAGAAAAGGATTAAAATTAATAATTTCTAATGCAATATTGATTTAATTATGTATTTTTACTAGTAAGTAGTAACTATATATTTATTCAATTTGGTGCTTTTTTTTTAGAATCTGTTTTTATATAATGACAAACTTAGGTACTATTTTTTATTTGTTTTACTTTAGGTTTCTTAATTAAAATTAAATACATTATTGCATTGACCAATATGATACAAATTATGTTATTTTCCCTAAAACAATTACATTTAATGTAATCAATTGTTTGAAATTAAATGAGAAAAATAATGTACAACACACCTAAGGAATTGTATCAAAGGTTTAACTCATAGGCAAGATAACATGCTTTCCAAAGGGTTGTTATAAACTTCTCCCAAGGTATTTGCCTGGATTTTGGTCTATCTCTATTTAAAAATTAAAATCATGTGTGTAATTATATGTTTGTATATATATATATATATATATATATATATATATGTACATGTGTTAATTAGAATTATTTTGTCAATTTTTTTATTTTTATGATTCAATAATTGGGGGATGGGTGATTTCAACATCAAGAAGTGCTACTTGAATTAAAGACTTTTGGCATGTGTTAAAGTATTTCAAAATATTTATTGTGTAACAACAAAATCTATGTTAAATTGAAAATGTTGCACCAAATTACCAATGACCTTTAGGTCAATTTGCTTGGCACCTCTGAGTGTTTCAAATATCAAGTGTTCAAATCTTCCTCTCCCATTTGAAATATATATATATAAACCATAAATACGATGAAATTAATGGGATCAATTCAATATGCAATTTAAGCATTGCGCATGACCAGACCAATATATGGGTAGCCAATTTTGGCTTAGAAATTGTACTATTGATCAACTGAATTTTCTAACTGTTTGTTGATTGATAATGCATTTGAGACATTCTTCTCTTCCTAATTTATATCAACATAAACATAGTTCTTTGACAAGGTGTTCTTAAAAGATTTATTTAAATCCTAGTGTAAGTGTGTAGCACAACAAATTTTTGTTACAATGATAATGTTACATAAAAAAAAAATTTATTATGAAATTTTAGAGATCAATTCAATATCACATTTAAGCATGGCACAAGACCAATATAAGTGGAGATGAAATTAGAATCATAAATTGTACCATCTATATACTGTTGAAAACACATTAGAGACATATGTATATGCTTCCTATAGTGATATGAAAACACACACACACACACACACATATATATATATATATATATTCAAACTAACTTTACGTATATGCTTTTAGAGAAGATGATAAAAATTAATCATTTTAATGTAGTATTAATTGAGTTATATACTGTTAGGAGTGGCTATATATTTCTTGAATTTACTATGAATTCTTAGAATTTGTTGTACATAAATCTCTTAAAGCACATCAAGTATAATTTTGAGAAATAGATCAATTATAAACATTTATATTTTAGCTAAATGGTTGACAAATATCGATATTGCTTCACAGGAACAAAGCACAATCCTGAATTGATGTAAAATGTTTTGCATGTTTTGAAATAGATACTAATATGATACTATATGAGTATACAAAAAAGTACACATAAATAATCATATATTGTCTTGTTTTAATGGTGAGGAGAAATATCATAAATAAATGTTCTACTTTTTAAATTTAAGCGAAGTTACCTAGTTAATTAGTTAAATGATTAAGTCCCACATCGGAGAGTAATAACACATATGAATGGTTAATATATCTTTGTAGCACTAACTCATTGACAAAGGTAATTTCGAAATATAAGAAAACGGTACTAATTTGAGGGCTCACTGAGAGAAAACGGTATGAGAGAGCAAAAAGAAAAACTAAAAGTATCACCTCGGCCTCTATCACCGTATCACCATAGTGGGGCCCAAAAAGAGGAAAAACTAAAAGTAAAACATATAATAATCCTCTATAATGGAAACTAAAAGTATCACCTCGGCCTAAAAGTAAAACATATAATAAAAAATCACCTCGACCGTATCACGTATCCCATAGTAAAACATATAATAAAAAATCACCTCGACCGTATCACAACTAAAGTAAAACATATAATAAAAAATCACCTCGACCGTATCACGTATCCCATAGTAAAACATATAATAAAAAATCACCTCGACCGTATCACGTATCCCATAGTAAAACATATAATAAAAAATCACCTCGACCGTATCACGTATCCCATAGTGGAAACTAAAAAATCACAAAAACTATGCTCTATCACTCTCTATGCAAACATGGCAACTAAAAGTAACTACAAAATCATATCAAAAAAAAAAAAAAAAAGTAACTACAAAAAGTATCACCTCGACGCAAACATGGCAACTAAAAGTATCACCTCGACATAATGGAAACTACAACTAATGGGGCCCAATAAGTAAAACATATAATAATCCTCTGGAAACTACAACTAATGGGAAAACATATAATAATCCTCTATAATGGGCAGAAAAACTATGCTCTATCACTCTCTATGCAAACATGGCAAAACTCTTTCTATATTCTCTGGCTCCTCTTCCTTCAACCCTATCGTCCTCTTTGTCTCCTCCTCCAAACAGGTGTGACAATAGCTACATATTCTTTTATTAGCAATTTATTTTGTAATTTTATTTTTGCTGGTTCCAGTAAAGTAATTCATAGAATTAATTTCCTCTTGTTGATGCAGGGAACAAACCTCGTTGCTTTCAATCGTTAAGCTTGCAGCAGAAATACTTAGCGTGCTCGTCCTCATCATCACACTCATTCTCGCATTTCGCAAGCTTACAACTAACAACACTGGAAATGTTATCCAAACTCTTCCTGAAGGCAACGTTGCTAGCACCGTTGGCGTTACTAACAGCAGCAACCATGACAATTTCCAACTTATAGCTCTGAACTTCAACGCTGTCTGAGCCTCCAATATACTATGATCCATGCTCTGTTTTCGTTGGTTTGTTTGAATTACGACGCTTGAATTGAATTTTCCAGTGGTGTTGAGGTTTACAATTTACTTTTGTACTATTTTTCCCATTTTGCAGAATATATGTTGTGTGAATCTGTTGTACTTTTTAACGGGTTATGAATATTTGGATTTTTGTTTGTATTAGTACGAGTCATCTCTGTTTTTTTCTTTTTCCTCCAAAACTTGTTGAGGTCTATGAATAATAGTGTGAATTTGGGCCTTTTTCTTTCTGCTGGCATGTTTGGGAAGTTTTCATAGGGGAAATTGATTTGGGCCTCCAAAACCAAATCTTCCTTTTTGAGCTCACAAACTAAAGATGTGGATTTGTATGAATCGGTCACATTTTTTTCATCCTTTTTTTGAAAATGATTGTAAATGGATTATGATTGAAGTAGATCTAATTGCTCTTTTGTATGATCTGAAACTATGAGTGAAGGTTTTTTTTTTGGGGATAAGCTTGACTTGTCCATTTGAGCCATTTTTTCCTTTTTCTTATGTCGTATAACAAAGTACTTTCCAAATGCCAAATTTGGATGAGTGGCTGTACTATACAAATGCATAAAATTTAGGAGTGAGAAACAAGTGAAACCTATGGGCTATAGTCTTAAGCTTCGAGTCCAAACCATTTGATTGACCCAAATACATGCAACTAAATAGCCCAAAAAATTAACATTTTTGGTAGATAAGAGTTGAAAACGTCTGGTTTTAATGAGTTGACCAACATTTTGACCCAACTAGAAAATTTGTTTTGGGCCATTTGACTCTCCAAAAACCAACAACTAAGAGTACGAATCATTTTTCCCCCAAAAATTAATCTAAACACTATTCCATTCTTTTTTCTTTTTTTTTTAGAAGAACTGTTCCAATCATTAATTGCCAATTTGATCATAAAAATAATAACCATAGTAAAGAAAAGAATCTGAATTTGGTAAGGATAGGGTGTAACATGTTTTACACCATCCAATAAATTATTAAGGGCAAGATTTAGGTACAGTACTTAGGTGTTGTTCCTTAGGTTCCCCTTTTAAAATTATGTCATGTGGATTTCTTTACATGGGATGGAAGTGTAATTTTTAGTTAAGTAGCCACATGGCAGAATCTTAAGAGGGGAACCTAAGGAACAACACCTAAGTACTGTACCTAAGTTTAGTCCAATTATTAATATATCAACATTTTACTTAAAATTTAATACATCTCACCACATCTAATAACATCTCTATAAACTCCAAATTTAGTTAGATTTATATATGGGTATTAGAATTAATTAAGTATGGTTGTGCTTATTCTTCAATATATAATAAGGTGATGTGGCATGTTAAGATTGGAGGGGTAAAACATAAGTTTTATACCACATCTTTACAGAATTTAATTTCTAAAGGAAAATACTTTTTACGTATTTATTGCCAACCATAAATAAACCACTAGAAATTAAAAAGAAATAAAGGATGAAGAAGCAATGCCTTGATGATGTATTAGCTTAATAAATAACAAAAGAATACAATAGTGGAAAAGAAAATTAGAAAATAAAAAATGATGGGTTTTTTTTTTCACTATTACTGCTTTACGTAAAAAAATTGAATTATTAGAGATTATATAGGAATTCTAATCAAGATTTATAGTGCCAGTGACTCTTGAGGCCTGATTGAGAAGAGGAATGAGACGGGAAAAAATGCAAAGAATATTTGTTTGTATAATTTTTTTGATGAGCATGAGCTAGCCATGAATCCTCTAACCTGTTACCTACTCTAGTTCTCTACCTAACTCTTGTATAATTGTGTTGGGAAAAAAAAAATTTGTAAAATTGTGCAAGTGGTCCTATGTTGAAATTTTCAAGTGACAATGTGACACAAAATTTCCAATCACCTTGCAATTTCTTGTGGTGGTGATATTAATGATACAACATTCTAATCGTTAATCAACAACAAAACTTAAGGCACTATCCAAAGCATTTCCTGGAAAAGTAGGGATTCTTTCATGAAAATATTATGTTCATTTGTGAACCAACGTGGCTGCATCTTTTTCATGAAATACATAGTAGTATTACAAAATAAATCCAAAAGGATGAGCGACTTCTACAGTGCATTAAAGAGAAAGTTCAGAAAGGAATTTAGGACATGTTTAGTTGTCCAGTGTTATTCAATGGTTCCAATCATATTTTGCAAACCCATAAACTGCCCCTGTTACAGATTTTTTATTTATTTTTTTCCAACTGTTGCACTTAGTGATGGTTGAAACTCTTAAACCTTTCATAAAATTTTATGCAAAACACAATAAAACATTTTAATTTCAATGGAAATTCAAACAGGCCCTTTGCTGCCTGGCCAATTTAGTGTTAAGAAATAGTAGAAAAGGTAATCTTTGATGGTTGAAAATCTTAATCCTTTCATAAAATTGTATGCAAAACACAATAAAACATTTTAATTTTCATTGGACCCTCAAACAGGCCCTTTGCTGCAGGGCCAAGAATTAAAAGAAAAGATGATCGTTGTAGTGGCCGTAGAATATATGACTCATAGACTCTAATTGTGGACCATCTTATGCATTGTTTGATAATAGTATAATTTCACATAAGAAGCTAATAATAGGTTGATACTTGATTAGAACAGTAGAGAATCTATAGAGAATGGAGAATCAATGGTTAGCTGATGGCTAGTAGTTATCAAAACTGAACCTTTGGTGGTTTACTTGATGACTGTTAAGGGTGGATCAGAGATGACACTACCTATAGAATTTTTGTCTCATTAAGGATGGAAATGCAATGGATTTAGGGATAAAAATGATGCAGGACAGAAGAATAGGATTCTTGAAGACACCTTAAGTAATTTATACTAATAGGACTCGGGACTGTTCAAACAAGAATATCAAGCTTCAATGGGCTAGGCATGTGGACAGGGACAGACATAATAAGATTTTTGTAGGGTTCTTCATTACTCATAATTCTCATATCATATTGTTGAAGTTATGAATTTAATCCAATTGTGATAGAGAAGTAATGCTTGCAGCTTCTTGCTCAAGCTGGTGTCAATGAGACATTCCTAGCTTGCATAGTCTGACTAATCATCCAATAGATTGTAAACATTGATTATAAAGGAGCATGTATTAAATTATGATGCGCTTTTCCTTTTCTGTAAGTTTTAAGTTTCTTGTTATTATTGTCCAGTGCCCCTAAGACAGAAGAAAACTAACAGTTTGAAATTTGAATGATAGTTAAGCTGGAAGAGAATGCCAAAAAGAGAAGGTGAAAATTATCTTGCACTCACAGGACCTTTGCCAGCAGGGGCGTAGCCAGGAATTTGTACATGGGGGGGGCCGACCACTTGTGCATGGAGGTGTTGACCTACATGGACCCACCACTTTTTCCTCACCATGCAAAAATTGTGTAAGTTTTTGTGGTTCTAGCATTTTTCAATAACTTAAGCCCAACCCTATTTTCTTGTCTATCTCCCTCCTACTACACACCTTGACTCAAATGACTGCTAGGTTTCTTTAATGGCTTCTAGTGTTGGATTGGAAGTCTTTGATACCAAGTTGGAGTTGAGTTGTAAAGTGTGGAAGATTAGAAATAGGTGACAAGTAAGAGAGAGAGAGAGAGAGAGAGAGAGAGAGAGAGTAGTTTTGATATATAACCTAAGCAGTTTGAGTCTTTTTTTCTTCTTGGGAACTAATTCTGCATTTGGCTAATTATGACATTGTCAACATTCAACAAACATATTAATTTCATCATTTCTCAATACTCAATTAAGTCAGAGATATCTAAAAAAAAAGTAGCACAAAAATATAATCCAATGCGCAAATGAATGGTGAGGAAGAATTCAACGGAGAAAAGGAGACTGAGATAAGAGGAAGTAATATTGTGAGACAACGCCTAATTACCTATAAGCTTGCCATTAATGAAAACACGCAACACATCACGCATGCTATCAATTGTCAGTGTTGGTCTAACTTCCTTTTTCTCCCACAGGTGTCCTAATTTCTGAATTGCTAACATCTTTTTTCTTAAAGAATGCATCAATTGTTTTTCGTTTGCTCATAATTCTTTTAACTTTAAGAATATGATTCAAAAATTAACCTGAAAAGAACTTTAAAAAATAAAATTTTAATTAGAAATTTTTACTTAGTTATATGAATGTTATTCATACTCCAGAAAAAACAAAATTTCCACTATAATTTAAACAGTCAACCCATTTTTAATACGACTTTAATTAATAATAACCCCTCAAACAAAAACAAAAATTAAACACACAAGTATTGGTACACAACATAAACCAAACAATTTAACAACACTCATAGCCACATCCATAGCAACATGATATCTAACTAATCAAAAATAGGTAATAAATCAAAACAATTTTACCTTAGAAACTTTGTCTTCACAAAGTGCAAAGATGGGTCACCTAGGTGGCAATGCCTACTGCCTCTGCCTCCAAAAGATCTTCCCTTCAAGACTCATCACAAACAATCTCTCCATGCCTTCAATCACGTATTTCTCTAAAAATCTATGAAAATATAAAGAGCATGTGAATATTTAGGTGTAGATAGTTGAGAAAAAAAAAAAAAAAAGACACTAAAAAGAGAAGAATCATGAATGTCTAATGCTTAAGAAAGAGAAGAAAACTCACCAGGCGGTCACCAAGTTCCAAAACTAAAGCTGAATCAGTTGATGAAGAAAGAAAAAATTAGTCAGATTTTTTTCTTTTTTCGGACTGTGAGGATAGAACAAAGGACTAGAGTGTTGGGGGCTGGTAGGCAGTGGTACCAGTGCTGAAAGTGTATCAAAGAAGACAAAACAACCAAGTTTCAAAACTAAAGCTGAATCAGCTGATGAAGAAAGAAAAAATTGGTCAGAAATTTTTTTTTCTTCGAACTGTGAGGATAGAATAGAGGATTGGAGTTTTGGGGGCTGGTAGGCTACTATACCAATGCTGAAAGTGTATCAAAGAAGCCAAAATAAAAGAATAAAAAGTAAAAAGGGCAAGGGATTCTGTGGGTCAGGGTGGGCTTTTTGAGATGAAGGGAAAGTGTATTTTTGTTGATATTTGGATTTAAGAGTATTTAAATGTTGGACTTAAGAGTATTTTCGTGGGCCAGCAGGTTTTTGTTTTATTTGGAGTTACCTAAAACTAAAGTTGGGGCTGGGAGTGGGCTGGGAGAATAGGTGAGAAATGGGTAGAGGGGCCGGCTGTCTAATGTTGGGGGGGCCCATTTATTTTTTCTTTATAGTCTAATGGGATTTTTTTTTTTTTTTTTTTGCGGGGGCCACGGCCCCCCCAAGCCACTATGTGGCTCCGCCCCTGTTTGCCAGATTTGATTTCATGGTCTGCTATAGTCCCAGATCCGCTGAGGACAGCAGTAAAGCAATGGAAGCCTTGTGGAACCTTTTCATGAAAGCCTGCTCTAGGCTTGTGATAAATGTGAGACTAAAAACATTTCACAATCAAAGCTGCATTGACACCTCCTTGTGCTGTTTTTGGAGTCATTTCACTAAACCACAATGAATCATGTGACATAAGAGAGTTGTGTGTTCCGAGGTTCTATCCAATGGTTATACTGTTTTCTGTCTGTACCCATCCTCTGCTTAAAAGTCCACTGTTCCAGTTATTAAGGAGATGAATTTTAACTGCAATAAGTAGTAGGTTGTAGCTCAATAACTTCCTCATTTGAGATGTTGTATCGTATATTTATACGTGTGTGTCTAGATATATATATATATATATATATATTACCTGTACCTATAATAATTATATTTTACTTTATTATAATTCTAATACAATTTGCCAAAGTGCTATGTTGTACTTTACTTTTCTAATACAGAGGATCACAGCTTGTGTTATTAAACCCAGCCCGGCCGTTTAGACTGGTAACCCTGTAACCTGGCACATTGACTAGTTTGGGTCATCAATTGAATCGAATGTGCATAAGACCCGACCAAAACCGGTAAAATCTAGCAGGTTTTAAGCAAACTACGTGACTCAGCTTGGTTTTAATAACTCAGTTGGGTTTGTGAATTGTGTAAAATTATATTAATAGGTCCATTCTATTGAATTTTTTACTGTTTAATCTATGATATATGATAATTTAAATAATAGAAAACCTTACGAATTTTTTTTAAAAAAAAATGCACTTTTTAGTTTTACATAGCCAATTAGCACGTAGATATAAGTATATGAGTATATGTTATATAGTTTATTGCTTAAATTTTTATTTTTTTTGTCTTCTTTTGTTTACTTTTTTTTGTGCTTTATTTGTTTATAGCTTTAAGTTTAAGCCTTTAACCCTTTTTTCTCATCTTTTGTTTATTTGGTTTGAAATTTGCCTTTTTTTAATATACAAAATTTTAAGACATGTAACAAGATTTTATTTAGCATAAACTTTGTTGCAATCTTATGACATTTATTTATTTTGCTTGTGAATTTTATAGAATTTCTAATACTCTTGCTTGTGAAACCTTGATCTTGAATTATAATGGCAAGTTTAATTTAGTCAAATACCTTCTTTTTTTCTTTTTCTTTTTCTTTTTTTATATAAATTTACATTTTCATGTTATGATTTCTCAAACTTATATATATAATTTTTAAAATATTTTTATTTGACCATGCGGTTCGACCATTGACCTACTGGTTGAACCAATGACTCATAACCCAACTTATAAACCTGGTCAAGATTTGGTCCGAGTCTAATAATTATGCATGTAACAAATTGGACTTTAATTAACTATTGTTAAGAACAATTTTTTCACACCACATGGTACTATTTTATTGGCAACTCATGCAGCAACATTATCATAGATTTTGGGTAAATCTCATTTAAAGCCTAAAAGAACCCATATTTTATTACAATGGATCTTATACTTCATCAATTAGGCTCATGACCCACAACATCACTATATGGATTGAGTGCAAGCAAAGTTTCAATGCTCACAATTGTGGACACAATGGGGAGTCGCCACCTAATTTTACAATGGCCTAGGATCATGAATATAGCGTCTTTTCAGGAAAGGGCCTTTGATCTTATTACCAGAGTACGAATTTGGAGTTTAGGTACGATTTTGGGAAGGTGTTAGGCACCCAAAATCGCCTGACCCATGGGTCGGCTTCCATTCATTGTGTCCTACGTCTTAATCCTATTAAAGACACATTCAAAATTGCATCTTAACACACACACACACACACTAGCATACATCTAAACACACAACATGGCATCAATCATCCCAAAACCTAATCATTCATCTATCATGACAATCAGTCAACCCTAACATTCATCTAGCATCATATCACCATATCACCATATCACATCCAAGGCAGCAAACAAATCATGGCAGAAACATAAGGAGCAAACAAATCATGTTATTATACAAAGCATGGTGCTTGCATATACATGTTCATCAAAGAGAGGTAAGGTTTTTAGAACAAACAAATGCAAGTTCATGTGAATGCATGACTTACCTCACTTACCTTACTGCATCACAGCACCTATGGCATCGATGAATGGACATATCAATGCATTTTCATGGTATTAAAGCGAACAAATAGGAAATAAACCCAAATCTAGCATGTGAAAGACAAACAAACAATAAACATGTGAAACAGAGACTCATATCTATGTAAAAGGATTAAAACAGAAACATAGCATGTGAAACAAACAAGGAAAAGAAGAAAAGAAACTTGAATTAGGGTTTTTGGGCAATGGTATGCGTGTGCATGCAGAAGTCTGCGCTCAGTGTGCAAGCTTGCTCAGAAACCCTAGCCTAGAACGCAGCAAAACAGAAAACAGAGCAACACTTAAAAACGATAAATCTAACAACCTAACATGTTTCTAATATAAAACTAAATAGCCTAAACTAAGAACAAAGATATCAAAGATAAACAAAATAAAATCTATCCCTAAACATGCTTTAGATCTAACAACAAACAAGAGCGGCACTTAACATATCAAAACTTATTCATCAATATATCAAATCTTTCAACTCTCCAATCAAAACATGATGAGACACAACAAAACAAAATTAAACAAAACAAAACATATTTCTAAGAAAATATGACATATAAATCAAAGATGAACAACAAGAACACAAGTTATACAAAACCAAAATTAAGGAAGAGCCATGAAGAGAGACTCACATTTCTTATGGAACACAACTTGGTTGATATTTAACCAGCCCCTCAATGCCTATACAATAAGATTCAATAATAATCAAGGGAATCAAAATATTCAATAGTTCATAGGTAATCACAACTCAAAATAAAAGAAATTCTTGAAAAGATTGTTTGAAAAAGGTTCTTTGATTTAGATTAGAAAGTAGTTTTTGCCCTAATAAGTAATAGAGAGAGGTTTTGAAAAGCAAAAAACGTGCTTAGTGCTTGATGTGCAAAAAAATCAGTGTCAGAAAAGAGTTTTGGAGAAGTTTAGGTGAAAAACCAGCTCTCTCTTGCCAGCGTTTGAGTTTGGAGGTATAAGGATGTATTTATAGGTTTAAACTAGGGTTTCTAAGCTCATTTAGAGGATTTCGAACGTTCCAAAGGGTTTAGGGGCCGGTGCCCGTAAAAGAGGGAGGCTTTGGGACCTAAAAAATGAAGTTCTAGGCTTCTGTAATTCTGCCTGCGTACGCAGGTTTGGGGCTGCGCTGCATGCATGCTCCCCGCACACGCATTCGTCCTAAGAAACCCTAATTTTGACAACTCTAATGGCCCAAATTCAAACAGCAATAACTCTCTTAATATTAATCCAAATTAGGCAAAATTTGTGTTCAAATTGAAGCTCAGAATGTCTACTTTCCAATGAAATAAACCCCACTCAAAAATTAGTTATGGATCAAAAGTTATGGTCAAAACAGTGAGAAAATGTAATTTTTCAGCATTGTTTTCAAAGCGATTTGAGCATTTTTGAGTTGTAATTACTTCCAAACTATCAAAATTACCTTTTGTAAACATGTCAAGCTCATCATTAGGACCGGAGACTAAAATTTATTAACTAGGTACAAAATGAAGGGTCTACAACAGCCTATATTATTTCTCTCATATTCATATAAAGTGGCTTTTCCCATAAAGGCCCATATCTACCCGAGACAACATCAAAGCACAAGGGAATTTATCTCAATCTCATATAAGTTATATTACTATTTTGAATTTTCAACTAAATCCAGCACATTATTCTCAAAAAAAAAAAAAAAAAAAAACTAAATCCAGCACATAGCCCAGCCCAGTTGAAGCCCATCAAAACCCAAAAATATAACCCGGCCTTGAGTTCAAAGACGCGCGAGTCAACTCACTAAAACTTTCGTTTTGGGTTTCTCTCTCTCTCAGATAGTGTTTCAACTTTCCCAGCTATATCAAAACCCAAACCAATGTAATTTTCTCGGTATCCAAACAAAAAAGAAGAAGAAGAAGAAGAAGAAATGTGTCTCACGCGGTGTTCCAACGGCGGAAGGAGACTTCTCCTCCATCAGCCCCGAGGTACTTCTTTCTTTCTTTCTTCCTTTCAACTTCTATTAGTGTTTTTGGTTGCTCAGAATTTTTTTGAGAAATTGCTCATTTAGTCTATGAGACTATCAATACATTCTTGGATATGACTGTTTTGTGCCATCAGAGGTACATAATGTCATCCTCTCAATAATGCTGTGAACAAATTAACGGATGATTCTTTTCTATGTGCATTGACTGATTAAATATCAGTAAGCGGTTGAGTCTATCCTCTGATTCTTATGTAATCAACTAAAATTATTCTGTTGCACAAGATGATTGCAGATCCTGCCTTCTTATGTAAGCTTCTTTTGGAGCAGGCTGCTATAATTGGTTGTTCTGTTTATTTGGAGTTGAAGAACCATAAGGATAGGTTTGTGCTTTATTTATGACAAACTTTGTCTGTTGTGCTCATTAAATATACTTAACTGGTTAGATTCTCTATTACTATGATTATAGGATAAAGCAAGAGTGGGATTAGGCACTTTCTAATTTCCTTATTGTAGCAGCCTGCAATGCTGTTGTTGTTTGGTCTCTTGCTCCTTGTCCTTACTGTAGCATAGCTTTGAGGTCTGTTTCTTTCTCTACCAAGTCATTCATGTAAACCTGACAATAGTGGTGGTTCACACTTACGGGCTTACATAGTTTCCCATGCTAAAGGATGGGATTTTGTCTAAGCTTTCTCTCTCATACTAATTTAGTAAATTGATATGATATTGTTGGGGCTTTTCTGTATTGTTGATATAAATTAATACATTCATTTAATTGTATAGTCTTCTAACTATAGTGGCTTCGCTTTCATTATTGTTTTAGCTTTTGCTACCAGCTTATTCATGTCTAGGAAAGGGCTTCTTATTCTATTCTATCCTTTTCTTTTCTTTATAACAAAATATGCGCTATTCCTTTGGGTTTATATTCTTGTCAGTCTGTCAATATACCTTTTTTGTTTGGGTGCACGGGTGAACAAGTCTGTCAATATTGACATATTTGCCTCATATGCCCTGAGAATTTCATCTGGTGGCATTATCATTCTCTGTCTCCTTGCTTCTATTTCTAAGGACCCATTTACAATTGATGCCAGATTATTCATAAAGGTTTCTTCCTTGGTAAATTCCTTGTGTAAGCGATAGATTTGCAATTTTTGTCAGATCTTGTTAATATTCATCAACATATGGATTAAATTGAAATCTGTAACCATAGATTATGAAAGCTATTTTTTTATTATTGGTATTGGTGTCCAAACTTAATATACCTAAAATAATTCCATTGCCTTTGGACTTTCGTTGGAGCTTGTGCAATTGTTTAACTCTTGTTAGTAATCATTGTATGCAGGATTTTGAATGTTGACTTAGTATCCGTTTGGATACTGTGTTTACTGCATGCGTCTGCGTTTTCTTCTTTTTTTTTATTTTTTTATTTTTAGAAGCACATTAACTCCAGTGGGTCCCATGCACTGTTCATGAGACCCATAAACCTCTTTTATCAACAAAACTTTCATTAAAAATGGGTCCCACGGGTTTTGTGATGATACCATTCTTTTCTGTGATGTCTCTAGAGAGCAAATTCTTTCTATTAGATTGGTTTTGACTTATTTTCAAGCTTTTACTGTTTTGAAGGTGAATGTGGGGAAAATTGAAATTGTCCCTATTGGGGAGGTGCGTAACATTCAGTCTTTGGCTAATATTCTTCAATGTAGGGTGGGTAGTTTGCCTATGATTTACTTGGGTATGCCATTGGGAACTTTGTATAAAATAGCCTCTATTTGGAATCCGATCCTTGAGAGGATGGAAAAGAAGCTTTCAGGCTGGAAGCGGCTTTATTTGTTAAAGGGTGGTAGACTCACCTTGCTGAAAAGTACCCTTTCAAGCCTTCTGACGTATTACCTTTCCCTTTTTACTATCCCTAAAGCTGTGGTGACTAGATTGGAACGCATTAAGAGAAACTTCTTGTGGGGTTCATCAGTTGAGTGTTTCAAATATCCTTTGGTGGCTTGGGAATAGGTTTGCTTACCGCGTGAGTTAGGTGGTTTGGGAATTTGGAATTTGGCATCTTTTAATCAGGCCCTATTAGGGAAATGGCTTTGAAGGTATGGCCAAGAAACCACTCATCTGTGGCGAAGGGTCATTGCCATGAAATATGGGGAGGGAAAAGGGGGTTGGTGCACTAGAGCTTGTAGTAGGGCTCATGGTTGTGGGTTATAGCGGAGTATTAGTGAAGGGTGGGAAACTTTCGCTAAGCATTTCTCTTTTTTGGCATGATAAGTGAACTGGGGATGTTCCTCTTAAAATTCTTTATCCTCAGTTATTTTTGTGCTCAGCCGATAAGGAGGCTTGCATTTTTGATGTGTTAAGCCCTCCAGTGGGTGATAATGATAGAGTGTGGAGTTTAAAATTTTATAGGGAATTCAATGATTGGGAGTTAGTGGCTTCCTACTCCCTTCTTCATTTCATCCAAACCTGAATTCCCAAGGGTGGAGGGTGTGACAGGCTTTGTTGGGATCTTAATGGAAGTGGAAAGTTTGATACTCGGTCTTTTTTATCATAAGATTCGAAATGCAGCTCCTTCCACTTTCCCTTGGAAGGGAATTTGGAAAGTTAAGGTTCTTAAAATGGTAGCTTTTTTTATGTGGACACCAGCTCATGGTCAGATTCTAATTTTGGATAACTTTATGCTTCGTGGTCCACCTTATGCTTCGTGGTCCCCCTTTGGCGAATCGTTGTTATATGTGCTGTTGTAATGCGGAATTTGTGGATCACCTGTTACTTTTTTGTCCGATAACTCATTCTTTGTGGATGCATATGCTTCGGTTGTTTGGGATCTTCAGTTGTGGACTTATTATTTTGTTGGTATCATTGGCTTGGGAAGCATAGTTTTGATATTTGGAATTTGGTTCCAAGTTGTTTAATGTGGACTATTTGGATTGAACGGAATCGGCGGTCTATTGAGGATGAGGGAAAAACTGTGATTCAGTTATTAGAGTTTTGCCAGCGGACCCTCTTTGATTGGTCTCAATGTTGGGGTTTCTCGGATTGTTCTACCCTTATGGATTTTCCTTCGTCTATTAGAATAGATTAAGGGCTACTTCTGTTTTTTTGTTCCTTTTTTTCCTTTGTTCACTACCATGAACTCTTTGTTTTTTTTTGCTATTCTTTTATTAATAATATTCTTTTCTTACTTATCAAAAAAAAAAAAAAAAACTGAATTTCACTGCTTTGATTTGGTTTAAACATGTTGTGATGAAAATTGTTCATTGTCTTGGGCAACATGACTGATACTTCTGGAATTGCAGACTGCAATTGGGGGAGGTGGTGGAGATATTGGAAAGAAAATAAATCATGGTGGCGGTGATGGTGGTGATGATGATGGTGATGACGACGATTACTTTGATGACTTTGATGATGGTGATGAAGGGGATGAGGGAGGCCTATTTAGGAGACGTAAATTTCTTGAGGAGGTTAAAATTCTTTTATATGCTCTTGAGTAGATTAAATGTTTTGCCTGTGAGGGCTGTTAATTAGTATTTTCTAATGCAGTAATAATTTTGTGCCTTTTATCAGCTTTTTGATCGTAAATTCGTAGATGCGGCGTTAAACGAGTGGCAGAAGACAATGATGGATTTGCCTGCTGGATTCCGACAAGCTTATGAAATGGTATAGTATTTCTCTAACTACATGCTTTTGGCAAAGAATTATCTCTCCATATACCAACTCAAATTTTGCCACCAGGGTCTGGTTAGCTCTGCTCAAATGGTAAAATTCCTAGCAATCAATGCCCGGCCAACTACTACTACATTTATCTCCTGAGCACTTCCTGAAGGAATGTTGAGGGCATTTATTGGCAGGTGAATATGCTTCCTTTAATTCCACATCGTCGGCTGTCAAAGTTGCAGAGTTCCCATATAATCCTATGCTACGTTTACATATTAATCTCTCCCTCTCTCTCTCTCTCTGTTTTTGGTCTTAACTGTTCATATCTGCAACGTTTTTGGGATTGTTTTGTTTTTGGCACTTGAAACTATATATTGTGATAAAATCCCTCAGTATGTTCATTTCCAATAAAAAAAAGGATCGTAATTATATTCTTAAGGTTTCACTTTTGCTTCCTTCGATGCTGATACAGTAGAAATAGCTCAAGGAATTCAGTTTCTGGTATCAGGCTTATCTTTTTTCAAGAATGACAAAGCTTTACATGTGCATTCACCATGATAATTGAATTTAAAAAAACTAAGCTTACCTGTGTGCATTTATCATGATTTCTGAATATAAAGAAACAAAGCTTCACACATGTGCATTTGCCATGAAATGTGAATATAAAAAACTGTTTCATGACATTGAAACTTTGTGTGATACAAGGTTGCAATTAGCCTACAACTTAAACTGATTCCCTTGATATTTGGGCTTCTTTTAATAGATTCCTGTTCCTGTTCTGTGATATGGCGTCTTGTTATTGTCACTCCATCTCTCTCTCTCTCTCTCCCACCCCCTCACCCCTTTCAAAAAAAAAAAAAAAAAAAAAAAAAAAACAAAAAAAGAAAGAAAGAAAAGAAAATCCAAGAATGAAAAGAGAAAAGTGAGGAGTATGCAGGGTCCTTGCAGGATATCACCTTATTCTCGAAAAAAAAGTTTACCTTCTAACTAGTTTGGTGGAAAATTCCTCCAACCCACTACGTGACGATTGATAAAACCGTCCATGTTATCTTTTAGTCACATGATCTATTTACTAAGTCGTGTGACTTGTTTAAGTAATACAAGTGGATGGTTGCAAGAATCACCACGTAATGGGTTGGAGGAGGCTTTTGGAGGCAAAATCTATCCTATTTTTATTCAATTCTTTAGCACTGGATTAGAACCCTTGCATAAGTGTAAGATTAAAGACCTGGTGGACCCCTTGAGATGCAGTAATGTATTTTATGTTGATTTCTGTCACATGAGGGGACCCTGGGTTTAGAATATGCAGTGTATGAGATAATAGGTATTGATTTGTTAAGGCAATCAAGTTATAATGTAACTCAAGCTTGGACATGTGTCATTTGGGTTCTAAGTATACTCTGATGTAGTACAGCTGTAGTATGGATGCGTTTAACAACTGTCTTATCTAATAAAGTTGGTGAGTTATGTGTAAACGGAATGGGGAAAATGTAGAGGTTTTGGGGTATGTCTACCCCAGCCCAATTTCCATGGAAAATTATCAGTAGGTCTAAGATCCCCCCTAGGGTTTCTTTCTTTTCCTGGACTGCTGCAAAGGGGAAGATTTTGACTAATGATTAAGTATGTAAGGTATTATTGTTATTGATTGGTGTGTTAGGTGCAAGTGGAATGGGGAAAATGTGGACCATTTGCTCCTACATTGTCCTATAGCATTTGAGTCGTGGTCCGTGGTTTTTTGTTTATTTGGTATTCTTTGGGTTATGCCACAGTAGGTTATGGATTTGTTAACATCTTGGGAGGGCAGTTTTGGCCGGTATCGTAATGCCGTTATATGGAAGTTGGTGCCGCATTGCTTGATGTGGTGTATTTGACAGGAGAGATGCTAGTAATTTTGAGGGATGTGAACGTTCTAGCAGTGAGCTTAAGTCGTTTTTCTTTTACTCCTTGATGGATTGGACTAGAGTTCTTCAATTAGATTCTTCTTTTTCTTTGTTAGAGATGATTGAGCAGTATAATTTGAGAGGATGATTTCATTTTCCTTTTTTGTATACTAAACTTGCAAATTTTTTATTTAATAAAGATTTGTTACTTATCAAAAATAAATAAATAAAGGTGGTGAGTTATATTTGTGAGGACTTCTGCAAGGGTTTTGAGTGGTCATAGGTTGTGCAAGAGATTGATTGTCATGTTGTTGGGAAGTTTGGAGAGGGGAAAATCAAGGGTTATAAAGTGGATTTTGAATAATTACTTTGGTAGAGAATAAGGATTTAGGCTTTGTAGTGATATGGAGGTAGGGTTGAATTTGTGATTGAGAACAAAGCAAGGACAATAGGAATAAGGTTGCTGTTAGCAGGGATTCCAATGTTGGTGACATGAACACTAATAGAGCCTAGGTTTTGTATTTTTAGTTTGCTAGATTTTCTTCCTTGATGAGAAAAAGGTTGGGCGTTGAAGTATGATTTCTACTGTGAAAATGAAGTTTTTAAGATTCTCCTCTCGTAGGTTTAAAAATGATAGAGATACAGTAGAACAAAAAAGAAGAAATAAAGAATAGAAGGAATTCAAATATCATTTTTTTTTAAAAAGATGTTTTATCAGTGAAAAAATAAATAAATTGCTACATTATGTTTTTTTTTTCTTTCACAAAATCACATGCTTAACAAGCAAAGCTATAAGTCTCAATTAATTAAGTGCTAACACAACAAGACAGAGTTATGAGCCTTTTTATAAATATGAGAGCTCTAATTCAAACTAATCCTAATCCTTAGATTAAGTAAATCATAACCCTGCATGTAAATTTGTAATTATTGTAATAAGACTTAAATCAATGAGAGCCAAATGACTATGATGGACTCTCAACTAAAATTCCCTTTTCAATTGGTATGGGCCTTTTAATACGCAAGTCCTAAAGCATTAGTGGAGGTCTTCCAAAGAGTTCTTTTCTTTGAAGCCATGCAGCTGCTGTGTCGCAATCATTCTAATCTTTTGTTTCATAGTGCTTGCTAAGATTTAATGAAATATCATACATGATATCATATTATCATGCACTATATAATATAAGTTGTGTCCTACACATTGAGATTGCATCAAGTGTATATATGTACACACACACACACTGCATTACAAGTATATTAAAATTATTAATCTAATTATACTCTCTCTCATGCTGCATGAACAGTACATAAAACAGAAGAGTCCTTACCACGTTATAAGCATATTAAAATTACTAAGCTAATTATATTCTAGGTGAAACTCTACTGCCAAACTTCTGGAAGTTTATAGTTCTATTTCAATTGAAAATCTATTACTAAAAGTTTGAAGAAATTTAAAAGAAATATCATTGGAGATTTCAAAATATTATAATCATCGCCAGTGACCCATTAGTTCTGCTGGTACCTATTGGTGTCCCCAAATGGTGATGTCCAGGGTTTGTATTGAGAAACTACAGAGAGATTTTCTATGGATTGGTATTGGTGCTGAAACTAAAGTCCACCTAGTGAAGTGCTCTCAGATTTGTGAACCATTGTAGAGGTTGGGGTTAGGTATTAGATGTTTGAGAAGAGTTAACCAAGCTTTGTTAGGCAAATGGTTGTGGAGATATGGGACTGAGAGAGATGCTCTTTGGAGAAGAGTCATAGAGGCTGTTTTGTGCCATCAGAGGTACATAATCATAGGCAATGAAGTAGTAGAAATGGATTTAATGTTCTGGATAAACTTCTTTCCCAAATTTTAAACACAATTATATAACAGATAATATCTTTATGTCAAACTCTCAATAATGCTGTGAACAAATTAGTGGTTGATTCTTTTCTATGTGCATTGACTGATTTAATATCAGTAAGCAGTTGAGTCTATCCTCGGATTCTTGTGTAATCAACTAAAATTATTCTGTTGCACAGGATGATTGCACTTATATAAGTTTCTTTTGGAGCAGGCTGCTACAATTGGCTGTTCAGTTTGGTGGGAGTTGAAGAACCGTAAGGATAGGTATGTGCTTTATTTATGACAAACTTTATCTGTTATGCTCATTAAATATAATTAACTGATTAGATTCTCTTTACTATGGTTGTAGGATAAAGCAGGAGTGGGATTTGGCACTTATTAATGTCCTTACCATAGCAGCCTGCAATGCTGTTGTTGTTTGGTCTCTTGCTCCTTGTCGTTCATATGGTAACACATTCCAATTCGACTTGCAAAATACATTACAGAAGCTCCCAAACAATATATTTGAAAAGAGTTACCCACTTCGGGAATTTGACTTGCAAAAGAGAATCCATTCGTTCTTCTACAAGGCTGCAGAGTTGTGTATGGTTGGGTTAAGTGCTGGAGCAGTACAGGGTGCAGTATCAAACTTTTTGGCCAGTAAAAAGGAGGGAAGGTAAATGTCTTTTGTTAATCTATTTTCTTTTCACCTTAAAAGTAGGAAAGTAAATAACTCTGCCTGTGATGGGGCGAAGTATTCAGACAAATTTATTTTGGGTGACCATTAATTGTTGGGCAGGTTGTCTGTAACAATTCCAACTGTGAGTACCAATGCACTTGGTTAGGGTGCATTCCTCGGTCTCTATGCAAACCTCAGATATCAGTTGTTAAGTGGATTTGATAGAGCAATGATCAGCCACTTTGATGTTATTGGAGTGGCATTGTTTTTTAGCACAGCTTTGAGGTCTGTTTCTTTCTCTTCCCAGTGATTCATGTAAACCTGACAATAGTGCTGGTTCACACTTACTGACTTATGTAGTTTTTGCATTTTCCCATGCTAAAAGAAGGGATATTTTCAAACCTCTCTCTAATTGATATGATATTGTTGGGGATTTTCTTCATTGTTGATATAATCAATATATTCACTTAGTTGTATAGTCTTCTAACCGTAGTGGCTTCTCTTTCATTATTTTTTTAGCTTTTGCTAATAGCTTATTCATTTCCAGGAAAGAGCTTCTTATCTATTCTATTCTTTTATTTATTTATTTAGAAGAAAATATGTGCTATTCCGTTGGGTTTATATTCTTGTCAGTTTGTCAATATATATTTTATGTTTGCCTCATATGCTCTGAGAATTCCATCTGCTGGCATTAGCATTCTCTGTCTCCTTGCTTCTATGTCAAAGGACCCATTTACATTTGATGCCAGATTATTCATTAAGGTTTCTTCCTTGATAAATTCCTTCTGTAAGTAATAGATTTGCAATCTTTGTCAGAACTTGTTAATATGCATCCACATTTTGATTATATTGAAATCTGTAACCATTGATTATGGAAGCTTATTTGTTTGATCGGTATTGGTGTCCAAACTTTATGTACCTAAAATAATTGTCCCTGCCTTTGGATACTTTCATCAGAGCTTGAGCTGTTTAACTTTTGTTGGTAATCATTGTATGCAGGATTTTGAATGTTCAATTAGGAGAGAGATCAAGGCTGGCATGGTTAGGCGTAGAGGCAGATCCACTGGTTCAATCAGATAGTCTCTTGAAGGTTTACAGCAGACCTTCTGAGGATGTTAATAGGCCATCTTCAAAATGGTTTATATCAAAGAATGCCATTGTTTCTGGGCTTGGGCTCCTTGGCATCAAACAGGGGACTGTTGACTCTGTTGCTGATGAGGAACCAGCGGTTCCCAAGGCACGGAGAAAGAGGATTATCTGGAAGAAGGTGACTACAAGTTGAGTATAGTTCTGTTGATCTAATCACTATAACTGTCCAATTTTGCCATATGATGAAGACATTGAGAGCTTGCTTGCCAAACTTTAGAGAAAGAGCGGGTGGGAGGTATCCATGATGATTCATGGCTGCTTCTGCAGTGGGGTGGCTGAGAGAAAATATAATGACTAGTACAAGAACAATATTTTTGGGGAGGATTTTTTAATTTTTTCTCTTTAAAGTACTTGCACTTAATCTAAATTGACATGTATAACAATGCTGTATTCAGAATTGATTGTTCTTGAAATTTTCTTATAGATTGATGGTTTAGTTATGATATTATACCTTTTTTTAATGGGAATATTACATTGTTTTGAAAAATAACTTCTAAACATTTCTTTTGGGCTCTCAAACTTGCAAGATTTCGCAAAGCCTGTTTGTCATGTCCCAAACAATTCAATGATTTTGAATTATTGCCATCATTCTCGTTAGTTGTGAATGTTAATCTATTCTATTATCAAATGATCCAACTGAAGATATTTGTAATGAACTTATGTAATTTCACCCCAATTGAGTCAGAATTCAATTCAAGTAAACCTTGTTTACAAGGATGGTCTCTTATCCTTGAAAAAGGATACAAGAATCCATGCTCTCTCCGAACTAGTTATATGTATCAGATATATGATATATTAGCTTTATTTTTGCAACCTTTTGTATACCTTATAGCTGTGATAGGATCATATTTCGTATCCTCTTGTGGGTGTGATAAATTTGTTAATTTGTTACATCCCAACAGGTGGGATTTCAATTTAATTCGTTACATCTTAGCTGGTGGATCACTTTTTTTTTTTTTTAATCTTTTGCAAGTGGATGGATATTATTTTATGTGTCGTCTATCCCTAATACGAGGGTCAAAACTTGTAGCACATGGTAGGCTTGCAAGTGCAATCGAAAAACAAGGTCTATGGCAACAACAAAGATTTATTGCTACATATGGCAATGAAACACTTTTTGCCAGCTAATGTTTGTCATCAGCAATAAAACTATTTTATTGCATTATATTTTCCTCACCTAAAGTCATATTTAGTTTGAAAAAGTCTACTTGAAGGTGGCAATTGATCGTCTTTGCCTAAAAAAGAGTGTCATAAAAGACTATTACCTCTCATATTTGTATTTATTGTGACTCACCTATTATTGTTTGTCTTTAATGCAACCCGACATGGACCTTCCCTCTAGCTACAACATTGGAAAAGGCGCCCTAAGATTACTTCCCTTTATGAACCTTGGAGGATGGCATAATGTTAGGACTCTTTCCTAACAACAAGGGGAAATGTTTACTGATAGAGAATATTTTCACCACCCCAAAATTTGGCTAACACCCTAGAGTCTTCAAGTACAAAGGCATCATTAGACCCAATAATATCGTCAAACAATAAACGATCATTAGGTCCCATGAGCATTGTCAAGCCTCATGTGTACCTTCAGGTGTCCCCAATGTACGTCAAGCACCAGAGATCTTCAAGCCCCCTAAGTGCTCACCAACATGACAATAGTTAAATTACTCATCTGATACAAAACATAGCAGACGAAGCAATGCATGACTGACGACCCTTCATACTTAGCTCCACACTGTTTACATTAGCTCCACACCGTTTACATGTTCTCCACTCTAGTATTTCCATATGGAAAGAACTTTCACACCACACACAAAGATTCTTCTACACATTCATATCCTCCAAACATGGAAAGTTAGGCCCAAGGATCTCGGAATCTTTGCTCCATACTCTTCCTATAAGGAAAGAGCCTACATTCATGGGATCTTGGTCAACTCTATAGTCTATACCACTATATAAGCACCATGCCCCTTCCTTTCCATGGAACATAGAATTTCTTGGCTCTCATACGTTTGGAGTTATTGGAGATTATTCAATCCCACAGGTTGATCTTTGGTCTAATTAGTAGTCTTGTTTCCCTTTGCAAGTCCTCAAATTGACAACCCCTTGGAGGTTTGTACCATGTTCTAGCTAGAGTGCTTGTGGTTCCCTTTCTAACTTACTTTCTTACTTATACTTTCATAATTTTTTTGATAAGACTTACACTTACACTTTCATAATTATAATAATAATAAATAAATAAAAGAATGTAACTTTGTTTTGGTTAAGAGTACAGTTGTTAATTTATCATGGCACTGCACATTCACTCATTCATAACTTTATTATCACTAGAATGTTAGAGTTATTGCTCAATGTAACATGAACTACTAATCAAGAGCGGTGGGAGAGGGGGGGGGGGGGGGGGGGAGCTTTTCCAATGTCTTATTTTTTTTTTATGAACATCAAATTTTTATTACGAAGAAAAAAAAAAATCCAAACAAAGAAAACACAGCAAAAAGAAAGGAGATTATACAGCAGAAAGAAAATTAGCCTCCACTGGGGGCAGTTTGTAACATCAAAGGAACCTACAAAATTATTAAGAAGGGACCATCTTGCCAAAGTATGAGCTGCCATATTTGCCTTCCTAGGGACCCAACAAACTGTTGGATTAGGTAGAGACTCTAGTGCTACAATAGTCTCTTGAGTGATTGTTTTAATCCTCCATGAAACCTCCTAGCAATGCTTAGAAATGGTGTTAAGGAAAATTCGAAAATCTACTTCAAAGGTGATAGCTAATGAATTCATTTGGTTAGCAAGAGATACAGCCCATCTCAATGCCTTAGTTTCAGCCTGGAGAGGGGAGTTGGTGTTTGCTTTATTTGAGCAAGCAAATATCAAGTCCCCTCTCCAGTCTCTGGCCACGACAGCTAAAACAGAATAAGAATGGCCCATTACTGCATTTACATTAATTTTGATGGCGCCTCTAACTAGTTTGGTCTAGCTGAAAACATTTCTCAGTGGTTCATTTCTCTCCTCTGAAGCTACCTGCTACCTCAAACTAGTGTGCTCAATAAGAGCTTTTTCCAATGAGGATTTGATCTCCACAAAGCAAGGGGATATTCCCTCAAACACCACTTTCTTTTTGTATTTCCAAATTTGATCACGCAAAAGGGCTCCAAACAGCAAGAACTCATTTTCCTCTACTTCTAAATTTAAGATATTGGCTGGACATAGAATGAGCTTCATAAAGTGGGAAATAGATGAGAGATTTAAAAAATTCATCCTAATCCCCCATTTACTTCCAAACTATAAACCTCTAGCCATAAAGCAATTAAAGAAGAGATGGAGAGCAAATTCAAAAATATATATAAATAAATCTATGGTGAAAACACCATTTTGGTCCTTACTTTTTGGAGTCACAATCAATTTGGTCATTACATTTTTGTAGCAGTCAATTTGATCCCTGCTATTTTCAACTTGCAGTTAATTTGGTCCTTATCGTTAACTCACTAACGAAAAATGCCTACGTGACAAATGGTGTGCATAGTTGACACACACTTGGATAATAAAATAAAAAATATATATTTAGTTGCTATGTAAGAAAACCACATCAGCAATTTTAAGAATAAAAAAAATGCATGTCAGAAAAACAAAAACAAAAAATTTGAAAATATGAGTTTTTAAAAAAATTCCCCAAATTTTCTTAGTGTTTCATAACAGCCAAACACAACCCAAAAAACAACCCCACATAATCAAGCTCAACATGGGGTTGGGTCAGGTTAGCTCAACATGCATTTTCTATTCTTGTTTTAGCAATGAGGAGTTGCAATTGCGGAGAATGAATTAAAGAAGTAGAAGGAGGATGTCATTGTGTTTTGGATTGAAGTCTGAACTTGGGAGTGGAGGTGTTTATTGAGGTGGTATTGGAAAGTGATGCTAGCAAGTAACGTGGCTTATGCTGTTTGAATTTTTCTGAAAACCAATTAATTTATGCAAATTCCATTCTTCGATACCTCAACTAAAGTGTTCTCTCTTTCTCTCTCTTAGGTTCGTTTATTTTCTCTCTCTTTTAGATAGGGGTCTATACTTGCCCAGATCTAGGTTCAAGCTCCACCATCGAGATTGGCATGCACTCGCCGGATTCGATGGTGTTGTTGGCTGCTGAAGTTTGCAGTGGTGTTGCTGTGTTCATTGTAGTGGCTCACTGGCTTAGAGTTTGCGGAGAATTTTTTGGGTTGAAGTTTATTTTATTATTATTTTATTAGCCATGTGTGTGCCAATTGTGTACACCGTTTGCCACATAAGTATTTTCTGTTAGTGAATTAATAGTAGGGACTAAATTGACTACAAGCTGATAGGGTCCGGTTTCTGTCTAGTGGCCAGTGCCACTAGACACGTTGGACACACGACACGTGTCCGGTCTTGGACACGTGTCATGTATCCAACGGGTCCAGTGGCCACTGGCCACTGGACAGAAGCCAAGTCCAAGCTGATAATAACAAAGACCAAATTGACTACTACCAAAATGCAAGACTCTCGTCATTCCAAATATCTTGGTCTCCCTTCGATTATTGGTAAATCAAAACCATTGGTCTTTGCGGATATAAAACAAAGGGCAGGGCAAAAGCTTGCTGGGGGGAAAGGGAATTTTCTTTCAATAGGGTGGAAGGAAATCCTAATTAAGGCAGTTGCTCAAGCTTTCCCAACATACACTATGAGCCATTTCCTACTTCAAAAAGGGCTTTGTGAAGACCAAGAGAGCATGATGAGGAATTTTTGGTGGGGACAAAAAGAGCAGGAGATGAAAATTGCTTGGATCAGTTGGCGGAGGATGTGTAAGTCAAAGACCAAGGGAGGTATGGGGTTTCGTAACCTACAAGCTTTTAACCTCGCAATGCTAGCCAAACAAATATGGAGAATTCTCTCAAACCCGGATTCTCTAGTGGCCAGAGTGCTTAAGGATAGATATTTTCTATCTTGGGATGTCCTCAATGTGAAGCTTGGTGCTTCACCCTCATACACTTGGAGAAGCATACACAGCTGCCTGAGGGTGATTCAAGAATGCAAGGAATGGAAAGCTCATTCACATCTGGGATGACAAGTGGCTGCCCACCCCTTCCACTTATAAAGTCATCTCCCCCCCCCCCCCCTCCCCAAAACACTATTGAATACCCCATGGTTTCTGCTCTCATTGACCAAGTCACAAGATGGTAGAAGGTGGAAACCCTTTGAGCTACCTTCCTTCCTTTTGAGGTAGAGACGATTCTCAAAATACTCCTAAGCTACAACATGCTTGAAGACAATATCATTTGGTTGGGTAACAAGAAAGGGGAATTCACCATGAAGAGTGCTTACCACATTGCCCATAAGCTGATTAATAGCATGGAGGAAGGTGAGAGCTCCTTGGGAGACCCGAGAACTCCATTATGGCAAAGCTTGTGGCGCTTAAAACTCCCTGCAAAAATAAAAATTATCACATGGAGAGCACGTGTCAATGGTCTCCCTACCCTTGAGAATCTCGGTCTCAAAGGTATCAATACCCTAGGAACTTGTCAAATTTGTGGAAAAGCTTCTGAAACTCTCCATCATGCCCTTCTTTCTTGCGACTTCATCAGTCAGGTATGGCATCTCTGGTTAGAGGGAACCCAAACCCCCCTCACTGGTAGCTGGAATTTTTTGGACTCGTTTTTGAAACTCCTATGAAAAGGATGCTCTAAGGCTTTAGAATCATTCTTCGCCACTGCCTGGGAAATTTGGTTTAACAGGAACCAAGTAATTTATAATGAATTAGGCTCCCACCCAAGACAGAAATTGGAAATGGGCAAAAACATTCTTGTCGATTTCAAGGAGACTACAACCTCTAACCCTCCCCCTTGAAGGCCTTCCCCCTTGGATGGATGAACACCCCCCCCATGAAACCTTTAAAATTAATGTGGATGGAGCTTCTACCAATGATGGCAATAACTCCAGCATCGGAGTTATCATTAGGGATAATAAAGGCCACCCATTGTCGCACTGAGAAAAGTTTTGCAAGCCCACTACCCAGTAGAAGTTGTGGAAATACTAGCTCTTGAGCAGGGAGTTCTGCTGGCTGAGGAAATGGCACTATCCCAAGTCATTTTTGAATCCGAAGCACTCAAAGTCATTCAGGTCATCAATGAAGGCATCACAGGTAGCGAAGCAGACCACCTCATCCAAGGAATCCAGCTTGCCTAAGACACCTTCACTAGCTATAGCTTTCAGCACTTGAAAAAGGGCTACAAAGAGTTGCCCATGGGCTTGCTTAGAATGCTAGGCAGGGCAACACCACACTCTTGTGGAAGGGAGTCAACCCTCCTATAGTATCCTCATTGATTCTCCTAGATAGTTTGTAATATTGCTTATGTTTGCTCTGAGCTTTGTTGTACTCCAATTTCATTTTATAAAGTTTACATTTCACCCTCAAAAAAAAAAAAAAATAAAAAAATGATTGTGACCCCAAAATGTAAGGACCAAAATGGTGTTTTCGCCTAAATCTATTTAGTAAAGACTAATTTTCTTTCTGAGATTTTTTTTTTTTTTTTTTTTTTTTGCATTTAGAGAATTAAGATATACAAATGCTAGGATTTTTTGTTCCATTAAATTAAAAGATGCTATGATTTTTATGGTTAACACTTTGGTACGAATGAATCAGTTGGTTTTAATTTCCAAGAAAGGAATAGACAAAAAAGAAAGAAATAAAATAGAAGAGGGGCTAAATTAACAGTAGGCTGGATATAATGTGAAAACATTAGTCAATTGTGTTATTAGGCAGATGAGGAGTTTATAATCCAAATGCAAAACATTTCAACTTGGCAAAAATGCAAAACTGACCCTCTAACTTTCAGCATTTTTCATTTCAGTCCTTTAACTTTTAGTTTGGTCATTTCAATCCTCTAACTTTCAATTGTTGTCAATTCAGTACTCTGTTATATCTCAGTTATCTACTGCCCTTAAGTGAGCCAAAACAACGTCATTTTGGCTCTTTTTTTCTTTTCTTTTTTTGGTAATTAAAAAAATTTAAGAAAACTATTATTAAAAAAAAATATTCATTTTTTTCTCATTTTCTCTCTCGTCGGACTCTCTCTCGCTTTCTCATTCTCTATCTCTCTCGCTTTCATAGTGCGGTGGTGCAAGGCCTCACCGCCGCTGCCGGCCTCCACCCACAACCTCCTTGCCATCGCCGGCCTCCACCTCTCCATCTCTCTCTCTCCGTCACTCACTCCACCAAAATCTGAAACCCAAAGTCTGATACCCCTTTTCCACCAAAATCTAAAAGCAAAGAAAATAATCTCACACCTTCTCCCCCATAATCTCAAACCTAAACTCATACCCAAAATCTCATGATCATCTCCTTCACAATCTAGGTAGTACTGACCATAGCCCTAAACTATGAATTTTGGGGGAAGAAGGGAGAGTCTGTCTAGGTCGGTAGTGGCAAGAAGAGCGAGAAGAAAGAGAAAGAGAAAACAAACCAGGAAGAGCAGGCATGGCATAAGAGGCGACGGGTTTGGGTGTTTTCTCGACCTCAACGAGGCACATGCGACAGTTTCCAACGATGGAGAGGCGACTGTGGTAGCAGAATCGAGGGATATCGACGCCGGCAATTTCGCAAGCTTGAAGGACCGTCATGCCCTTTGGGACTTTCACGGAGAACCCATCGACGAACACTTCGATCGCGTCTTCCAGGTTGGGGAAATGGACTCGGGCTTCGGCCACAGGGGACTGGGGCGACGGAGGAGGGGGATTTGGAGTCAGGTCGGTCAGTTTTGGATTTAGAGGGTCGATTCAGAGGGTCTTTCTAAATATTTTTTTTAGAGGCCGGATTGGAGGTTATGGGTGGAGGCCGCCGCCGGCGATGAGACCTTGCACCACGGCACTGCGAGAGAGAGAGAGATAGAGAATGAGAAAGCCAGAGTGTCCGACAAGAGAGAAAATGAGTTTTTCTAATAACAGTTATCTTAATTTTTTTTAATTACAAAAATAGAAAATTTAAAAATAAAAAAAAAACCCCAAACTTAACGGCAGTAAGTAACTTAAATCTAACGGAGTATCGAATTGACAACAATTGAAAGTTAAAGGACTAAAATGACAAAACTGAAAGTTAGAGGACTGAAATGAAAAAGACTGAAAGTTAGAGGGTCAGTTTTGCATTTTTGCCTTTCAACTTTTACGTAAAGTGGATTGAACGGACTAAAATAGACCAAAATGGGCCCAACAGATTGAACTAGCCGAAGTGAATTGAATTGGTCCAAACGGATCAAAATTGACTAAAATAGACCGAAGTAGACCAAAATATTATTTACTATACTTTGGCTTTTAGAAACTACCTTACATAAATATTATGTGACGTTAGGGCCCGTTTAGTAAGATTATTCTAGTAACGTTGTTTGTATTTTTTGAAAATATGTGTGACTGAAAAAGTATATAAAAATAATATGGATAATCTATATATTACTAAAAGCTGAAGCGTAGCGTTTAATACTGTTGCTTTCATGTTGCGCCACATCAGCTTTAAAAAATAAATATATAATTTGTCCTATAATTTTAAAATGATTTTTACAATTTTCAACCTTATAAATACAGTGCACTACTTATTTATTTACTTCCACTATCACCCTATAATAAATCCAGCCCACTACTTATTTATTTACTTCTACTATCATCCTATAATAAATCTGTATAATTAATTTAGTCCACCTCTTATTTATTTAGTTCCACTATCAAGCCCAACCCAAAACATTTTCAGTTCAGTTTTAGGGTTTTGTGTGAGCCTTTTTAGCTTAAAGGAAAAAAAATTAATAAAATCGCGTAGCGTTTAATACTGCTGCTCTCATATTGCACCACATCAGCTGCCACGTCATTTTAAAAAAAAAAAATATATATATATATATATATATAATTTGTCCTATAATTTTAAAATGATTTTTACAATTTTCAACCTTATAAATACAGTGCACTACTTATTTATTTACTTCCACTATCACCCTATAATAAATCCAGCCCACTACTTATTTATTTACTTCTACTATCATCCTATAATAAATCTGTATAATTAATTTAGTCCACCTCTTATTTATTTAGTTCCACTATCAAGCCCAACCCAAAACATTTTCAGTTCAGTTTTAGGGTTTTGTGTGAGCCTTTTTAGCTTAAAGGAAAAAAAAATAAAAAAAAACGTTGAAGCCTTTCAAGGTTTAGGTTTTTTTTTTTTTTTTCAATTTTCCTATAATTGTTTTTAACATTTATTTTTTTAATATTTACATTTCTCCAACATTTCTCTCTCCCTTACCATTTCATCTCCCCACTACTTCTTCAATCTTTCTCCCTCCCTTACTTTTTCATCTCCCCACTACCCTCTACATTAATATCATTATTCCTCTTTCCCTTCATCTTCCTTTATTTTTGTCTCTTCTTATTCACACCCTCTTACTATAAATTTGTCATTATCTCTTCTATTCTATGCATAGTTTTTTCTCACAAAAAAAATAGTACTCTCTCTCTCTCTCTCTCTCTCTCTAAATTTTTTGGTGATTTTTTTTATTTTTATTGCATCTCTACTTTAGGTTGATAATTTTTTATATTCTTTAAAACTCTATTTTGGGTTAATGCGATTTAGTTTTATTTTTTAAATTGTTGTTGTTGTTTTTTATTTTATTTTTTATTCTCTTTGATTGTTAAATGTTATCCTATTGCGATCTAAAGAATTAAATATAGCGTATAAAAATATAATATTATTCTATTACATAGCATGATTTGGATAATTTGGTATTTATTTTGTTACATAGCATGATTTTTTATAGTGCTCAATTAGGATATTAAACTATGAGACTTTACTAATTTTTGTTTATTTTCTAATCCTTTGTGGTGGACAAAGTACTCTTAATAGTTGTATTAGAAGTACTCCATAATGTCATTAATTTAAAGAAAAGCAAAAGTTAGCCAAACGAAAATAATCGGATAGGTGACAAATTGCAAAAGTTAAAATTTGTATATATACAATAATTGTTTATTTGATAATATGTTTTGGGTGGCTGAAATTATAATTTATACAAAGAAAATAACCTTAATAGATTATCAAAAACAAAATTTTATCCTAATATTTGTTCAATTAATCATTGTTAAGTTTTATTAATTTTTTTTAGATTACGTTTGTTTTTGGTGTTTTAGATTATTCCTATGTTACATTTATGATTGTTCATATAATAAATAAAAATATAATTACGAAATATATTACTCATTATTAGATTAGTTTAAATTGTAAAATTTTTTTTAATAAAATCACCATAAAAATAATTATCACGCACAACGCGCGGGTTCGCGGCTAGTATTGATTAAATATTGAAAACTATTGCTCAAAATTCAAATCTTGTTTTTTGCATTTAGGCTGTAGCAGTCATGGATAACAGAGTTCTGGATAGGGCTTTTGTGTTGGGAATGTTCAAATTCTACAGCCGTGTCTTGTACTTTGTAGTCTTTGTTGAGTGACTGTATCTCGAGTCGACATCCTAATAAGTAATAACTCCTAGTAAAGTAAATACACAAATCAATGTCAGGACATGTATTGGGTTTGGGGGTTTTCAGCTTCTTCACCCAATCATCAATATCAGCCTCAGCCAAGGAAAGGGAAATGGGTCAAGCTTCTCTTTACTCACCAACTCCAGCTATGTCTGTTCGAATTCCATTTCAAAACGACTAGTATTTGCTTTATGGAGCTCTACAACTATAACTATAACATCATCATCATGTACTCCAAAACTAAAGACCCAAGCGACGAAGCCCCAGGCTGGTTCTTCTTCATGGCCTCAAGAACAAGATCATAAACAAGAAGAAGAAGAAGAAGACTTTCAAGTAGTGACAGCTATAAGAAGCCAATTCAACGACATTTTAATTCTCGATACTCCAAATTCCAGGATGCTGCTTCTCGACGCTACTCGTATACTCTCTCATAATAAAAGCCTAGTTATTAAAACAACTTCACTCACCCCTACTCTTTGAGTTCACTTCTGACCCAGTTGTCTTTCTGTGTTTTCTTTATGTTGATGCATGCAGATAATGTTCATAGCATTCTTTACAAGGACCAGAAATGGACTGGTTCCTATTGGGTATGTCAAGCTTTTCTCTTTCTTTATTGTTTCCTTTATTTGCTTGAATATGATAATTGAAACCAGATAATTGCTGCCAATTAAGCATATTAATTTAATGAATTATGCAAATTATTAGATTGTGTCCTACTTTTGGTTTTATTGTTGACAAAAATATTCATGATATTCCTTTTTCTGAGCTTGGTATTGAAGTGGTACTTTGTGGTCATAACTCATAAGCCTCTTACAGATAGCAGGCAGTGTGAGAGTACTAATGTCAATAAGTTGGATATGCATATTTTTGCTTTCTATCAATTTCCTATGTACTCTTGGCATCTTAGGAGTGTGCTGATGAGGTTATTGCTTATCCTTTTTTCTTTTTCTCTTTTTCTTTTTTTTCTCATTTTGTAATAAAATATTTTCACCTTTTGTCTTTCAAATTTGATATATGGGTTTCGCCATTTGTTTCCCCAATGTAGTATCACAATCTCACAATTGAACAAAAATTCTAGTTTGAATAGTAGAGGGGAAAGTAGTTCTTAGTACCATCCGGTGAAGAGCACAATTGAACATTATAATTCTCTTGCACCAGAGTACCTTTTGTGGTAGATTTTTTCTTTTGTCTTATCTCTCATAACCTGCTTGGTCTCAATACTTTTATTTGAAATATATTTGTCTCAAGAATGATGAGCTGGATCCTAAGGCTTTCACTGGATTTTCTTGAGGTTTCAAGCAAGAGAGAGAGGATAAATAGGATTGAAATCTGCTTTAAGATAACTTTTGTCTCCATTGATGTAATTTTTCTTGAGCATGTCTACTACTAATCAGCTCTCATATCTCTTCTAGGCTTCAAGCAAATTGGTACGTGAGAAGGTGGAAGGGAGTGGACAATGTACTTGTTTCTATTGTTTTTTGACTTTCCAATCAGAAATTCACCTAATTTTTTGCCAATAATGCTATTAAGGATGTTGGCATATTCACAAGTGAGTGATGTGGTTGTTTAAGTAGTAAAGTCCCATATTGGATAATAATGACAAGAGTTAATAGCATAATTGGGTCCATTGGCTATAGCTTTTTGGTCAAGTGGTGCCTCTATATATTATATTAACTCCTCAATTGGAATCTTCCCAAGGTGTTATCTGCCCAACAAAGTAGATAGGAGTGTACACTAAATAATAACCAGATACTAGTCAACTACTGTCAAAAGGCAACCATGCTTCGTTGTCTGCACAAAGATAGATCCCCTTTTGGTTGATACAATATCTCATGAAGGTCATGAAGAGTGGGTGAAAAGAGAATTGTGTAAATTTCATACTTCAAAAACCTACTAATAAATAAAAAGGGGGAAAAAGAGTATAGGATGTGAGAGAGAGAATCCATAATGACTAATTGATTATCTTAAGTTATAGAGTTCCTACTATTTATGTTTCATCTTGACACCACATGCTCTGAGTCCTGCTTTCCTTGTCCTGAAGTTTTCCTGGTGTTGTATGATGTGGCAGAGTCTTTAACTTTGCCATGTAGGCGATAAGTGACTGGTACATTTACATGGTTTTCTTCCTTAACTGATGTGTTTTCCTTGGGAAGTTGAGGAAAAAAAAAAACCTTTTTTCTGGTGTTTGATGCCACTTCATGCATCCTTTGGAGTAGCCTCAAAATTTCTAGAAGAATATTGTATTTTATGAACTTTGAGATCTATTCATCTGATAAGACGCTAAGAATTCTCATAACAAAAAAATGTATGATAAGCTTTTTACAACTTTCTAGAGGGCAATGGATTTAATTTTTATTTTTTTAATGACATGAAACCTCACCAAGGCAGGGCCCCTTGGACCCATCCCTATGAGTAAACCACAGATACATGACTCCACCTACCAGAAAAAAAATATTATATTATACTACCAATCTCAGCTGTCCATTCGATGCTAAAAATCATTCAAATGTTTAATTTTATGTTAAGGTTATCACTACCTGATTATTTTTCTCAAATTCTTTGTATTTGGAGAAATAAAGAATACAGCCATGAGGAAGTTACATCCTGCTCGTTTACCCTCACTCTCTGTGCAAACATTTATGTGTGCTTTTGTGTGTGTGTGTGCACACGTCTTTTAATTGAAAAATAAAATTCCTTTCCATTGATGGATTCTTTGAATGTGTTGCATTATACAGGATGAGTTTGCTAGCTTGCCGGCTATTGTCCCAAAAGGTCCCATTGCTATCTTTGGTTTGGTAACTCTTTGGAATAATGTGGATATCTTCTTTGAGATTATTGTAATATATATCTTTCTGAACCAAACTTGTTATTTAATGAATGAAGTATTATTCTAATTCTGTCAGGGTGGAGGAACTACTGCTCGTCTAATGCTTGACTTGTGGCCATCATTGCAACTTGAAGGCTGGGAGATTGATGAAATTGTAGGGTGCACTAAGTATCTTGTCCAACTAAATAATTTAAACTTCTTAAGGCTATTTATATTATAAAGATCTGGGACCAACTTCAAGCTCAAAGATCCCAGAAATTACATTGATCAACTAATCATTTAAAGGAAGCCCACAAAAAAACCTCTCACAATGTGCTAGTTATACCAACCAGAAATTCTGATTTGAGAAGCATTGGCCTAGATTCTCTTAAAATGTCAATATCTTAATAAAGTGCATCCACTGACATACACCATATATCTATGAACCTCTAAAACTTATTGGTCTCTTGATCTATTGTCATTGAAAAGCTGAAGAAGGTATTAGTACTAAGAGGGAATCACCTAGTTCTTCCTACTAGGGTATTTCTGTAAATAATGAAATGAACAATACATCATAGAACTTCTCTCAAGAATATATGCAGTGTTGACTGTTTATGCACGCTGTTTGGAGCTGCTTCTGTATTGTTAGAAGTATTGGGATTCCTAATAACTTAAGCTTTTAAGAGAATCAGTAATTTAAAATGCTATCAGAGCAAAAGGTCCTAAGTTCGATCATTGTCCCCTTTACTCTACCTCTCATTTAAATTCTTACGTGTTGGGCCTCACCTATTAAAAGGTATTTAGAGCCCACACATGAGGGGGACTCTTAGAAATATGTGGTCAAATGATTAAATTTACCAAATCCCATTACTTAAACTTTTGAGACAATCGATAATTTTTAACATGTACCATTGCAACTTCACTGTTTCATAGTCTATTGCAGTAATGTCTAAGAAGTAAGAAGAAAGATTAATGAGCCTATTTCAAGTAGCAATCTTAATTTGAAATTTATATTCCATGGGAATTTATTTATCGTAGGATATGAAAACACATTGTGCAAGAACATTGAGATTTTATAGGGTCCTCTATTTATTGCTAAACATTTAGTAAAGGTGCAAGTATAATATCAGCTATTATATTGCAATTATGAAGCACAATAGCAGTGGAAGGAAAGTTATAATCATTTCAGAGGCTTATAATGGTTTGGATTTTCTAGCTTTCTATCAGCTTTGAAGAAACGTTTTTCTCCTAGCTATAGGATCAAATAGGAGCACTATATGCTGCTTTCCTACCGAGTAACATGGTTTAAAAAACATATTAGCAATAATACTTACATTGGATGTTATTACAGTGGTTTTAATCCAAATGTTTCTTACACTGATAGCATATCTGCATTAGTTAAATGCTTGAAAGCTTTTGGTTCCCAGGTTGACTGCATCCTTAGCTCATAATTTTTCTATTCTAGTTGATTGAGAAATCGAGAGAATATCTTGGGCTTTCGGATCTTGAGAAACACACTGTAGCTGGTGGCATTCTTAATGTTCATATTGGTGATGCCCTTTCACAGTCAGTTAATGCTTCTGGAGGGTTTGCCGGTGAGATTCCTTTCTGCATTACTTTTGTATTACCTATTTCATCTCCTTCTGTTTCTTTTTAGGACTTTTTGGATGGTTTGAATTTTGGAACTAGATTTATGTTTTGAGGAACTTTTGGATGGGTTGTGGGTCTTGTTAGTCTCTTAGTGGACTTCTCTACTTATCTTTAAAAAAATAAATAAATAAATAAAAACGTAAAGCATGATTATTGTTTCAATTCTTATAGTTTTTGTCATCTAATTTCATTGCACTTCAATCTCTAGGAAATGCCTCCTTTTACTAACTCATTTCTTCTTTATCACAAGGATGGCTTTTAGTTGTACTTTGCTCCCTTTGTCTCACTAAGTTGTGCTTGAAATGATATCAGGCATTGTCGTTGACTTGTTTTCTGGTGGAAAAGTATTGCCGCAGTTGCAAGAGGTTTGTATCTCACTTTTTTACATGAAGGGTTGGGACTTGGCTTTTGACATGGTGCCATGGTCTTTGATATTTCCTGTTCAAAAGTTCTCCAACACAGTATAAGTGCTGTTTTAAATTTAAATTTGTTAAAAGTTTCAATCATCTCTTCAATGGTTAATGCACTTCACTGTAATCATCTTGTCCTTTGAGCCAAGGTTCTACACACTCTCTGCTGTCATCCACAATCACTGCTTGACTATTTCTTTGTTGATTTTTCCTTGCTTTCTGATCTTTGGCAGGTTCAAACCTGGTTAGAATTGAATGATAGATTGATGCCAAATGGTCGTCTCATGGTGAACTGCGGTGGCATTGATGAAGCAGCTGATGTGATAGATGGAGTGGTTCATCCCAAAAATTCTTCAATTGATGGTACCTGGGTGCAAAATTATACTATCAAGGCACTATCCAAAGCATTTCCTGGAAAAGTAGGGATTCTTTCATGAAAATATTATGTTCATTTGTGAACCAACATGGCTGCATCTTTTTCAAGAAATACATAGTAGTATTACAAAATAAATCCAAAAGGATGAGCGACTTTTACAGTGCATTGAAGAGAGTTCAGAAAGGAATTTAGGACATGTTTAGTTGTCCAGTGTTATTCAATGGTTCCAATCATATTTTGCAAACACATAAAATGCCCCTGTTACAGATTTTTATTTTTTTATTTTTCCAACTGTTGCACTTAGTGATGGTTGAAACTCTTAAACCTTTCATAAAATTGTATGCAAAACACAATAAAACATTTTAATTTCAATGGACATTCAAACAGGCCCTTTGCTGCCTGGCCAATTTAGTGTTAAGAAATAGTAGAAAAGGTAATCTTTGATGGTTGAAAATCTTAATCCTTTCATAAGATTGTATGCAAAACACAATAAAACATTTTAATTTTCATTGGACACTCAAACAGGCCCTTTGCTGCGGGGCCAAGAATTAAAAGAAAAGGTGATCTTTGTAGTGGCCGTAGAATATATGACTCATAGACTCTAATTGTGGACCATCTTATGCATTGTTTGATAATAGCATAATTTCACATAAGAAGCTAATAATAGGTTGATACTTGATTAGAACAGTAGAGAATCTATAGAGAATGGAGAATCAATGGTTAGCTGATGGCTAGTAGTTATCAAAACTGAACCTTTGGTGGTTTACTTGATGACTGTTAAGGGTGGATCAGAGATGACACTATCTATAGAATTTTTGTCTCATTAAGGATGGTAATGCAGTGGATTTAGGGATAAAAATGATGCAGGACAGAAGAATAGGATTCTTGAAGACACCTTAAGTAATTTATACTAACAGGACTCGGGACTGTTCAAACAAGAATATCAAGCTTCAATGGGCTAGGCATGTGGACAGGGACAGACATAATAAGATTTTTGTAGGGTTCTTCATTACTCATAATTCTCATATCATTTTGTTGAAGTTATGAATTTAATCCAATTGTGACAAAGAAGTAATGCTTGCAGCTTCTTGCTCAAGCTGGTGTCAGTGAGACATTCCTAGCTTGCATAGTCTGACTAATCATCCAATAGATTGTAAACATTGATTATAAAGGAGCATGTATTAAATTATGATGCGCTTTTCATTTTCTGTAAGTTTTAAGTGCCCCTAAGACAGAAGAAAACTAACAGTTTGAAATTTGAATGATAGTTAAGCTGGAAGAGAATGCCAAAAAGAGAAGGTGAGAATTATCTTGCACTCACAGGACCTTTGCCAGATTTGATTTCATGGTCTGCTATAGTCCCAGATCCGCTGAGGACAGCAGTAAAGCACTGGAAGCCTTGTGGAACCTTTTCATGAAAGCCTACTCTAGGCTTGTGATAAATGTGAGACTAAAAACATTACACAATCAAAGTTGCGTTCTGAGGTTCTATCCAATGGTTATACTGTTTTCTTTCTGTACTCATCCTCTGCTTAAAAGTCCACTGTTCCAGTTATTAAGGAGATGAATTTTAACTGCAATAAGTAGTATGTTGTAGCTGAATAACTTCCTCTTTTGAGATGTTGTATTAATTGTATATTTATACGTGTGTGTCTATATATATATATATATATATATTACCTGTACCTATAATAATTATATTTTACTTTATTATAATTCTAATACAATTTGCCAAAGTGCTATGTTGTACTTTACTTTTCTAATACAGAGGATCACGCCTGTGTTACTAAACCCAGCCCGGCCGGTTAGACTGGTAACCCTGTAACCCGACACATTGACTAGTTTGGGTCATCAATTGGATCGGATGTGCATAAGACCCGGTCAAAACTAGTAAAACCTGGCGGGTTTTAAGCAAACTGTGTGACTCGACTAGGTTTTAATAACTCAGTTGGGTTTGTGAATTGTGTAAAATTACATTAATAAGTCCACTGTATTGAATTTTTTACTGTTTAATGTATGATATATGATAATTTAAATAAGAGAAAACCTTATGAATTTTTTTTTTTTTAAAATGCACTTTTTAGTTTTACGTAACCAAATAGCGCGTAGGTATAAGTATATTAGCATATGTTATATAGTTTATTGCTTAAACTTTTTTTTTTTTTTGTCTTCTTTTGTTTACCTTTTTTGTGCTTTATTTGTTTATAGCTTTAAGTTTAAGCCTTTAACCCTTTTTTCTCTTCTTTTGTTTATTTGGTTTGAAATTTGTCTTTTTTTAATATACAAAATTTTAAGACATGTAACAAGATTTTATTTAGCATAAACTTTGTTGCAATCTTATGACATTTATTTATTTTGCTTGTGAATTTTATAGAATTTCTAATACTATTGCTTGTGAAACCTTGATTTTGAATTATAATGGTAAGTTTAATTTAGGCATATACCTTCTCTTTTTTTTTCTTTTTTTCTTTTTAATTTACATTTTCATGTTATGATTTCTCAAAATTATACACACACACACACACACACACACACACACACACACACACACACACACACACACACACACACACATATATATATAATTTTTAAAATCATTTTATTTGACCATGCGGTTCGACCGTTGACCTACTGGTCGAACCAATGACTCATAACCCAACTCATAGACCTGGTCAATGTTTGGTCCACGCCTAATAACTATGCTTGTAACAAATTGGACTTTAATTAACCATTGTTGAGAACAATTTTTTCACACCACATGGTACTATTTTATTGGCAACTCACGCAGCATCATTATCATAGATTTTGGGTAAATCTCATTTAAAGCCTAAAAGAACCCATATTTTATTACATTGGATCTTATACTTCATCAATTAGGCTCATGACCCACAACATCACTATATGGATTGAGCGCAAGCAAAGTTTCAAAGCTCACAGCTGTGGACACAACGAGGAGTCGCCACCTAATTTTACAATGGCCTAGGAACCATGAATATAACGTCTTTTCGAGAAAGGACCATTGATCTTACTACCAGAGTATGGGTTTGGAGTTTAGATACAATTCTGGGAAGGTGTTAGGCACCCAAAATCGCCTAACTCGTGGGTCGGCTTCCATTCATTGTGTCCTATGTCTTAATCCTATTAAAGGCACATTCAACATTGCATCTTTAACACACGCACACACTAGCATACATCTAAACACACAACATGGCATCAATCATCCCAAAACCTAATCATTCATCTATCATGATGATCAGCCAACCCTAGCATTCATCTAGCATCATATCACCATATCACATCCAAGGTAGAAAACAAATCATGGCAGAAACATAAGCAACAAACAAATCATGTTATTATACAAAGCATGGCCCTTACATATACATGTTCATCAAAGAAAGGTAAGGCTTTTAGAACAAACAAATGCAAGTTCATGTGAATGCATGACTTACCTCACTTACCTTAGCATCAAAGCACCTATGGCATCGATGGATGGACATATCAATGCATGTTCATGGTATTGAAGCGAACAAACAGGAAATAATCCCTAATCTAGCATGTGAAAGACAAACAAACAATAAACATGTGAAACGGAGACTCATATTTATGAAAAAAGATTAAAACAGAAACATAGCATGTGAAACAAACAAGGAAAAGAAGCAAAGATACTTATATTAGGGTTTCTGGGCAGCGGTATGCGTGCGCATGCAGAAGCCTGCGCACGTGGGTCAACTGCATGCGAATGCATACTTTAACCTGCGCGCGTATGCAAGCCATATGCGTGTGTAGGCTTGCTTAGAAACCCTAGCCCAGAACACAGCAAAATAGAAAACAGAGCAACACTTAAAAATGATAAATCTAACAACCTAACATGCTTCTAATATAAAACTAAATAACCTAAACTAAGAACAAATATATCAACGAAAACAAAACAAAAAACTATTCCTAAACATGCATTAGATCTAACAACAAACGAGAGCACTTAACACATCAAAACATATTCATCAATATATCAAATCATTCAACTCTCCAATAAAAACATGATAAGACACAACAAAACAAATTGAACAAAACAATACATATTTCTAAGAATATATAACATATAAATCAAATATAACAACAAGAACACAAGTTATACAAAACCAAAATTAAGAGCCATGAAGAGAAACTCACCTTTCTTATGAAATACAACTTGGTTGATATTTAATCGGCCCCTTAGTGCCTACACAACAAGATTCAATAATAATCAAGGGAATCAAAATATTCAATACTTCATAAGTAATCACAACTCAAAATAAGAAGATGTCCTTGAAAAGATTGTTTGAAAAAGGTTTTTTGATTTGGATTAGAAAGTAGTTTCTACCCAAATGAGTAATAGAGAGAGGTTTTGAAAAGCCAAAAACGTGCTTAGTGCTTAATGTGCAGAAAAATTAGAGTTAGAAAAGAGTTTTAGAGAATTTTAGGTGAAAAATCAACTCTCTCTTGCTAGGGTTTGAGTTTGGAGGCATAAGGTTGTATTTATATGTTTAAACTAGGGTTTCCAGGCTCATTTAGAGGGTTTTGGACATTCCAAAGGGTCTAGGGGCCGGTGCCTGTCAAAGAGAAAGGCTTTAGACCCTAAAAAATGAAGTTCTAGGCTTCTGGAATTCTGTCTACATACACAGGTTTGGGGTTGTGCACGCATGCATGCTCCCCGCATGCATGCTTCCTAAGAAACCCTAATTTTGATAACTCTTATGGCCAAATTTCAAATGGAAATAACGCACTTAATATTAATCCAAATTAGGTAAAATTTGCATTCAAATTGAAGCTCAGGATGTCTAATTTCCAATGAATCAAACCTCACTCAAAAATTAGTTGTGGATCAAAAGTTATGGCCAAAACAGTGAGCAAAGGTCATTTTTTCAACATTGTTTTCAAAACGATTTAAGCACTTTTGAGTTGTAATTACTTCCAAACTATCAAAATTTCCTTTTGTAGACATGTCAAGCTCATCATTGGGACCGGAGACTAAAGTTTATTAACCGAGTATAAAATGAGGTATCTACCACAGCTTATATTATTTCTCTCATATAGGGTTGTAAACGAGCTGAACTTTGTCGAGTAGTGTATGTTCAAGCTTAGCTCATTAGGAAAAATCAAAAGCTTGAGCTTGTGACAAGCTTAAAATAAGTGTTTGAGCTTGAGCTCATGGGAAAACCAAAAAGTTTGAACTTGGCTTGGCTTGATTAATTAGTCAAGCCAAACTCAAGTTTAATATCAAGCTCAAACTCGAGCTCAGGTCAAGTTTTTGAGCTTGAGATCTAAAAAAATTACATTATTAAATTATTAAATCTCTAAAATTAAGGAAAAAAAATAGTATACTCATTTCATCATGCATCTAGTCCTACTTATGATTAGCCATTATTCAAATTAATAATTTACATAATTAAATTCATTCATTCATCATTACTTGTCTACAGTTTTAGTAATTGTTCAAAATACAATTTTTACATTCACGTTAGATGGTAAAGGACTAGAAAAATATGTGTTTGTAACTATAATGAATGAGAAAATACTAACATGTTTCATAACTTTACTTTAGATGATTGATATGGAAGGATCATATGTGGCCTACTTAATTAATTAATTATTTATTTTTAAATGTAACTACAGTCTAAAGTTGTTCTTGATCAGTTTAAAGGAAGGAAAAAATTAGGTGGTCTCATATTGCCAATATCATTATTAAGATATGTGTAATGAGTATATTTAACTAACACATATAAATTTACAAATGAGTTTATGCTTGAATTGTTGTTTATCGAGCCTAATAGCTCACGAGCTTGTTCGTGAACAAATTTTTTTGCTTTGGTTTGGCTTGTTTATTAAATGAGCCTAAAACTAAGGCTCAAACTTGGCTTATTTATAAACAAACAAACATGAACAAGCTTTTTATCGAGTCAAACCCGAGTTGTTCATAATTGGCTTGGTTCATTTACAGCCCTACTCTCTTATTCATATAAAGTGGCTTTTTCCCCATATCTACCCGAGACAACATGACCTTTGCACAAGGTAATTCATCTCAATCTCATATAAGTTATATTACTATTTTGAATTTTCGTTTCTTAGGAAAAAAAAAAAAAAAAAAAACCTATTTTGAATTTTCAACTAAATCCAGCACATAGCCCGGCCCAGTTGCAGCCCATCAAAACCCAAACAATATAACCCGGCCTTGAGTTCAAACACGCGCGAGTCAACTCACTAAAACTTTCGGATTGGGTTTCTCTCTCTCTCAGATAGTGTTTCAACTTTCCCACCTACGTCAAAGAACGAAATTGGGATTTAACCGAGATTTGCCAACTATGTAGTTAGTTGGCCTGGTTTTGTAAGTATATACTATACTAACATCTCGAGTGTAAAACACTCGATTTCGGGCCCAGAAATCGAGTTTTTTAGGCTCGGTTTCCATAGGGTCATCAGATCTGATATGGCAGACTTGCCACTTGGCAACACGTGGAAGCCACGTGGCTTCCACGTAGAAATCGAGTTTTAGAGTGTCTATTTCCACCTGTGTGTAACGTGGCTTCCACGTGGAGGCCACGTGGAAGCCACCTCGAAATCGAGTCTTTATGACTCGATTTCTAATTGGGATTTCTAAATAGGATTTTTTCAAATACTCTCGCTCACCGTTTCACTCTCACACAGTCACTCAGCATCTACTCTCTCTCTCTCACCCAGCATCTACTCTCTCACTCTCTCAGCCTCACCGACGCCGGTCGCTCACCCTCTCACTCTCTCAGCCTCATCTACTCTCTCACTCGCTCACCCACCGAGTCACTCTCACTCACCCTCTCACCCTCTCACCCTCTCAGCCTCACCGTCCCCAACCCACTGTCGGTGACCCTCTCACTCTCTCGGCCTCACCGTCCCCGACCCAGTCTCCCTCACCCTCTCACTCTCTCACTCACCGTCTCTGCTCTCACTCAGTCTCCACTATTTGACATTCATCAGCTTCGCCAAAAGAACAGAGACGTAGCAAACGGTCATCACAGAGCTTTGAGGTCCTTCAGTCTACACGGTCTCTGAAAAAAAAAAAAAGGTGAGTCCCTTTATGCAAAAATCAAAGAATCAGTGGGAAAAATCAAAGAATCTTTTGTCAAATTCGTTTTTTTCTATTTTGGTTTCTGTTTTGACTTTCTAATAGAACTCTTAAAAAAGATCGAAGCTTTGTTGTTTGTCTTAACAATTTATGTTTCTGGGTTTGACGTATTACTTAACCAATAAAAAGATGTTTACTGATGTAATATTAATAAGGGGTTGCATGATATCCAACTTAATGTTTGCACAAATAGTTTTTTTCTTTCTTGCTTTTTATTTCAAGTTCTTTTCATGTATTGATCATAAACTATTTGTCTGCTTGATTAGTTGCAAACCAGGGGCATTATTACCCAGACAAAAAAACCCAAAACAAAACAAAACAGAGATCATTGTGTTTGGAAAATTTTATTTTCTTTGTCAAGACTCCATTTACTTCGATTAGAAAAATGGTTTTTGAAGGACTTCTTATGAATAAATGTGAATGTTCCATTCATCTCAGTCGTCATGAATAAATATATGATGAATAAATATTGACAACAATAACTGTTGCGCAAGTACAGGAATATGCATTTAGTTTTAATGAGGTAAACAGATGAGTGTATTTCAGCATAATGATTACTGTTTGAGAAGCATGTGGCTGCCTATTTTGGCTGTGAAACATCACTTCTCTTTGAGTCTTCAATCAAAATATAAAGTTTTTAGTGGTCATAGAATCTAAGAACTCCCTATATGTCTTCATTATCATTCCCCTAGAATCATTTATTTGGTTGAAATGTTGTTCTCTTGAGTGAGTTGTGGTACAAAGTGGCAGCATGATTGCTTCCTTGTGAATATCTAAGCAAGAACATTTGAATGAATCAACGTAGGTAGATCATTACGATGGGCAGAAAATTAGCTTGAAAATAGGGATTCATGTATTCCAGAATAGTAAAACGGGTGATCATTATAGTTTTGTTTTGATATAGACATGTTGTATGAAAATATTAATAAACTTTGACTTGTTTACGTTATATGACTTTGGATAGTAAGTTTTATTGTGAACTTAGAGTTTTGTTATAAACTTGGATGGTAAGTTTTGAAAATAATGTAAATAATTAATCTCGACATGTTGTATATCTCTCAAAATTCTTAGATTGTTTTATTTGTTATTTTTTTTTATTTTATGTTTTTTGAATCATGTGTATTATGTGCTAATTGGTTATCATTCTTGTGTAGTATGGCTGCTACAAATGCTGGACGGATTGACCATACGCATCCTGGCCCTATTGATGATTCGGTGTTGACATTGCAGACCATCCATCGGTCCGAAGTTATTTGGAAGGGGCAGGTAAAACACAACACTACAGATTTAACCAATGTACACACATTTAACTCATTCTATCATTTCACGTCTAGGCTGGTCATATACTAATCCATGGTTCTGTCATGTGCAGGATCCAGGGTCCCTTACCTGCCGTGCCCGTAGTGAAGAGTTCTCCAATCGAGAGGCAATGGTGGACGACCGAGTCGTTCACATCATTAAGGCACTCGGTTTGGAGGGACTTCTCTGGATCCCGGGTAGAGAGATTGACCATGGCCTAATAACGGCCTTAGTGGAGCGTTGGCGGCCCGAGACTCACACCTTTCACATGCCACATGGTGAGATCACCATCACATTGCAAGATGTGGAGGTCCTTCTCGGGCTTCCTGTTGATGGTGCTGCTATAACAGGGAGCACACAAAAAACTTGGACTGAGGTCTGCCGGGAATTCCTTGGATTTGATCCTGTAACTCAAAACCAGCATAAGGAACTTCATGGCCAGAGGATTCTTATCAACCGGCTTTTGCAGCAAGTTGCTGAACCATTGCCGCCTAATGTGGAAGAGGATCACTTGCATCGGTACACACGATGCTACATCCTAGCATTATTGGGGGACACAATATTCATGGACAAATCTGGCGATAGGGTGCATTTAATGTGGGTACAGCAGTTGGAAGACCTTCGCAACCCACGAAGGTACAGTTGGGGAAGTGCTTGCCTTGCATGGTTGTACCGAGAGTTATGCAGGGCAAGCCGTAAGGACACCAGTCAGATCGGTGGGTGCTTACTGCTGGTCCAGTATTGGGCATGGGCCAGATTCCCTTATTTGTGCCCGGCAGTTGAGCGTGGCCCGCCAGTGGGTGCTTATGGTCCTCCAGTGCGTGCTCCATTGTCCCTGAAGTAAGTCTCTAATTTACTAAGATTGTATCTTACTCTAGTGATATTATTTATTGACTAAACATCTATAAGATTATCTTAGTAGTTATATGTGATAACATTATAGTTATAGTCATGCCATTATCTTAGTAGGAAAGTTCTATATATTGATAATTTATTCTTGATTGTTGTAGGTGGTTGTGGGTCCCAAACAAGAAAAATAGGCCTGCCCACATTTTCAGGGACAGGTATCGCCAGCAAATAGCTTCAATGCTGCCAAGCCAGGTATGAAAATGCCTTGTCAAGATGTTAACATGTTTAGATTAAATTTACTCCAATTCGTGAACTTTGAAATAGGAACATAGTTGCCTAATGTGTTGCGGACTTGTTTTTGGGGTACTGTAGGTGGTGTGGCAGCCGTATGACGCCCATTTCGAGGAGCTTCCGCCATGGTGCGTTGTAGGGAGGGCTGTGTGGACGGCAACGGTGCCGCTTGTATGTTTCCACCTAGTAGAGTTACATACACCGGATCGTGTCGTTCGTCAATTTGGGATGATCCAAGAAATTCCTCGCGATGTTGACACTGACGTCGTACTGCATGCCATTGATTTGAGGGGGAAGGTCGGTGTTGATTGGATGCGGAAACATGCTCTGCATATCAACAATTGGGGTCACCGCCTGCAGCGGCGTTGTGAAGCAGTGCTTGGTGCTATGCCTCCAGAGCATCAATACTTTGGCTGGTTCAAAAGGGTGACTCGGAGGTTCATCGATGTTCCCAGTGCTACATCGATTCTAATGGTAACTTCTTTATGTCTTCTCTTTTCACATTGACTGTTAGGTGTACAAGATAAATAAATCGATAAAAAAAAGATTAAGTTGATTAGAGAACAAAAAAAAAAATATTAGAGTCAATTTTAAAAATAAAATAAAATAAATAAATTGAATATGTGATTATGACTACATCTAAAATAGAATATATATATATATATATATATTTGAATACACCCCAAATTTATGTGAAAAGACTAATATGTTATTACTAACATATAAACAAATGATGTTATTATAAATGATGATCTAACATGAAAATGATGTTATACCTTATACCATCAAAAAATTATGATTTTTTAGAAGAAAACAAAACTTTTAACAAATCATAAAAATTGAAAAACAAATATTAAAGAAATTATATTTTATAACTTATGATTTAGATGTGCAATAACCCAAACCATACAATTTCAAACTACTAAATTAAATCCCTCAATCTCAAACAACAACAAATAATATAAATAGAGAAATGCTATATTCATTGCCATTGTTGTTCTCGGTGGAGAATTACTAATATACTTGGTTTTTCTATGTGCAGATTGAAGGATACCTCCGTTTGTTAAATCGTCACCCACCGGGCACGGAGGACCACCAGGACATTATTGATGTGCTGACTGCTGTGCAGGCGATTGGCCGTGTACGACCTCCGGACCCTGAGGCCCCGAATGAGGCCCCGAATGAGGAGGTACCTACTCCTGCGGCAGCACCTACTCAGAGATCAGTTCTTACTGAGAGCCCAAGCACGAGCACAGCTCCTACCGGACGTCTGACTGTTGCTACCCCTCGGGTTGTCCCTACCCCCGCTCCCTCTCCACCCACCCCACATCCATCCCTTAGCCCCACCATCCCTTCACCCGCCCCACATCCATCCCCTAGTTCAACCATCCCTTCACCCACTCCACATGCACCTCCTAGGCCCACCATCCCTTCACCCATCCCACATCCGCCCCCTAGCCCCACCATCCCTTCACCCATCCCACATCTACCCCCCCGTAGCCCCACCATCCCTTCACCCATCCCACATCCACCCCCTAGCCCCACCATCCCTTCACCCACCCCACATCTATCCCTTAGCCCCACCATCCCTCCACCCACCCCTCATCCATGTCCCAGGTCTGACGTCCGTCCACCCACCCCACAGGAGACACATCAATCTACACTATCATACAGCATAATCTACATATATAAACACCATTGTTGTATTTTACATTGAGAATGGTTAATATACAATCACTGACAAAGCTTAATTCTTGCCATCTCTAAGGCTGCCTTGGCTGCATTACGCTTTTGCTCCCTTTGATGACAAAGTTTTGTTGCCTCTTCTGCTTCCTGAGATGCAGTCTCCAAACTCTTTTCAGACTCCAACATATCCCTAGAAACCTCACCTACACGAGTCTCTAGCTCCTTAGTCTCAGCCTCACAACTGGACAACTGATTCTCAATTTGGAGAAGCAACTCTTTGACACAGGAAGCCTCTTCACGAAGTGAGTGAAGACGCTGATTGGAGTCTATAAATGCAGTCATTATTTCGTCGTGGATGCGAGAAATATCATCATACCTTACTTTCTCACTATGTAACTGCTCTATCAGAAATAATTGCGAGTGCAAGGGACCAATGTGTGCTCTGGAGTCTGGACCTCTGGGAGGGAAATTGGTGCTTGGCAAATTACACTCAAATACGGATTGTGTGCTCTGAACTCTTGGTCTACTGTCATTGCATGTTACTATGAGATGTATGCATGACTAGACCTTAAGAACATGATTCAACGTTTTATTATTACACAGCCTAAGACAGTTTGGAAATAAAATGTACTTCAAAATGGAAATTATCCTACACGCGGGCCCCTTAAACCATCCTATCTGTATGCTTACAAAGAAATGATATTTGCCAATTGGTTAATTGGACATTCTCTAACATGGGGTTCAAATCATGGCGGCTGCTGAATTATATAAGCCAATGTTGCAACATTGTGCATGAATAAATATATCACTTAGATTTTGGCTAATTGGTGAAAGCTTACTTTGAACATATCATTAGTCAAAGTCAATTTGCTTTTGTTCTACGTGGGTTCGACTTATATTTGTTGTTGTTATTTTTGTTATTTTTTTTGTTTTGGTTTAACACAAAGGTCCGAAATTCTTAAACAAAACAAAGAGGGAAAGAATTCATACAGCTCTAGAAAAAAAATAATAAATAAAAACTGGTTTAGCTATTTACCAAATTGAATTCACAAAATTTTATTTGTAGTAGAATTTATAGAAATTCAAAATAATGTTTATTCGATTTGCAGTTGATTTAAAATTTGAATGGCTCTTCGTGTAAGAATTAAAAAACTTGTCCACATGAAATAGAAATATTGTCGAGTTTAAGCTAAAAAGCATTTGTTGGAAATTAATACGTTCACGGCTACTTTTTTACATTTAATTTTTTATATTCAATTTTTTTTTTTCCTGTGAAATGCCAGGCCAAGCCGAGACTTCTTCAATATTTACTGTGAAATGCCACTGCAGTAGAAAATCGAGCCTCTTAAACTCGATTTCTACAGAAGTCGCGTCTATTAAACTCGATTTTTATAGAAATCGAGTTTAAAAGTCTCGACTTCTGTAGAAATCGAGTTTAAGAGGCTCGATTTTTACTGGGAATTCCCCCCCCCCCCCCCCCACTATTTTTTCCTTCTCCCACCTGCATTAACCCAAATCCACAAACTAGGAACTTATATATATAGATATATATATATATATATATATATATATATATATATCTATATGTTTTTGCTACCACCAATCAAAGGGAGAGCACATGAGATATAAAAAAAAAGTTGGATTAAGCAAGTTACAATTCATGGGCAATACAGTTTGCCCTATGACCTACATACCAAACACATTTAACACTACATAAGGCACACAAATAAAAACGCCATTCCCAGCTATCATTTTCACTTGCCAAAGTACTATCATTTTCGACATTATAGGCAACGTTGCACAACACAACTAATGTAACGAGTACAATGGATAACAAATAGTTCAATTACAACAACATTCAGCTATAAACAAAATAACAACTAAGTCGATACAACATAGTCTACATAGTCGCCTAGCACTTGTCCATACTGAAGATAACCAGAAGGCCCACGTACAATGCCAATCCAAAATCGAGTCTCCGGTCGCCTGACAAACATTGTTGTACGATCGTTAGTTCCCAAATGCGAAGAGCAAAAACCAAATGAAATTCTAAGCATTTTATATAAAAATAGTGACAACACTTGCCTAGTTTGTAACAGTACCACTTGTCGAAGCCCCATGGGAACCGCTTGTCAAAGCCCCACGTGAATTAGGACAACTTCTGCGGTTATGCCCCTCTTCATGACACACTCCGCATCGCTGCCTCGGTTGAATCTCCCTCAAGTCCGGATCTTCCCTCTGGCTTCCCCATTCTCGCCGTACCCCATCCATTTCATTCCTTAATCTTGACTTCACAGGACGACCTTTGGCTCGCAACAGCTGTGGGTCAGGCACCCACCGTGGTCCGCGAACGTCCCTCCACAATGACTCTGACAATGACACCACAAAATGATGTGCATATGTGTCAATGGCGTTCTTCAAACTGTAACAAGGGTCAATATAGCTTGTGGCATTGAGGTGCAGACTTTGAAGAACTTTAATTGCATGTGAACAAGGGATCTTAATGTTTTGCCACTTTCCACAACCACATGTTCTAGCAAATATGCGCACCTCATGACTGTGGTTTCCCCCTCCACCTCTATGGTCGTTGTATGGGGTAACCACTTGATATATACCAAGTTCATGATTAAAATTCCTCACAGTGTGTCCAAAAATTTTCTACTCATTTTTGGTATAGATCCCCATTGCATAATCACTCCACACCTTACCTTGAGAGAGATCAGAAGTAATTAGTTTATTTCGATCGTGGAAATATGCAACAATTTTGCACCAAATGAACTCAACCATTGCAGCAATGGGCAAACCACGGGCACCTTTAAGTACCCCATTAAAGCACTCAGAGATATTGGTTGTCATTGCCCCGTAACGTCTTCCACCATCATGTGACTGGGTCCATTTGTCCAAATCAAAACTCACTAGATATGTATATGGCATATAGCGTGTAATATTGGGATCATCAGGTCTTACACCCCTCAACATATTAATCTCGGCATCCTTAATGGTTTGCATTATGGATTCAAATTTAGCTTCATTAGTCGCATATCCAGCTTTCAAGGCCAATGCCTTTAGAGTCGGGTCATCAAAGTGCGTGTTGAAGTTGCTAGCAACATGTCGAAGGCAATATCGGTGAAATACCCGTTCTCTTTCGTCTTGACCTCTAGGCCACTCTCGAATGGCGCATTTGATACCTTTATGTCGGTCAGAAATAATGCAAATGCCATCGGCAGGTATGACATGCTCTATCGAAGTCCTGAGACACTCTAAAAAACCATCCCCAACTAGCCCCTGACTCCTTGTCCACAACAGCAAAGGCGAGAGGCAAAACCTTTTGGTTAGCATCGGTTGCCATTGCAATCATCAACACCCCTCGATATTTACCATACAAATGAGTCCTATCAATACTGATCACCGGCCTGCAATATCTGAATGCAGCAATGCATGGAGCGAATGCCCAAAATACATAGCGCAGTAACGTAGTATCATCTATGCCCCTAGGTATGGTGTAATAGCTGTACTGGGTACCCGAATCTTGATCCAAGTATGCCAACAACAACTTTCGCAACCTTTGGTAAGACTCCTCCCAATCCCCGTATATCTTAGCAATTGCCTTTTGTTTTGCGTCCCATACCTTATAGTAAGAAAGTTCATGGTTATACTTAGTATGTATGATCTCCCAGAGCTCATCAATAGGAGCAGTGTGCTTTTGTCGCAATCTTCCCACAATTTCTGATGCAACAAAATTAGAATCCATCATTTTACCGTCTCTTCGCCGGCCAAAGGGTAGACAACTATGTGGACCCACATAAGACGTGACCATCCACAGACCATTAAGTTTATCCTTCTTGAATGCCCCAACGTACCACTTACAGTTAGTGTCAATGCATGCGGCGCACAATTTAGTTGTGGTCGACCTCCGGATAATAAAATTTCTATTATCACTTGCTGTGTATATTATCAATGCACGCTTCACCGCCTCTTTATTTGCAAAAGTCAACCCTTTACTAAAATGCATCCCATCTACCCAAGTAGAAACAAATGGTATCTGAAGAGCTGAAGGATCAACCATATTTTCCCAAGTATTTGCATAAAAGGACTCGCTAGGAGGTGCGTAGGCAGTGGTCGTATTTGTATCATGCTGGACGCCAATATCATCGTCTGCATCACGTTCATCATGGTTCTCCATATTTTCCTCTTCAAAAATGGGAACAACTTCATGGTCATCCACATCGTACTCAAAGTCGCCTCGGTCAATCCTCTCTTCGTACTCGTCCACATCATCAACATTTTCACCATCATTCGTAGCATGATCGTCATCTTCGTCTTCCTCCTCTAAATGTGTCTCTTGAGGATGGAGGGTTTCACCAGTATTAGCAACATGATCTTGAGTTGGGAGCGTATAACCTCCCATTGTATACTCTTCCATTATATACCCTCCCATTGTAGTGCATCCATTCATCTAGGGCTGTAAATTGTAAAGACGTAGTTGTTTCTTGCACCGTCTCAGTAGGAAGTTCTGCAAGCGCCTCCAAACTTACATACAACTCAGTAGCATTTACTTGGGGCATTTTCTGGATCCTATTAAACATCATCTTCACATGTTTGTCTTCTTTGATTGCCATATACCTGTAATTTATCCGTTCATGAAGGACTTCTTGTGGGTACCGATAAGTAATCTTTATGTCATACCTAGTACGGTTCAAATTCAATTCATTCATTATTTTCCTCTTCAAATCATCCAACGTCTTCAACTTACGACGTATCATCATGTAGTAGCATTCGATACCCTCCCCTCTAAATGGGAATCCGTCAATCCCTTCAGGATTGTCAACGGGTCCACCGAAATATACATTTAACTCAATATACTTCAGAGACTGTAAACCTATTAGAGAGTCAAGTATAATATGTTAGTGACATATTTTTATCTCTTTCATTTAACATCAATTACAAAACTTTTTCTGTCTATATATTTATAAAATATACGACTTCTAGTCGTTCTATATTTTACTAGTCATATACTCACCCCACAACACATACACGCACACAATCATTATCATTTCATACTAACACAAAAAAAATCTAAAGACAAAAGTCACCCCATTGCAAAATTTCAAATCAGCTCTAACAAAAATATAAATAAAAAAACCAAACCAAACAACAATACAATCATTAAAAACCTAACAATACAAATATTCCAAGAATACATCTTAAATATATATCAATCATTCTTTCATACTCAAGCAAAAAAATGAAATCAGAGTTTAGAGAATAATATTTACTCTAATTGATGGGATAATGATAGGTTTTATCACATTACACATTTATGTTAAATGACAATTTTATTTTAATTTTGTTTTCTTATGATTTATATTAACTTGGACCGAATTGGACTGGATGGACCGAATGGACCAAAGTGGACTGGATGTACCAAGGTGGACCTAATAGACCAAAATGGACCGAATGGACTAAATTGGACTGAATGGACTAAAGTGTACCTATGGGACCGAAATGGACTGGATGTACCAAGGTGGACCTAATAGACCAAAATGGACCGAATGGACTAAATTGGACTGAATGGACTAAAGTGTACCTATGGGACCGAAATGGACCAAAAAGAGTGAATGACCAAAGTGGACTAAATGGACCGAATGGACTGAAGTGGACTTAAGAGACCGAAGTGGACCGAAAGGACTGAAGTGAACTTAAGAGACCGAAGTCGACCGAAAGGACTGAAGTGGACTTAAGAGACCGAAGTGGACCGAAAGGACTGAAGTGGACTTAAGAGACCGAAGTGGACCGAAATGGTCTGCCTGTGCAATTTTGAGGTACATAAAATCAGCATTCTTGTTTCACTGCCAAAGTTGTCTCCCTTACTAGATGATAATTGATGAGTGTAAATTTGTAACAATTATTTTTTAGAACTCAACGTTTAAGTAGTTATTTAATACTTTTTTGCAAGGGGGCAGCTCTTATTTTTTGGAGCAACATTTCATATTTTTTAGTAGATGGCAAAACCAAAATGAAGCAATTACATCACCAAATCAATGTTTATAATTTCATACTCAAGCAAAAAAAAAAAAAATTAAAGACAAAATATCAAAACCAAACAACAAACAACTAAGTGAGAGACCTTTACCTGACATGAGGATGTGCTGGGATTGTATGAGACTGAGAGGGAGAGTGAGAGAGGGAAGACAGCTGCTGTGTGAAAGTGAAAGTGAAAGTGCTTAGTGAAAGTGAAAGTGAACACGATGCAAACTAAAATCTCACTAGCTGATGGATCAATAGTGAAGGTGCCAGTGAGACATGACCCAACATTACAAAACGTGAGAGTGAAGACTCAGGTGTCAGTGTGCCCAGTGGTGAGACATGACTAGAAATGACCGTTGCTACTCAGTCAAAAATCGAGTTTTTGAGACTCGGTTTTGCTTTTAGCAAACCGAGTCTCTAAGACTCGAGTTTAGTACGTGGAACTCGAGTTTTTAAAACTCGAATTCCACGTGTACTCCACCTAGGGGTATTGCCAACTCAGATACTAAAAACCGAGCCTCAAATACTCGATTTAAAAGCCCAAAATCGAGCCTTTAAGACTCGAGATGCTACTATGTTATATAGTTTCCTAACCGGGCCAACTAACTAGATAGTTAGAAAAAAAAAATTAGTTTGCTATTTTCCCCTACGTCAAAACCCAAACCAATGTAATTTTCTCGGTATCCAAACAAAAAAGAAGAAGATGAAATGTGTCTCACGCGTTGTTCCAACGGCGCAAACTATCATCATAGAAATGTGGTACTTATAGCCTTGTCTTCTTCTTCTTCTTCTTCGTCGTCAGCAGTGGTGGAAGGAGACTCCTCCTCCGTCGGCCCCGAGGTACCTTCTTTCTTTCTTTCAACTTCTATTAGTGTTTTTGGTTGCTCAGAATTTTTTTGACAAATTGCACATTTAGTCTATCAATACATTCCTGGATATGACTGTTTTGTGCCATTAGAGGTACATAATCAAAGGCAATGATGTATTAGAAATAGATTTAATGTTCTGGATAAACTTCTTACCCAAATTTTGAACACAATTAGATTACAGATACTATCTTAATGTCATCCTCTCAATAATGCTGTGAACAAATTAACGGGTGATTCTTTTCTATGTGCATTGACTGATTAAATATCAGTAAGCGGTTGAGTCTATCCTCTGATTCCTATGTAATCAGATATAAATTATTCTGTTGCACAGGATGATTGCAGATCCTGCCTTCTTATGTAAGCTTCTTTTGGAGCAGGCTACTATAATTGGTTGTTCTGTTTATTTGGAGTTGAAGAACCATAAGGATATGTTTGTGCTTTATTTATGACAAACTTTATCTGTTGTGCTCATTAAATATACTTAACTAGTTAGATTCTCTGTTACTATGATTATAGGATAAAGCAAGAGTGGGATTAGGCAGTTACTAATGTCCTTACTGTAGCAGCCTGCAATGCTGTTGTTGTTTGGTCTCTTGCTCCTTGTCGATCATATGGTAAAACATTCCAATTTGGCTTGCAAAATACCTTACTGAAGCTCCCGATCAATATATTTAAAAAGAGTTACCCACTTCAGGAGTTTTATTTGCAAAAGAGAATCCATTCGTTCGTCTATAAGGCTGCAGAGTTGTGTATGGTTGTAAATGTGCTGGAGCAGTACAAGATGCAGTATCAAACTTTTTGGCCAGTAAAACGGAGGGAAGGTAAATCCATGTCTTCTGTTAATACATTTTCTTTTCGCCTTAAAACTTGGGAAGTAAAGAACTCTGCCTGTGATAGGGAGAAGTATTCTGACTTATATATTTTGGGTGACCATTAATTTTTGGGCAGGTTTTCTGTGACAATTCCAACTCTGAGTACCAATGCACTTGGTTATGGTGCATTCCTCAGTCCTTTTATGCAAATCTCATATATCAGCTGTTAAGTGGATTTGATGGAGCAATAATCAACCACTTTGATGTTATTGGAGTGGCATTGTTTTTTAGCACAGCTTTGAGGTCTATTTCTTTCTCTACCAAGTCATTCATGTAAACCTGACAATAGTGGTGGTTCACACTTACGGGCTTACATAGTTTCCCATGCTAAAGGATGGGATTTTGTCTAAGCTTTCTCTCTCATACTAATTTAGTAAATTGATATGATATTGTTGGGGCTTTTCTGTATTGTTGATATAAATTAATACATTCATTTAATTGTATAGTCTTCTAACTATAGTGGCTTCGCTTTCATTATTGTTTTAGCTTTTGCTACCAGCTTATTCATGTCTAGGAAAGGGCTTCTTATTCTATTCTATCCTTTTCTTTTCTTTATAACAAAATATGCGCTATTCCTTTGGGTTTATATTCTTGTCAGTCTGTCAATATACCTTTTTTGTTTGGGTGCACGGGTGAACAAGTCTGTCAAACAGCTTATTCATTATCATTCTCTCTCTCCTTGCTTCTATTTCTAAGGACCCATTTACAATTGATGCCAGATTATTCATAAAGGTTTCTTCCTTGGTAAATTCCTTGTGTAAGCGATAGATTGCAATTTTTGTCAGATCTTGTTAATATTCATCAACATATGGATTAAATTGAAATCTGTAACCATAGATTATGAAAGCTATTATTTGGTTATTGGTATTGGTGTCCAAACTTAATGTACCTAAAATAATTCCATTGCCTTTGGACTTTCATTGGAGCTTGTGCAATTGTTTAACTCTTGTTAGTAATCATTGTATGCAGGATTTTGAATGTTGAGGAGAGATCAAGGCTGGCATGGCTAGGGGTAGAGGCAGATCTACTGGTTCAATCTGATAGTCTCTTGAAGGTTTACAACAGACCTTCTGAGGATGTTAATACTTAATAGGCCATCTTCAAAATGGTTTATATGAAAGAATGCCAGCATCAAACAGGGGACCGTTGACTCTGTTGCTAATGGGGAACCATCGGCTCCCAAGGCACATAGAAAGAGGATTGTCCAGAAGAAGGTGACTACAAGTTGAGCATAGGTCTGCTGATGGGGAACCAATTTTGCCATATGACTGAAGACATTGAGAGCTTGCACGCCAAACTTTAGTGGAAGAGCGGGTAGGAGGTATTCATAATGATTCATGTCTGCTTTTGCAGTGGGGAAGCTGAGAGTAAATTTAGTGACTACTAGCCGAAATCACGTGTGATGCGCGGCGGCGTATTTTGATAAATTTTGTAAGAAATTATTTATGTTCCATTAATTTCATGAATACTATTATTGTTAGTCACAGTTAATTTATGAAGTTTTTTACTAAAACCAAATTTAAACTAAATACATTAGAGGAAAATTCTTCTAATTCATACAACCAAGAAATGTCAACAGATCACACAGTTCACATTGTCACCTACAAAACTGTTGTTTCCTAGATGTCTTTCTTGTATGATTTATGCTTTATATATCATTTAGCTATAAAAACTTCTAAAATTTCATAATAAAACAACATAAAAAATAATGTCATAATGATGCAATAATATCACAATTTAATTTCAATTTTTGAATTAAAAGCAGCCAAAAACAAATCCTTGCCAAGTATATACATCATATAGAAAACCAAAAATATAAATTAGCACATAATATGAAAAAATAACCATAAATACAATACAACACTACCTAAGTAAAAATGTATACATAAAATCTAAACAAAATATTTAAGACAAACATAATATTTTGAAAATTAATATACCTCACAAAAAGAAAACCAAAGATAATGTGAGAAAAATTATGGAAGTTTAATTTTTAAGTCCAATAGAAATGGGGATATATATTTGACAAATGTGGAGACAAATAATATTTACATAATTGATTGAATCCGACTCTTGCAATTTTGCATTGCAATTAGTCTTATACAGAAAAATTGAAAAATTTTCTTAATTCCTACATTTCCTATGACTTTTAAAATTCATCCGTATCTATTCAAAGAAATAAGTTATATATAAATGTATACAAATTTTTTCCTTTTCCCATAAAAAAAAAAAAATTGAAATAAATGCATTTGCCATTACTTAATAGTTTGACATAAATGCTAAATTGATAGGCCAAGAATGTATTAACCCTTTGTGATAAATTAACCAATTAATTAGCCAAGTTAATTAATTAAGTTAACTAACATGCAATACGCATGGTAGCACAAATAAATCACCAACTAAGTTAATATGCAGCGGAAAATAAAGTTGACACGGTGATTTGTTTACGAATGGGGAAAATCTCCAAGGCAAAAACTCTGCTGGGTGATTTTAAGGTCACCACTCCCGAGAATCTACTATTATCACAACAAGCAGTTACAAGTAAAGGAATCTCAGTACCTTATACCAACCTACAGTTGAACCCTTACCCTAATACCCAATTGGACTTGTTCTGTAGTGATAATCTCTCATTTTCAATGCACAGCTCCTAATACATGAATAACCAATCGATGCACAGATCCAAGTACGTGACTAACCACCAACTTGAGAATGATGTTAGCTGCAAAGTTCTTCAGTTTATCAACACGATGAAGATCACAAAACTCCTTGGTTATAAAATCCTACGGCATAAAAACGTAGCAACTTCTTGAAGAGAAAGATGAATTAGGGCAAATTGTCTCTGATCACAATATGCTTGTGAAAAATCTTTGCATCAAACTGCACTCCCTTGCATCCGCTGTGACAGTACTTAAAATAATCCTTATATATGTTTAGAGTTGTGAGAAAAAAGAGTCTTGAAACAATGAACCAAAAGAAATAAAGAGTTCATATTTTTAAAGCCTTTCTTATCTCTTTTATGGCTTAAGAGTATTTCAATTTTTTTTCATAGAGTGCGCCACATGGCAAAACCTCGTGCTCTCCTGCATGAGGCCTCTGCATATATATATATATATATATATATATATATATATATATACTAGTCGCATAGCCGCACATTGCGCGTGATAATTTTTTTAGGATGGTCTCATTAAATATTTTATTAATATTATAATTTTAGTTATTAACCATTAGTTTTTCATTAGTTTTTAAGTTAATAAAAACCTTAAATATACCTTCTTTTTTTTTTTTTTTTTTACCTTTACACACACACACACACACACACATATATATATAGTGATCTTTACACATACCTTTAAGAAAACTCTATATATTCAACTTTTTTAGATGCGTAAAATTATAGACTACTACTTCATAATGATAGTAGCTAATTAATTTTATATATTTTTTTTAGTGATCTCATTTGTAACGCTTCATACCATTATCATATATTTACTAACTGATTATTTGCATAACAAAGATAATAAATGAGAGGTAGCATTGTTCATTAGATTTTCGAAAGTAATAGTATATGAAAATTATATATATATATATATATATACATATATATCTTTTTTAGTTATGATTAATATGGTTTCTATAGTTAGAGTTTGATTAGTTTTAAATTTAAATTTAATACTATGATTGTATTTAATTGTTGATTGTAGATTTAATTTTTTAACTGAATTTAATAGTTTATATTACTACACTATAAAGTTTCTAATGTTCTCCACATGGTAATCTCTATTTTATTTTTTACTTCTCTTTACAACCTCTTTGTTTTCCAATCAACGATTACTAATTGACGTTTAAATTTTTTTTTTATCTACTTTTTATTACTTTGTATTGGTTTTTTGCTACACAATCTCTCTCTCTCTCTCTCTCTCTCTCTCTCTCTCCATTAGCAACCTATCATTTTCCAAAAGTTGATGATGATTCTATGACATTAAATATGCATTATTAGTTTTTTATTTTTTTTATTTAGTGTTTCTAACTTGATTTGTTTTGTATTTCATTCTTCCTTTGATGCATTGGGTGTGAGAATGAGTGTTTTCCTAGCATTACTCCACTTAATGTGGACAATTTTATTTATTTAATTTAGGCAAAATATTATATTTTAAAATTTTTAAAATAAAAAAGGAGTGGAAATATAAATAATTTAATGATATATATGGGGGATGTAGCTAAATTTAAATGTTAAATAAAATGATATGAGAAAAAAATAAAAATAAAAAACATAACTGTGGGGGGTGAAAAGCCCAACCCGACGTATTGGGCCCAATACCCTATTTGAAGACCACTGTTGGTTCGAAGAGATGAAAACACTCGAGCAGAAGCCCATGTAAAAGGAGCATGGCTGGAGAGAAGCATGGTCATGATCCGAGGAGATGTTCAATGGGCCGAAGAGTCCGATATCCTCGGATCCGAAGAAGCTTGGTCCGACAGGTGTCTGGGAAGCCCAGGTGATCCCCCTGACAAATGTAATGGCGTGAATGAACCTCGGACACGCATGAGGATAGCAGGATCAGAGAAATATCTAGGAGACAGACTTTAACCACCGTATTAAATGCACCGCACCTACTCCTCTGGTCGCATTAATGTGGAGAAGACACCTGAACAGTGCACTCTCAGCTACCGCCACTCACACAAGGCTAAAGATGGTGCATGATGGGACATGCACTCAAGTGGGCGCCTAGATGATGAACAAGTGGACGGTGAAGATGAAGGAGGAGGGTACTATATAACAGAGAGATGTCTCTGATATGGGGGGATCGGAAATCAGAAGTAAAAAAGGAGAAAGCTCCATTACTGTAGCTCCAAGAATTGTAACCACAGTTTATTAAATACAAACTCCTTTTCAGACGTTATGTGTGCATCTGTCCGAGCACATTTGAATACAAATTTATCCACAAGCACTGCAATCTTATACTGTTAATTCATTTCTAGTCTAGCTCTTCCACCCACTCTCTACAAATTTATTGTCTTGGGTTCAATGGGCTCAAAATCCATACCATCTTGGGCTTGGGCTACAAAAATTGACCCTACAATAACAATAAACACTAACTTATCCAAATAATTCTATGTAATATAATAATTTTACATTCTTATATACTATTTTTAATTATTTGTAATGCAATATGATAATATTTAACAATCAAAACTTAAAACACAAAACTAAATCCCATCAACCAAAATAGAATTCTAAAGAACACAAAACTTTATCAAGCTAAAATAGAGATGCAATAAAAATAAAAATAAAAATCCACCGAAAAATTGAGGGAAAAAGAGTGGGAAATAACCACTTTTTTGTGAGAGAAAATTATGTAAAGAATGGAAGAGTAAATGACAAATTTATACTAAGAGGATGATAATAAAAAGAAATAAAATAAAGGAAGATAAAAGGAAAGAGGAAGAGTGATATCAAGGTAGAATGTTTGGGAAGATGAAAAGGTAAAGACAAGGAGAAAGGTTGGAGAAAGTGTAAATGTTAAAAAAAAAATGAGTACAATATGATGAGCACAATTTTCTTTTATTTGAATTAAATAAAATATTACATTTTTTTATTTTTTTAAAACAAAGAGAGAGAGAGAGAGAGAGAGAGAGAGAGAGAGAGAGAGAGAGAGAGAGAAAATATAAATAATTTAATGATAAGGAGGATGTGGTTGAATTTCAATATTGAGTAAAATAGAAGAGAAGAAAAAAAATAAGAAAAATTAAAAATATAACAATAAACACTAAATTATCCAAATTATACTATGTAATAGAATACTATTTTATTTTTATCTACCATCTTTAATTTTTTATAATGTAATCGGATAAAATTTAACAATCAAAGAGCAAAATAATAATAATAATAATAATAACTTAAAACACAAAACTAAATCGTGTCAGCCTAAATTAGAGTTCTTAAAAACACAAAAAATTATCAACCTAAAGCGGAGATGCAATAAAAAATAAAAATCCATCAAAACATTAAGAGAGAGAGAGAGAGAGAGAGAGAGAACCTTTTTGTGAGAGAAATCTATGCAAAAAATGGAAAAGAGTGATAAATTTATAGTAAGAGTGAAGGGATAAGAATGGACAAATATAGGAAGATGAAGGAAAAGATGAATAGTAATATTAAAGTAAAGGGTAGTAGGGAGATGAAAAGGTAAGGGAAAAAGAAAGGTTGAAGAAAGTGTAAATATTTAAAAAACAAGTGAATGTAAAAAAAATTATAGGAAAATTGGAAATAAAAAATAAATATATATAGATGTTAAAACCGACAAAGATGAATATGTAAAGTCAATAATATATATATATATATATATATATATGTAAGAGTAGGATTTGGATCTTGAACCCAAAAGGTGGAAGGATTCAGGCCCAAAGAGCCCAATACAATGAATTTGTAGAAAGTGGGCTTAAAAACTAGGTTTCAATGGATTGAACAACGCGCATAGTGGATTAAAGATAGTAAGAAAGTAAAGAAAACAAACTTTGTGCAAAGAAAGCCTTCCTCGGCAAAATTCGAGGAGAGTGGTCCTTGAGTATATTTCTTTTAAACTTGGATACAACTTCAGTTCTTATTGCTACAGTGTTTTCCCTACAAATTTCCCGATCCCCCATCCCGGGAGGATCCCTCACATTATATATCCTTTTTCTACTGATCCTGGCCCTTCGTTTGTTGATTATGCAAGCCACTACTCGAGTGCTTGTCCCATCAAACACCCTTCCCAGTCTTCTCCACATAAATGCGACCAGGGAGTTTGGTAAGACGCAATAAATGTGGTGGTAGCTTCCATCCCTCCAATCACGTCAGGGCTAACCCCCTCTCTAAAGCTCTTCCTCCCCAGTGTGGCCCTCCTCTGGTTTTACCGTCCGAGTGCATGGACTCCTTAACACGGTAATGGCCTCCTCGGCCATGGGTATGACATGTGGCACCATTATCTTGTTAAATTTCTGAACCCCACAATATATATATATCTTGTAAAAAAATATGAATAAATAATAATTATGTGACGAATGACGTGGCGATGAGGTGGTGCAATAGGAGCTCAACAGCAATAAATGCCACGCTTAATTCATTGGAATTCCTAATTCCGTAATCAAAATTGGAGTTTCTAATTCTCAAAATAAAATGATCATCAAATTGGTTTGAGAGAAATTTTCAATTCTCAATCTCTAAAAATGATCATAAAATAAAATTTCTTCAAAAGATTTTTCAATCCCCCAATTAATTTTGGATACTTCAATCAAAACATCATTACTTGGTAAAATTTCTATAGAGATGCAAATGAAGGAAATGAAAATTTGTATGGACATTCAATTTCTCAAAAAGAGTCTTTGGTTCAATTTCCATAAAAAAAATTGGTCATTGACTTATCCTTGAGATTAAAATAAATTATCTCACTCAAAAATAAAATTAAGTCAGTGCTTAATTAAATACCAAGTATTTGACTTAAATGTTCAGCACTTAAAGTGGACAAAACCACATTTGAGGATTTTAATTCTAAAACCTCAACTTACTAACTACGAATTTGCTTGATCCCCACCAAGAGTTCGTAGGCAACCTAAATACATTATTAGGTGCAGCCACAAATAAATAAAAACCCATATCCCCTCATACAAAAAAAAAATAAATAAATAAATAAACTCATGTACAAAGACAAAGTGGTTGGAATTCATCCCTTGAAATAATGGGTTGTAATTAAGAGATACGTTATCTTGAATGGGCACCACTTACATGAATAAAACCCATATGACAAAATGCTTATGGGTGAAATTATGTTTGATGGATTTTACTGTATAACAATTTTTGTTAAACAGGAGAAATGTTACTACTGCTACTACATCTTTCTTTTTTCCTTTCTTCTTGTTTTTGTTTTTTCCCAAGTATGTTATTGTACATACCTTTGCACATGTTGGTTGGCTTTTTTTTTTTTTTTTCAATATCAAACGACAACTTTATTTATTTATTATTAGTTTTTCTTTTACTAAATGTTTTATTAGTTGTGTTAGTTTGTAATTTTGTAGTAATTAAAAAATTACTTTTTATAACCTATTAAACAATTGTTTTTAAGTACTAGGGACATGAAAGTAAATTTATATAAACTACATTTTCTTAGACGTGCCAAACAAGCAGGTCGGGTCGATCGAGTTCGAGTTCGAGTTCGGAAAAAAAAAAATAGGTTCAGGTCAAAATAGGTCATTTTAGGCTTGTTAGAATTGAGTCTGGTCAATCAAGTTGTGGGTGGGGTTGGGTTAACCCGTATTTTTCACATGAATTTTTTTTTAAAAAGTATATTGTAAAGTGTAATTATTTCTAAAATTAAATAAGGTGTAGGATAGAAAATTTGATATAAATGTTTTGAAAATACAGTTAGCTAAAATAAAAAATTTAAAGTAAAATTTTATCCTAAAAAAAAAAAAGAAAAAAAAAAGAAAGAAAGTAAGTTGCTACCTTGAAGGTTTGGATGTTTGATATCCAAACTGATACATAGAACCGAAATAGGGTTGCAAAGACATGATTTTTGTATAACATGAATACAATTGAACTTTTTTCTTAGAGATATCCAAACCTTGAAGGTTTGTATGTTTGATATCCAAAGTCATACGTAGAATTAAAATAACGTTTGTAAGACACGATTTCTGTTTCATCCTTAGATCGACAACCCAAAATTGTGAAAATGAGGAGTGTGAGAAAGAGAGAGAGAAAAAAAAAAGAGAGAATATTAAAACGATAGAAAATTATATTTTACCATCCTAAATTATATATTGAATTACACTTTACACCCTAAACTTTTTAGAATACACAATTAGTACCATAAACTATAACTCGTGTTACATTTAGAATCCCGCCATGAATTCTGTTGTTATCATGGATGTAAAGAAAAATTTAAAGTACAAAGTGTAATTGAGAGTATTGTTTAGAGATACAAGATAACAACAGAATTGACAACATGATGCAAAGTGTAACACGAGTTATAGTTTAAGGTACTAACCGTGTATTATAAAAGTTTATGGTACAAAACATTATTTGAAGTATAGTTTAAGGTTTTAAAGTGTAATTATTTCTAAAATAAAATCTAAGTGTAGAATAGAAAATTTGATGTGAATGTTTTGAAAAGACAGTTACCTAAAATTTTTATAAAAAAAAATTCAAAGTAAAATTTTATCCTAAAATAGAAAACAAAAAAAAAAAAGTAAGTTGCTGCCAATGCGCTATGAGTGTGACTGCTCTCATAAACACTTTGTTCTCCGTCCATCCCATCCACTTCTAATTCCACAGTACCACTATTATATTTTTTAGATTTAAAAAAGAAATTCTACATTTTATTTATATATAAAATAAAATGTAATGTTACTAATATAGACTTGATTTTGTCCGTGTATTGCATCCGACGACTCCGTAGCATAGGCGCATAGCCCATTATTAAAAAGGGGAAAAAAAAGAAAGTCATTCAATTCAATTCTGAATTTGTTATAGGCAGGCAGAGATGCGTCTTTGTGTGTTTGTGTGTGGAGAGTGGTATCTCATATCTGCTCTACACGTTATATTGTGAAATGTTAATAATGGTGGTGATGATGATGTTGATTAGAAAAAGTCCAAGAACAGCCACCACCAGGAGTAGCCGTCCCAAAAGTAAACGCATGATAATAGTATAAAGATATTATAAAAAGGAAAGTTTAGTATATTTAATATATATTAATCTCATCTCATCCTCCAACGTCAACGTCACTGAACTCACTCTCTCCCTTCAATTCAATCTTCATCCGTCCCTTTTGCAAGGGTCAACGGGGTGTTCACTACTACTTGCGAATTGCGATCCATCATCTCCATCTGGACCATCTCAGATGTGGTGGTACAAGGATTATTATTATTATTATGACCCTTGTTCACAATTACAACACAGCAGAAGCAGTAGCAGGTACTACAACCACAACCACAACTGCTCTTTTTCTCAATCACTGTTACTGTTACCATTTGTTGTTGTTGTTGTTGTTGTTGTTGTTTCTTCTGATCCTATTTTGCTATTGTTCCGATGAGAGAGGCTCGGCCATATATGGTTGTGGTCCAGTTGGTAATACCTCTCTTCACACTTGTAGTTTTATTTTGCTTCTTTGTTGTTTCCTCTGCCGCCACCTGCAACCTAGATGATCGTGACTCTCTTTTGTCCCTCAACATATCAGTAACACCTTCCCATCCTCGTCTCAACTGGTCTGAGTCTGTGGATTGCTGTCTTTGGGAAGGGATCCTTTGCGATGATATTGATAATTCTTCTCGGGTCACCTCTCTTCGTCTACCCTCCAGAGGCCTCAGGGGGACCCTCAACCTATCTATCACAAACCTTACCTATCTCTCTAACCTCAATCTCTCCCGCAATACCCTCTCCGGTCCTCTCTCTTCTGGCTTCTTCTCTTCCTTTAATCACCTCCAGTTCCTTGATTTGAGCTATAACCATTTCTCCGGGGAATTACCATCATCTTATAACGACACCACTGTCCCTGTTCCTTCCCTGCAGACACTTGATTTATCAAGCAATCGCTTCAATGGAACAATTCCATCTTCATTCCTGCACTCAGTAGTGGGGCCTTCCTTGATTGGCTTCAATCTTAGCCACAACAACTTCCAGGGCTCTATCCCCACCTCTACTTTGTGCAGCAACTCTTCTACTTCCTCTTCCTCCCTCAGGTTCTTGGATTTCTCCTTCAATAATTTCGATGGCCAAATTTCGAATGGACTAGGATTGTGTTCCAAGCTAGAGATTTTCCGAGCGGGTTTCAATTCTCTCCCAGGACAGCTCCCATCTGACATTTATGATGTTGCTGGACTCCAAGAGATGTCTTTACCTCGTAATAAACTTTCTGGAAACATTGATCGTCGCATCCTCCGCCTCACCAGCCTCAGAAGCCTTGAACTCTACTCCAACCTGTTCGAGGGCCCAATTCCTCCTGATATTGGCCAGCTCTACAACATGGAAAATCTGCAACTTCACATCAATAACCTCACTGGTTTTCTGCCCTCATCTCTGGGGAATTGCATCAATCTCACCACATTGATTTTACGAGTCAACCATTTGGCAGGTAATCTCTCCACCTTCGATTTCTCCCTATTTGTCCGCCTCACCACCCTTGACCTCGGCAACAACAACTTCACTGGTAACTTCCCACCAAGCCTCTACTTATGCAAGTCACTGACAGCAATTAGATTGGCCAGTAACCAGCTAACAGGACAGCTCTTGCCTGACATATCTGCCCTGCAATCTCTGACTTTCTTCTCAATTTCAATCAATAGCCTAACAAACATCACTGGGGCCATGAGGAATCTGATGGGCTGCAAGAATCTCAGTACTGTCATATTCACCAAGAATTTCTTTGGTGAACCAATACCTTATTATGATGACAACACCATGGATGCATATGGATTCCAAAATCTCCAAATTTTAGGTTTGGGTGGTTGCCAATTCACTGGTCAAGTGCCCAACTGGATTGCTAAGCTTAAGAAAATCGAGGTCTTGGATTTGTCTTTAAATAATCTCACAGGTACAATTCCTGGTTGGTTGAGTAGTCTGCCTCGTCTTTTCTACATAGACTTGTCTTGTAACCTCCTTGTAGGAGAATTTCCCCAGGAGCTCTGCCAATTGCCAGCTCTTGTGTCACAACAGGCTTATGATCAAGAGGATAAGACTTTTCTAGGATTGCCTGTCTTTGTCATGCCCGGCAATGCTACCATTCAACAGTACAATCAGTTCTCCAACCTTCCTCCAGCTATATACCTTGAAAACAACAGCCTAAGTGGCAATATTCCTCTTGGTATTGGCCAATTGAAGGTTCTTCATGTGTTGGATCTCAGCTACAACAACTTCTCTGGCAACATTCCGGATCAAATTTCTGATCTCTCTAACTTGGAGAGATTGATTCTCGCCAGAAACCATCTATCTGGTGAAATCCCTGCTTCACTTACAATTCTAAATTTCTTATCTTCATTCAGTGTTGCAAACAATGATCTTCAAGGACCAATACCAACCGGTGGTCAGTTTGATACCTTTACCATTTCCAGTTTTGAAGGGAATCCAGGGCTGTGTGGCACAATCATGCTGCGTTCTTGTCAAAGTCAACAAGGAATTGAAACTCGTATAGGCTCAAACAGAAAGCTTATTGCCGGAGTCACCATTGCAATCATTTTTGGCACTGGTTTTATCATCACTGTGCTAGCACTGTGGATAATGTCCAAGAGGAGGATTATTCCGAAAGGGGACACTGACAAGACTGATTTGGATTCAATTTCTAGCAACTCTAATCCACTGGTTCCCATTGAGGTTGACAAGGATACCAGCATAGTAGTAATGTTCCCAAACAAGGCCAACGAAATCAAAGATCTTACCATATCCGAAATCTTGAAAGCCACAGACAATTTTAGTCAAGCAAACATCGTAGGCTGTGGGGGTTTTGGTTTGGTTTACAAAGCAACATTAGCAAACGGCACCAAGCTGGCTGTTAAAAAACTCTCAGGAGACCTGGGACTGATGGAAAGGGAATTCAAAGCTGAGGTAGAGGCTCTCTCCACAGCCCAACACCAGAACCTGGTTTCCCTGCAAGGTTATTGCATGCATGAGGGCTCTCGGCTACTAATGTATACCTACATGGAGAAAGGAAGTCTGGATTACTGGTTGCATGAGAAGGCTGATGGTGCGTCTCAACTGGATTGGCCAACTCGGCTGAAAATTGCACAGGGAGCAAGCTGTGGGGTATCTTACATGCACCAGATATGTGAGCCACATATTGTGCATCGTGACATCAAGTCCAGTAACATCCTCCTTAATGACAATTTTGAAGCACATGTTGCAGATTTCGGTTTGTCCCGATTGATTGATCCTTATCAGACTCATGTTACAACTGAGCTTGTTGGTACATTGGGTTACATTCCCCCAGAGTACGGGCAATCATGGGTGGCCACTTTGAGGGGAGATGTTTACAGCTTTGGGGTTGTCATGCTTGAGCTGCTCACCGGGAAGAGGCCTATGGAGGTATTCAAACCAAAGACGTCAAGAGAGTTGGTTGTTTGGGTGCACCAAATGAGGAGTGAGGGCAAACAAGATGAAATCTTCGATCCTCTCCTTGGAGGGAAGGGTTATGAGGAGGAGATGCTACAGGTGCTTGATGTGGCCTGTATGTGTGTCAATCCAAATCCTTTCAAGAGACCAACCATTCAGGAAGTTGTCAATTGGCTGGAGAATGTAGGGGCAGCCCCCCAAGAACAAAATAAGGATTAGTATATATTGCACCTAAACACATCCCCTGAACATATATACTTACCCAAAAAAAATTTACATTTATCAATGCAGATTTTGTCTAAGTTCACCTGTTGGAATGAGTTTTATCTTGTTATGTTGCTTCAAAAATGTATCAAGAAACTATTATTACCTGCTACACTCCTTAGGAACCTTGAAGTAGAAACTGTAGATCTATGATTACAATTGTAAATTGTAAGAACTAGATTACAATTGTAAATTGTAAGAACTTGTCAAACGTGTGTAATGAGAAAGCAGTGACCTATTCATTCATAAAATAGCGGCTTTCAGCCTCTAGGATATGATGTCCATTTTAGAGTTTTGCTACTGTTCTCATAACCTGTCAGTTAAAGAACTAAATTAGAAGCAAGTATGCTACCTACATTGAAGTAAACAATGACATGATTAATTTTGTTCATCTGGATTCCCAGGTCTGATATTTTGGGAGCAACACTTTCAACTGGGGTCTCCCAAATTTCTTTGTTTTCTAATTGTAGAGACTATCCAAATAACTGCATTGTTGCAGATCTTTTATCTTCTCTAGCTGACCACTGATTTTTATTTTTCCCCCCTTTTTTGCTGAATAACAGTCAATAAACAACACAAAAACAAAACAATAATACAACAAAAGGGAACAAAAGAAACTGTTTTGGGGGGGGGGGGGGGGGGGGGGGGGGGGGGGGGGGGTGGGGTTGTATACCTTGTGAGATCTCGCCAGAAGAGAGGGTCAAGGGCTCCACTGGATGTGCAAAGCAAGGCCCAAGAGACTAAATGGAAGCCTAATTAATGAATATCAGTGTTTTTCTAACATGTTTCTTGGATGTAATCGTAATTTAAAAGCATTCCTGAACAGTACTACACGTTCTTCAATGAAGTAACTATGCAATGGATCTACTATGATTGATGATTCTAATAGATCTATGAGGATCTGAGTAATATCCAGTTTTTGATTTCACCATTCTAATTCAATAATACCGTTTCTTGACTAACGTTAAAAGAGTTTTTTCTTTTGCTTTTTCTTTTTCTTTTTTTTTTTCGAATTTGTGGTACATGGATGTGTGGGCGTCACCTGTATATTTGAGTGGCCCTGTTATCTTCCCATCCTTTGTAAAACTTGCAAGTATAAAATTTTCCCTTAAAAATGTCGTGGTTTGTTAAATTGCTGGAAGTTTACAAATAACTAGCCGCAGATCCATACAATGCGTGAAAATATAAATATTATTAATGATGTGTAATATATAAAAAGTAACAATTTCTTCAAGTATTGTCTATTTAAAAAAAAAGATTTGTACAAGTATTTTTTTTATCTTTTTATCTCTACACATATATCATTTTATTATTATTTTTTTATGTTTGATTAATTTTTTTTTAAGGTGAACCTTATTCTTCCAACTTCTATTGTAGTCTATTATATTTACTTAATATACAACTAAATTTTATAAGTTTCAAATTTATTATTCAAATTTCTCATCTCTTAAGAAATAAGGAAATTATCATAATAACTAAACTCAATACAAAATTACAATATTGTCTTAACCAAAATTAAAATGAAACTAAAGGAATAAATAATAGGCTTTATAATAATTTATTACCCAAACAATTGATAGGCATATTCAAATTCATGTTCCCAAAAAACCTAAGTATTAACCCAAACTAAAATTCAACCAAAGTTATAAAAGGGAAAGAGAAGACTTTTTTGATGGGATATTAAAAAAACACACACAATACCAAAACACATATTAAAAAAAAAAAAACCCATCAACCTTAGTTAGAGTTATAAGAAAGAATAAAAATTCACTGAAAGAAAGTAGAGAGAGAATGAGAGAGAGAAAGTATTCACAGTTTTGTTTGAAAAAAATATGAATTGAATGAAAAAACGATATCAAATTTATACAAAATAAAATGAGTAGAAGAAGAGTTAAAATATAAAAAAGATGAAGGAAGTATAACGGTAAAGTAGTGGGGAGACTAAAAAGGCAAAAAGGAAAAAGAAATGTTAGAAGAAGTGTAACAGTAGGTATGTGAACTAATAGAAAGAAGAAGAGTTTTTTTTTTTGAAAATAGGGAGAAGAAAAGTTTAAATAGAGAAAAGAAAATATAAAAATAAATGATGACGTGGCTCAACAGAAGCATAGCAATAATAAATGTTAAGCTTCAGCTTTTAGTAATATATAGATATAGATATAGATATAGATATGAACTGTTTGCTAGAGAACAACATGTTTAACTACTGAATGTGAAAATAATTTGATGTTATTTGTGAAGACCCCTGGTCCAGTAAAATTTAGCTTCTTTCATACACTTATTTGTACTAACAAAATACAAATTTGTACAAAAAATTGACGCTTGCATACTAAAATTAATGCAACCATATATTACAGTATTATATTGATGCTGCTCGTAATCATTAAGAATTTGGGAAATAGTTGATCTCTTTCTCTTTTTCTTTTTTACTTCTTGTGTTCTTAAACTCCTTTCTTAATTTACTTTTAGACCCAGTACAGGTCACAAGCAGTCATATTTGAGAGCCATTGCATAGTTGGAGTACAATCGAAAAGCACATTCACAATCCTTTTGGTGCAACATGTGCCTTTCAATTATGTGCATCTATGCTCGCTTAGAACAACTAACGCTGTCACCTGTAGACACCAACGGGATCCTCACATCACCCACCTAAAAGTTGGTTTCTGTAAGTTTGACAAGGATTGGAAGGGCAAAGTACATGAAGATAAGATAGAAAAGGATAGAAGAATTTAGGAAACCTTGGGCTTACTCTTCCGAGTAATATGTATAATTTAAGTCGGAATGACATTCCTGCTGCTGATAAAAGGTTATGATGAGCAATCCAATTGACAATCATATGAGCAAACTACCTTGAAAAGGGAACTCTTTTTTTTTTTACTGTTCCTACCAAACCAATCCCCCCCCCCCCCCCCCCCCCCCCAAAAAAAATACACCCAAATAAGAAAAGAAAGCTGGATTGTGTACATTTATCTCTCGACCAAACTATACAAAAGCTAGTCAGATTGATGTCTCAGTGATGTTCAATCTCCATAATGTTCAGAATGTCTTATAATCATTGAAATGCACTCTTTTTCCCCTTTACCAGGATGGTATCACTATTAAACTTATTTGATAAATGAGCATATCTAATCATTTTGCTGCAGATAGCAAGTGTTGCCAATCTTATGTCCCATAGTTCCTTCATTGCTATCCGTTAAGCATTTGATTACTCAACTTTTCTTTATTCTTATTCTCTTCCTTCTTTTTCTTCCTTTAAATAAAATACATGGGAACTTTGAAGTCAATTAAACAATTTATTGACGATGATCTTCTGGCCCAACAGATACTCGTTAGGAACTTCAGTAGAATTTAGACATATAGATAGGACCCTGGTTCCATTTAGTGTGTCTTTGTGACTGATTTTTTTTAGTTGGTTTGAGGCTTAATTATATAAACTATGCTTGCTCAAAGGTATATACTGATTAGTGAATAAGTTGAATAAGAGTGACAATTTTCAGACCAGGCATATCAACATGCCTATATATAGTTGGGTGTGTATAGATCTCAGTTTCTTGATTTTCAATTGTATCCAATGGAAGCATCAATCAAGTAATGTTATGTCATATTTGAAGTCAACACACACACACACACACACATATATATATATATGTATATATCAGACTATACTATTTACTAGTAGTCAATGTTTGTGCATCTTTTACGTGCATTGTATTGAACTTTTAGTTAATGTAGTTGGTTTGGATCCAAATGCTTGACTTAAATCACACCGAACTTACAACATGAGTCTGAACTTTCATGTTCTGCAGTCTGGACTCTGTTTCACAGTCAAGTAGTCTGTAATATTCTTGTCTAGTGTGTGCAATGGAAAATAAAATCAAGTCGGAAAATTTATCATGAAAATTGTAGATTCCACCTGACTGCTGATCCAATAAAATGGGTACCAAAATTATATTTCAGGGCAATCATCATCACCTACTGACTTAATAGAACCTCTAAGTTCTCTTCCCTCTCTTTGATGCCTCGTGGACATAGCAATGCTTCCCAAATATGGACGTGGGACAGAAATTGGTAAAAAAAATGCTAATGCCTCTCCTTTGCACATCCTGTGCATGTCCATGTGGCAGTCCGTTGTTGCCCAGAGTGTGTCAGGCAGTGCTCAAAGTAGTGTCAGTGTGTGAGACGTTTCTGGCTACACACAGTGAGCAGTGATCTGGGACTATGTAAGTATTACTCTGAAGTGGCTGCGTGTAAGTCCTCCATGAGTCAGAATTTGAGCCTGTAATTGAGGCTAAACACGGAGTTTTAGGCATTTATTTGACGATGCGTGGGACCATTCATTGGCTGCTAATAACTTTTCACTTCCAAATGCATCAATGCAGAAGAAACAATCTCAATGCGATGATGATCAATACATGGTAATTCTATGTGAATTTATAATAGTGATATGTTTTTATGTATGCTCTTGACCATCAGTTGCTGAAAATATCAGGAATCTTTTGCTTTTTGTTCTGACTCTTCTCACCTTCTCCATTGTCCACAATGTTTTACAATCCCCTTCCCATCAGTCGATTCTTTGGAAGTTTGCGTGGAGTTCCAAAAGTGCCTTCAAAGGTTAATTTTTTTGTGTACGGCGGCATTGAGTAGAATTTTGGGGGATTTTTGGGATTTAGCATAGTAAGGGGGTTCTATATAGTAAGTTAACTAACGTTTGAAATAATTAAGGAAAATAGCATCTCGAGTTTTAGAAATTCAAGATCTATTTAAAAATTGACTGTTAGAAATTTGCTTTCCAATTGCTGTGCAGTTGCTGAGTTGGACTAAAATGCCACATAGATCTTAAGTCTTAGAGACTTGTTTTCTACAAAATAAAAATTGAGTCTTAAAGACTCGATTTTCTGAAGGGAATTTTTTTTATTCTCATAGATATCGAGTGTTAGAAACTCGATATTTAAGAAAAAATTGCATAGAACTCAAGTCTTATAGGGCTCGAGTTCTGCTAGGAAAATTTCTATAAACAAAGATACATGCATCAGTCTACAAAATTTTATAAACATAGATAAAAATTTTATCAGCCCTCACTCTCTCACCCATACACTCAGCCTCACTAACTCACTGCCTCACTCACCCGTAATTCTCACACCACATTGCCTCTCACTCTCACTCACCACATTGCCTCTCTCACTGCTCCTCCCTCTCAACAAATTCATATCTGAGGTAAGGGTTTTTTTTTATTTGATTGTCATTGTAGTTGGATATTATTTGTTGTTGGGGTGGGTTAAAGAGTATTTATTTGCATGGTTTTTTTTATCAAAATTTTATTCATCATTTCTAGGCACTTATTTTTATCATGATCTTACAAGTTTTTGGACTTTATTCATCATTGTTTTGGGTACGAAATGGGTAGTGAATGAATTGTAATGAATGGGTATGTAATCATGCTCTTTGAATGGATATGAAATGGGTATGTAATGAAATGAGTGGCTTACTCCCTTCGAATGAATTCTAATGAAATGGGTATGTAATTCATGCTCTTTGAATGTGTAATGAAATTGCTTTTTTTGTATTGAGTATGAAATGGGTATGTAATTAGATAAAATGTTGTATACTTTTACAAGGATTTTGGCTTTTTTTTTTTTTTTTTTTTTTTTTGTATTGGGTATGAAATGTGTAACAGATGTGTAATAAAATTCATACCCTTTGAATGAATTGGAATTTGTATTTTGTGTAGTTAGACTAGATAAAATGTTTTTTAACTAACATAGTAACTTGACTCTAACAGGTTCACAATGCCTGAAATTGATATAATCCTATACCACGATGGTTCGCTTAAGAATGCCAATGCGAACAAGGGATTGCCATTTGAAGGGCTGGGTATAAAGTTCTATTATACCCAAATTGATCGTAGGTTGAAGACCCTTGATGAATTGAAGATGATAGTTATGGAAGAATTGTGTGCGAATCCTGCTGTACACAACATACAAATTACTTATCGTATGCCACATGAAGTCCTGAAGCACCGGATTAATTACAAGTATATGGCGATAGAAACAAACAAACATGTAAAGATCATGTTTGACAAGTTGGAGAGAATACCTGAAGTAAATGGTATTGAGTTGTACATACAGTTGGAGTCATGTGCAGAAGTTGGTATCGAGGAAATCCAACAAACAACCACAAGTTTACAAGTTACAGTTTCGGATGCTCAATATGAGTATTCTACACATGTAGAGGATGATGATGTTCATGCCAATGATGACAATGACGATGATGATGATGACTATGTTGATGAGACTACTGCCATTAACAGTGAAGATTTTGTGGATAGAGATGAGTTTGAAAAAAGGATTAAACGAGGGGACTTTGGGGACTTTGAGAGGGACATTGATGACAATGAGACATTAGACGGTAGTGAACCTGATGCAGATAATGTTATTAGTGTCCAAAACATTACGAACACAATCCCTGCCTACGCATCTCCTGCCTTGTCATTTTCTGCAAATACTTGAGAAAATATGGTTGATCCTTCACATATTGAGATACCATTTGTGTCTACTTGGAGAGAGGGGATGAATTTGTGCGAAGGGTTGACTTTTGCCAATAAAGTGGAGGTGAAGCGCGTATTAACAATTTGTGCCCTCAAGGAAAACAAACATTTTATGATTAGTAAGTCGACAAAGAAAAAAATTTGTGCGAAATGTGTGGATGAGTCATGCAAATGGTATGTTTGCACAGTCATAAAGCCCAATCTCCACGGACTATCGATAGTTACCATGTATGTGGGTCCTCACACATGTATACCGATTGGGGTGCGAAATGATGGTAGAATGATGAATTATAATTTTATTGCATTAGACATCCTTAAGAAGTTATGTGAGGATCACACTACCCCAATTAAGCATCTCAGATCTATGATAGAGTTGAAATATGAGGGCCATAAGCCTTCTTACTACAAGGTATGAGATGCGAAACAAAAGACAATTGGGAAGATGTTTGGGAATTGGGAAGAGTCTTACCAAAGGTTGCAAAAGTTACTAATGACATATATTGATCAGGATCCGACAAAATGGTGTTCTATCGTACCACACCTACCAGTGAAGATGACACTATATTTTTGCATTATGTGTTTTGGTCTTTCGGTCCATGCATTGATGGATTCAAATATTGCAAGCTAGTTATCAGTATTGATGGGACCCATTTGTATGGTAAATATCAGGGAAAGTTGTTGGTCGCAATGGCAACCAACGCTAACAACAAGGTATTCCCTCTCGCCTTTGCTGTTGTGGATTGTGAGCCAGGGTCCAGTTGGAGGTGGTTTTTACAATGCCTCAGAGATACGATTGGCCATGTGATACCTGACAAAGGCATTTGCATAATTTCTGACCAACATATCGGTATCAAAAACGCCATTGCAAACTAGCCTAGAGGGGATGATGAAAGAACACGGGTATTTCATAGATATTGCCTTCGACATGTTGCTAGCAACTTCAACACACATTTTCAGAACTCGACTCTAAAGTCAGCGGCGTTGAAAGCGGGATATGCTACTCAGGTAGTTAAATTTGATACCATAATGGAGTCCATTAAGCAGGTGGAAATTGAGGCCATTAGGAATAAGAAGGTGACAGGGAAGGATGGCAAGGAAAAGGAAAAAGATTATCTTCCATACACTTACCTAATGAGCGAGTCTGTGGATATGTGGACCCAGTCACATGATGGTGGGAGACGTTTTGGGGCAATGACAACCAATATATTAGAGTGCTTCAATGGTGCACTGAAAGGTGCACAGGGCCTTCCTATTACCGCAATGGTTGAATTCACTTGGTCCAAACTTGTTGAATATTTCCACAACCGGCACAAAGAAATTACTCATGAGTTGTTGGAGGGTAAGAAATGGAGTACATATGCCTTCTCTACGTGGGAGGGAAATAGGCGTAAATCTGAGAAACACTATCTCAAGGCATTTAGCAATCAAAATATGATATATCAAGTAGTTACTTCACTCAACATGTGTAGCACAGGAGGGAGAAACCATAGTTATGAAGTTCGATTACTAGAAAGAACATGCAGTTGTGGGAAATGGCAAAACATAGGAATCCCATGTTCACATGAAATTAGAGTATGTGATGCGGTAAAGATTGATTCGACCACATATATTCACCTATGTTATAGTTTGGACTATGCCCTTAACACTTACTCACATGCATTTGCAGTTCCTAAGTTAGAGTCATTGCAGAGGGATCCTATGGAGCCAAAGTGGTTGTCTAATCCAGCATTGTTGCGGGCCAAAGGTCGACCAGTGAAGTCAAGAATAAGGAATGAGATGGATGGAGTGAGGACTAAGGATCGAGAAGCGGGACGGCGGAGGGAGGACGCAGATTTGATACAAAGTCAACCCAAGTAGACATGTGGATTGTGTCATGCTTCCGGGCATAACCGCAGAAAATGTCCGCAGTCCCGTGTCGCTTCCACAAGCGGTCATGTTCCAAACTAGGTAGGTGACAGATGGCAAAAAGTTCTGGATCGGGTTGTTCATTCTATGTTTGTCTAATGTTTACTATCTTGTCTCTTAACGTGATTAGTCTACGTTTTTCAGGCATGCTTCCATGGACGACGTTTTTCTTGTGCGGACCGCCGATCTTAGGAAAAGTGACTACGTTGTATCGGCACCATTAAATTTTTGGTTTTTGTTGAATGTACTTGTAATTCTCTATCCAATGTACCTCTATAAAGATTGTGATTTGAGTAGAATGGTTAGAACTGCAAATTAAGTGTGGTTGGGCATGTTTAGAATGTTGATATATTGAGAATGCCTTTTGCTGTGATGTAAGTGCATTTACATTGTAAAACTGTGTTTACGCAGAGAGCGTAACAGTTTCTATAGTTTGGTGCCTATTGACAACGCCTTTTGATGTAATTTAAGTGCATTTACATTCTCAACTTCTCTGCCTCTCAATGAGTGTTTGTGGATTACATTCTCAACTTCTCTATCTTTATTTCTCAGCAGGTACATGCACACATTTCAGTTTCTGGTTTGCCTGCATGTCCAGGAAAAAAAAAAAAAAAAATTCCCAGTAAACTCGAGTTTCATAGACTCGAGTTCCACTTAGTGTGAATGCTCCAAAAATAGAGCATGCTCTCTGCCTGGTTTGCCTGCACGTACAGGGGAAAAAAAATTTATAGTGAAAGTCGAGTTTCACAGACTCGAGTTACACTAGTGTGAACACTCAAAAAACAGAGCAAGCAATCAGTCTGAAACAGAGTATTTTTGCAAATGAGTAAATCTCGAGTTTTTAAAACTCACTTTTGAATCTTGATTTTCAAATACTCGAGTTCTTCTCATATATATATTTTTTTAATCTCGCTTTTTCTTTTTCTTTTTCGTACATGTCAATTTTTTTCCTGATTAGATGCTTGCTGGAACTCGAGTTTCAAAGACTCGATTTTTTCTGATTTTTTTTTTTTTAAATCTCACTTTTTTTTTTTTTTTCTTTTGTACATATGAGCTTTTTTTCTTAGCTAATGCAAATTTTTCTTGTTGTTGCTTATTGCTATTTACGGTAGGTTATATGTTTTCACAATGGCGAAGTCAGAAATTTTGAGTTGGGGGGCCAAACTATTGTGTCAAGATAAACTCAAATCACAAATAGACACTACCCTAAAAATGAGAGGAATATATATGTGTGTGTATGAAAATATAAATTTTAATTTGCTTATTCTAAAGTAAGTTATATACATATACACAAATTATCAACTTTAATATGTATATATATGCTCCTAGACACAAGATCTTCTTTATAAAAGAAACTTATAATCTTAAGTATATAAACTGAACGGTTTTAGACCCCTTAACCCAATCAGATTAGCCTAGTTAATTAGCCAAGTGATTAACTTAGTCAAATTATGTCAATCTAGGTTATCACAATCAAAAAATCATATCAAGAATATAAAGCAGCGGAAATATAAATAACACAATGATATGATCACCCAGGAAACCACACGATAAAAACCTGGGGAGGATTTGACCTAGCTATCCTCAAGGTAAACTGAATCCACTATACGAAAGAATCGAAGTTCATACAAAAGGACTTACAAGCTCCCCGCTTGACTTCCTAATGCTACCCACCAGTAGAACTTACTGACACGACCACGTGCAAGCTCCGAATCCACGGACTCCTTCTTTCTTGGATTCTCCAATCAGCTACAAGCACCCACACTTGTTATTCTTTAAGCTCCAATGGCAGCAACCGAGTTGATCATCAAGATGTTGATATTATCTCTACCTTGAAAACCCTAAGTTTATGTGAAGGAAAGCTCCTCAATGATCTCACAAGAGATTCACACAAACCGTAATGTATGAGCAACAATACAACAAAGGCAACTCTTAAAAACGTGGCTAGGGTTTTGCCTTTTATACCTAGGGTAAAAACAGAAAACCCAAAACGTTTAATGAGTTAGGGCTGAGTTGGAAAATTCTGCAGAAAAACATTCTGGCCAACTTTCGATCGATCGAGTCTAACTTTCGATCGATCGAGCCAGGCCGAAATGCACCAATGCATCTGCAGTCTCTCGATTCCAACTTTACATAAAATATATAACTTTGAGCAAGCCTAAACATATTGTTTTGATCATGGTTTGCCAACATTACACATTAGATTTCTAAATACATAAATTCCTAAATCTTTAGAACCTAACAAACTCCCCATTTGGCAATCCGTGACAAAACACAAATTAAAAGCTCAAAGTTTACAAGTAAAAGCCCTTTACAAAAATAATGCTCATAAACACAAATTCAATCCTAACTACTATCCATCAATTGCAAGTGTAGACAGTAGCTCAATTGAATCAACCTGTATATTCCTGAAACACTCAACAAATGCATAAACGCATGTGTGACAGAAAACAATAAATAAACAGGTATAACATTCTTGTATGATTCACACAACACATAATAAAGACATATATCAATGAACAACTCATAAATATAAATCAATAAACAGTGAATCACAAGAAACAAGAATCATGTATATATCATGTATATCAAAAACAATGTTACTCCCCCTAACATGAATAGCCCCAAAAATGATATACAAAGTGAAGCACCTAGATACAATCTAAAAACTCCACTAGCTCCTCAAAACAAAAAATATACTCCCCCTCTCTACAAAAACTCCTCTACAAGACAAAACTCTACTCCCCCTTTTTGTGACGGAGTGCCAAAGGGCAATCATAAGCCATCATCAAAAGGAGGTGGTGAGGGTGAACGAAGATGTGCTAAGTTGGCTCGCAGAGCACGAATCTCGTCAAGCAAGTCCACCAAAATTTGACTATGAGCCGCCTGAACGGTCATAACAGTCTCCAAGGTACGACGTACATCAAAGTCATCCGAAGGAGGTGGAGGAACATCAGCAGCAGCAGCATCGCCAACAGGATCAGGTACATCCTCACCAGCAAGACCTGTAGAAGAAGAAGGAGGAGGTGCGGTACCAGAAGGCTCAGACCTAGGGTGTTTAGAGCCAACTCGAAGGTGAGCAGCCCTTTGTCTAAGAAAAGACGCACCTATAGGAGCAATAACATGTACGGGCTCAGAAGAAGGAAAACCACCAAGATCAAGATATAACAAAATCTTATGAATAAAAATAGGATGGACAAGAGCATGAGAAGAAGATGAACTCCTATAAACATCGTTCAAAAAACGAAGAAACAAATGAAGAAAGCTAATAGGAGCATCTGTAACCAGAGCGTATAAAAAGACACACCGCTCGAGAGGAATGGTGTGAAGATGAGAAATGGGCCAAATAGAATGACAGGCTATCCTAAAGAAGAGATAGTGCAACTCAGATAGCTCAGCAGAGGTGATCCTAGGATCAGAACCCCACTGGATAGAAGACCTAGTGATGTAAGACATGACATCACTCAACAAGGGAGACTCATCATAAGGGTAGACAGGATGCTGGACCAAAGGTACCCCTAGAGCATCAGCCACTACCGTAGGAGTAATGATGTACTCTACGCCTCGTATCCAACTCTTTACCAAAGTGTTGGAATCATAGACGCGGATAGAGATGTTCGAAAAGAACTCTCTAATCAGGGTAGCTGGAGGAGGAGGATCAGAAACATCCAACAAAGGTAACCAGCCCCGACGCTCAAAATTTGCCCTAATGGCAGGATCAAGCTCATCTAAAAGAACAGTTTGCTCAGACCAAATCTTTCTCCTAAGGTTCAGCTTATCATAAATCTCTTGATTTTTCTCACTCGGAAACTTCTCTCGGTCAAAAGAAGGTGGGGAAGGAGTAGGTGAGGGAATAGACCTACGAGCCCTAGTCTTCCTAGGCATAGTGCTAAGGAAAAGACAAAGACACAAAGAGAAAACCAAAAGAACACAAAAGAAAAAAAAAAAAAAAAACCAAGGGCAGCCTGCAAGTTAGCACAAAAGAATATAGAACAAAAATCTATATGATGCATGAACATTTACAATGTCATGATGCATGTACTAACGCAGTAAACAAAACTCAAATTAAGTTTGATTGCACAAAATTGGCTTGAGCATAGAGTTTCTAACAAAAACCCTAAAAATTTGAAAAACCACTTGAATGTTTTGAAGCAAATTGATGAATTGATCATCACACATGATTGAAAACATATTAGAATGACCAATTTCATCAAAATAACAAGCCAATTTTATCAATTTTAACCCAATAGAACAAAATCCCCAATTCAGATCAATCACAAACCCTAGAATTTTCAATTTTTCACAAAACTCAAAATTGATCAAATTAACAAGCAAAGATCATGTTAATAACATCATAGGAACAAAACCCATTGATCAATTTCATAAAAAATGGATTGAATCATCAAAAACCCCAAAATGCATAGGTTCGAAAATCCCAAATTAAAATGCATGAAAAATGCATGAAATGTGAAAATAAAATCAAAAAGAAGGGTAAAATAGACATACCGGCTCAAGGAGAGAGAAACCTTGCAAAATTTTTGGAAGAAAACGACAGAAAAATCGTTGTGGAGCCTCGCCGAGTCAGAGAGAGAAAAGAAAAGTTTGAAACTTTTTGAAAAGTGACTTTGAAAAAGTCAGATCTGAGTTTTTAAAAAACTTGATTCAAGATATTCGATTGATCGAAAATTACATTCGATCGATCGAATCAATCCGAGAATTCTAAAAGAATTTTAAACAAATTTCGATCGATCGAAAAACAGATTGGATCGATCGAAACAGGCAGCGGCTCATAACATTTTGAGAAAAATTACAGTTTTGAAAAATAACAACCACATTTTGAAAACAACTCCTCAAAGTATTAAAATTGATGAAACAAAATGCATGAGCATGAGATGGAATGCTTTTTCAAAAAAAATTTAATCCCAGTTTCTCCAAAGAAAATTTCAGTCATTCTCCCTTTAAATTCTTAAGCAAAAAAAAAATGTTTTGCATAATACTCAAGGTATTTTCAAACTTGGTTGGTCAGACCAAAAACACACACAATAACATGTACAGTGTTTAGCAAAGAGTAACTTGTGTAGTGTGTGCAACTAGCAAAAGCTTGAGATACATGTGAGGTGATATGTGAATAGCAATCAATCACAAAGTCTACAAAATCCATCACATAGAATTCAAAAGAGACTATCACCTAAAGAGTTACATCACATAACTCTCACATCTCCTAGAACATAAGCTTGCAATCATGTAAGTTTTTTAAATTTTGCCCCATAATTAGATGAATTTGGCATCAAGCCTAATAGTACACACCAGTTTTAATTATTAAGCAATTAACTGAGGCTACACCTTATGTTCTTTTTGTGCATATGCTACACTTTCTCGAGCACAAAAACTTATGATATGTACTAAGGTGTTCATGATTGGCTAGCGAATAGTGGTGAGATGGTTATTTATGCCTTTCTCAAAAGGATCAAGTTCGACAGTCAAATAACATGTGACTTCAAGATTAAGACAAAGTGATAAACACCATAAACATCTTTCCCACACAACATGCACTACAAAACTTCAACTAGTAAAGTGCAATAAATAAGCTCATCAAAACTAAACAAGGTACACAAGACATGTTATGTGTAAATAAATTAACCAACCTTGTTTTCAAATACCAAGAAAAATAGTGTCAAACACAATTTGCTTTTCTCTTTTTTTCTTTTTTCTTTTTTTTTTTTTTAAAAGAGAAAACAAATAAATTCTAGAATGAAATGCATGAATGTTATGCAATGCAAATCCTAGAAACAAACAAAACACAAAACCAAAGAACAATGGTCACAAAGGAATGAGCAATGAAGCACAAGGACCATGTCAGAAAGACTCAATTAGATCGAGTCTTTTGCATCCAAAACCTTTTAGATGCACCACGAGCATTGGAGTTCCTATTCACATTCGAGTGATTTCCAACTCCAGGATTGGAATAAAGGTTCAACGCCTTTACCAATTCACCAATGAGTGCCATAGGATCTTGTGCTTGAGGCACATGCACTTTTGGTTTGTTTGCTCTCTTAGTAGCTTGAAACTTGTAATAGTTAGGACGAATGTGTCCAGACTTTCCACAAAAATGACAAACCCAAGTAGGTTTACCATGCATCTTGTTCTTAGAAAGGGTAGATTCCTTAGGTTTAGACTCTCCTAGATCAACCCTAATCTTCCTAGGGGGTGAAACTTCTACATGTTTGACAACCTCACTCACAGGGGGTTTGACCGTTTCACTCACAACCTCACTCACGGAAGGTTCAGAAGAAGATGAAGGAACAAAGTTCGTGGAATATGGTGCAGACACAGAGATGCTTTCAACATAACCTAAACCAGATTTGTCAGAAGGATACTTTTGAACATTCAGCATTTGATCAAGTTTAGAACTAGCAGATCTAGCAACAGATAAATCATGTTCCAAAGTTTTAACTTTATCAACCAAGAGCATGTTCTTAGATTTCACATGGTTCAAAAGATCATTAGCATCAAATAATTTAACAAGCAAATTTTTCTTTTCAAGCTCAAGAGAATCAATTTTCTTCAGGCCAAGTTCAACATTCATAGCATCCTTTGCACCAACTTTGCAAAGTTTATTATAGGCCTCTTGAAGATCTGCATCCTTAGAGAGTTCCCCATCAGAAGGGTTCTCCTCAACAGACACGCTTTCATTGACTACAGCAGTAGCAGTGAAAGCAATGAAGTTTTCATCCTCGTCACATCCAGACTCATCGTCAGAAACCTCATTATCACTAAGAGTTACAGCCATAGTTTTACCCTTAGACCTCAAGAATGTAGGACATTCAGATTTAACATGACCATACCCTTGACAACCAAAACACTGAGCACCCAAAGAATTGTTTGAAGATTGACCAACTTTTTCTCTAGGTTTTTCAAAGTTATTAACCTTAGTGGGACCATTCTTCCTAAAGTTTCTAGGTTCAGCAGTGTTTGTACCTCTTGCATTTCTGTTGTTATTCCTAAGAAAGTTTCTAAAGTTCTTGGCAAGGTACGCAATCTCTGTAGCAGAGAGCTCATCATCAAAACCACCAACATCAACATCATCAACAGACTTAAGAGCCATTGATTTGGATTTATTTGCTTTGGGTAGGTCTGACTCATAGGACTGAAGAGATCCTACAAGCTCATCAACAGGGATGGAGTCCACATCCATGCTCTCAGTAATGACAGTCACTTTGGGTCTAAAGTCTTCAGTTAAAGATCTAAGAATCTTCCTAACAATTTTAGGTTGATCATAGATTTCACCCAAATTAAATGCAGAATTAACAATATCATTCAATTTAGCATAGAATTCATCAAAAGATTCATCATCAGACATTCTAATGCTTTCAAATCTAGAAGTTAATTGTTGCAATTTATTGATCTTAACTGTCTTTGTGCTTTCATGCACAGTCTGAAGGATTTTCCAAGCAGTATGAACAACCTCAACATTTGAGATTCTCTTAAATTCCTCCATAGAAACAGCATTAAAGATGGCATTCATAGCTTTGCTATTGAACCCAACTGCTTCTTTTTGAGAAGTTTGCCACTCACTCACAGGAGTAATGGGCTTCTCCCATCCGTATTCAACGGAATTCCAAACCCTCTCATCAATAGATTTCAGGAATGCTTTCATCCTTACTTTCCAATAAGCATAGTTATTCCCATCAAAGTGAGAAGGAACAACAAGAGAGTGTCCGTGTTCCATGACAACAGGGGTCAAGGATCAGCTCAGAGATCAAAAAATCTCAAACAAGAGAGCTACCCGCTCTGATACCACTTGAACAGTTTTAGACCCTTTAACCCAACCAGATTAACCTAGTTAATTAACCAAGTGATTAACTTAGTCAAATTATGCAAATCTAGGTTAACACAATCAATTAATCATATCAAGAAATAAAGTAGCGGAAATAAAAATAACACAATGATATGATCACTCAGAAAACCACACGGTAAAAACCTAGGAAGGATTTGACCTAGCTATCCTCAAGGTAAACTGAATCCACTATACGAAAGAATCGAAGTTCATACAAAAGGACTTACAAGCTCCCCCGCTTGACTTCCTAATGCTACCGACCAGTAGAACTTACTAACACGACCACGTGCAAGCTCCGAATTCATGGACTCCTTCTTTCTTGGATTCTCCAATCAACTACAAGTACCCACGCTTGTTATTCTTTAAGCTCCAATGGCAGCAACTGAGTTAATCATCAAGATGTTGATATTATCTCTACCTGGAAAACCCTAAGTTTATGTGAAAGAAAGTTCCTCAATGATCTCACAAGAGATTCACACAAACCGCAATGTATGAGCAACAATACAACAAGGGCAACTCTTAAAAACGTGGCTAGGGTTTTGCCTTTTATACTTAGGGTAAAAACAGAAAACCCAAAACGTTTAATGAGTTAGTGCTGAGTTGAAAAATTTTGCAGAAAAGCATTCTGGCCGACTTTCGATCGATCGAGTCTAACTTTCGATCGATCGAGCCAAGCCAAAATGCACCAATGCATCTGCAGCCTTTTGATTCCAACTTTACATTAAATATCTAACTTTGAGCAAGACTAAACATATTGTTTTGATCATGGTTTGCCAACATTACACATTAGAGTTCTAAATACATAAATTCCTAAATCTTTAGAACCTAACATAAACATTGTATAATTGGGTATACAACATATAAATATAAAGAACAAAAAAAAAAAAAAAAAAAAAAAAAAAAAAAAAAAAAACGAATATAGTATCTTCCATCAAAGTCATGCTTGACAATAATACTTCACGTATTAAATTCATTAGTTATTATTTTTATAACAAAATTATACATAATTTCCTTTTTAATATATAAACTGTTTGCAAAACTTCAATTGACATAGAAACACATGGCATAAAAGGATGAAGCAATCATAGCCCATTGTCAAGACATAACCAAAGTGTGTCTTGAGCAAAACTCCTGCCAGTCTTAAACCTTGGATCACTCCCAGCAAAGAAAGGCTTAATTGCTTCAATGAAAACATCACGCAATTGGTATTGCCACCATGAATACACAGTACTTGCTACATCTGAGAATCTATACGAGTCCAAAGCCGCAATAGTTTTGAATATGGCTCTGTTTAATATTGAGAGTATCCATTGACAGCTAAATGACAAGTCATCCGGATTTACATTTGTGGGCAGAACATAATCATCCCCAAGGCCAATCCCTGCCCACAAGAGCCATCCTTTTTGCAGACTAAAAGGCTCCCTCAAATCTGAAACAATTGGTTAATACCATTTCAGAAGATCAAGCATATGGATCCAAAACCTACAGCCTAACTAATTACAAATCATATGTAGTTGCTAAGGATGAATTTTACCATCTAAATTTATTATCTCATTGAAACTTATAATTGAGATTGTATAAAAGCATTATATCATGCCAATTTTTTTTTAGTTCATGATTTTGCAGCCTAGTTCAATGAGGAAACATTTTGGGGGCACATTGCCAATCAATGTGATGAGAGTAAAAAAGCAAGCCTAGTTCAAACAAAAATTTTAGAAGTCCCCATAAACCACCCAATTATACAACATCATACAATTAACATCTCAATCTAGTTAATAGTGATGAAACTAAGAGAGCACATTGGTAACAGGTGCAAAGCAAGTGTCCAACTCATCAAGTGCAAAGCAATGTGGCGCAAGTGTCCAACTCACCACAGCATGTGCAAGCTTATCTATTATTTGCACCAAGTAGCACATTAGAGATACCATGTCAATCACCTGCAAACATAACGCAGCTCTTCAACAATAATGAAATATGAATAGAATGAACTTATTGCTAAAGAATGTGTACAAAATTTTTACTTCACAACATACATCGTTATCGCCTATTTGGCGTAAAATGATAATAAATGGTAGACTAAGCAATTTTGCATTTTTTAACCCTCGTGTACTGTTTGGGCAGGGGAGGAGGCTGCGGGGCATCATCCTTAGGCTCATCATTATGCTGCAAAGACATTAGATGCATACAATCAATATTTGGTGTAATGATAAGAATAAAGTGAACTACAAAATATATCATAGCATTGTAATTAATGTTATCATACCATAGAGCTGCCTTTGTGTCTTGTCCCACAAGTGGGTGCTCTTCTAGCGTGTTGCGGTCTACCTCGTGGGGGTGAGGGCTGATGAGGGGGATGCTCGTCCGGTGCCTCAATATCTGGCTGTAGAGTGTGAATCCCAACCATAGGTCCTAGAGGGTCGGATGAGGATGAAGTATGTGGGTAATGATGATCTGTATAGAGGCCAGGAGTGGGGATCATTGTCATGGATTCAATACGGGGTGGGTCTATAGGCAAAGTGGATGCACTGGAGCTGGTGGGTGGGTATGAGGGTGTCTCGGGGTGCATAAGGGAGGTAAAATGAAAATCAATATCAAGATCAAAACTGGGATGCGAAGGTGGGGTGGGTGAAGGGACCTCGAGCTGAGGAGATGCATCTAGGATGGGTGGAGGGACCTCGGGTTGAGGAGATGCGTGCGGTGTTAGGACATATATGTTTTAACTTGTTTAAGAACATATGTCACTTAGTTATGTAAATTGGCTAATCCTTTGACAAAACGCACTCTGCTTGTAATTGGGTAGATCTAGGTGTTTTTGATACTTCAAGGAACAATGTTTCAAGGTCAAGTGTTGAAGTCATCAAGTTTGTCCAAGAAAAAGCAAGCTGAAGTGCAAAGTTTTTAAAGCTCGACACCTCTCGATAGCTACCTCGACACCTGCTATCTGTCGAGATTTAAAAAGTCAGAATTCCAAATCTGATTTTCTTGGGATCCGTGAATATGTTTTTGGGACTTCTTTTCTTCTAATCCTAAACATATAAAAGGATTATTTTAAGAGCCGTTTTGGGTGACACAAGTTGTATTGTCATTGAGCAATCTCTGTTTATGCAAATTGTGCTCAACAGACAAAGTTCTTGACCTAGTTCATCCTTCATCAAGAAGTTGCTGTGTCTTTGCACCATAGGGTTTTGTAACCAAGCATCTTCCTGCTATTCATCACGTGGATGAACTGAAGAACTTTGCAGCCAACCATTCTTCCTCAAGTTGGTGTTCTAAAGTCGCGTACTGGGATCCGCGCATTGGTTAGTCACGTACTTGGGAGCCGTGCATCAAAGGTGGAAATTGTCACTACAGATCAAGTCCAATTGGGTATTGGGGTAAGGGTTCAACTGTAGGTTGGTAAGGTACTTGGGATTCCTTTCTTGTAACCGCTTGATTTGATAATAGTGGAGTTTCGGGAGTGGTGACCTGAAAATCACCCGGTGGGGTTTTTGCCATTAGGGTTTTTCCCCATTCGTAAACAAATCACCGTGTTATTTATTTTCCGCTGCATATTTAGTATTTGGTGATTTGTTTGTGCTTCCACGCAATTGCATGCTTAATTGATTAATTAACAACTTGGCTAATTAATTAATTAATTAGGGTTTATCACAAGGGGTCATTCAGATTGTGACCTAACAAGTGGTATTAGAGCAGACACACTCTGATTAGGATTTAATCTTTGCTGTGTTGATCCATTGACCCCTGTTGTCATTGGCTGTAACCTGCTTAATGAGATCTGTGTTTTCAAATACACCTTGTTTTTCTAATCACTATTTGCTTGAGTGTCTCAGAAAATACAAGTCTAAAAGTTATTTGAATTCTCTTATGATGACTATTGGAAAAGATCTCAGTTTTGCTAAGAAGAAACTAGACTGTCTCAGAATGAAAATGTGCAAAGGAGTTCGTCTGAGAAGAGTGAAAGTTATAGGCTTAGCTCATAAAAGGCAGTTGAGAGAAAGAACCATTCCCTCTGATTTATCATCTAAGCATGAAGTATGTTTCATGATGAAATCTACATTCAAGGTAATGGACACATGTCTATGGTATCTTGACAGTGGCTGCTCACGACACATGACTGGAGACAGATCTCTCTTCAAGATCTTTGAGTCTAAGAAAGGTGGCAATGTTACCTTTGGAGATGGAAGCAAGTCACAAATTAAAGGGAAAGGGATTATATCTCTGCCAGGACTGCCAGACATTGCGAATGTCCTTTATGTAGAAGGTCTAAGGGTGAACCTATTGAGCATTAGTCAGATATGTGATCAAGACTTCATGGTGCTATTCTCAAAAGGGAAGTGTCTTGTCATGGATGAATCTGGAAAGAAACTCATTAGCGGGGTTCGCACTTTGGACAACTGCTATGGATTGGTTCCTGATGCTGATATTGTGTGTAATAGTATTCGTTTGCCTAATGAAGATCTGTGGCATCAACGAATGGGACATGCTAGTTACAAGCATCTATTTATTGTATCTAAACATGAGTCAGTCTTGGGGATACCAAAGCTTAGTAGAATCAGCAATGTGGTGTGTGGACCATGTCAGCTTGGAAAACAGACAAAAGCTAAGCATCCAGGCACTCAAACAACAGCTACATCCAGACCATTGGAGCTGTTGCACTTGGATCTTATGGGTCCAACCAGAACTGAGTCTCTTGGGGGTAAGAGATACATCATGGTTGTGGTAGACGACTTCACCAGATACACTTGGGTCATTCTACTACGATCCAAGTCTGATGCTCCTGAGCACATTGAAGCTTTATGCACAAGACTGCAAAATGAAAAGAGCCTGAAGATTGATCGAATTAGGAGTGACCATGGGAAGGAATTCGAGAACTCATACATGGAATCCTTCTACACAAGATCGGGTATATCTCAAGAATTCTCTGCTCCTATTACCCCTCAGCAAAATGGTGTGGTAGAAAGGAAGAACAGGGTTATTCAAGAGATGGCTAGAGCCATGCTGCATAACAAAGATGTGGCTAGAAATTTGTGGGGAGAAGCTGTAAACACTGCATGTCATACAGTAAATAGGGTATACTTTAGACCCGGTACCAAAAAGACTCCCTATGAGTTGTGGAAAGGAAGGAAGCCTAATGTGAAGTACTTCAGAATTTTTGGAAGTACCTGCTTCATTCTCAAGGATAGAGAGAATGTGGGAAAGTTTGACTCCCGGAGTGATGAAGGCATATTTCTTGGTTACTCTTCTACAAGCAAGGCTTATCGAGTGTACAACAAAAGAACTATGAAGGTAATGGAGACAGTAAATGTCGTCATTGATAAGTCTTCAGAGTCAAGTTCTGAGAAAGGCACTGAGGGACTTCCCAAGGAAATTCTTCCTTCTGAGCCTAGGGAAGTTCAAGACATTACTGAACAAGAACCTGCTTCTCCAAGTACTCCTGGTACTCCCAGTATTGTGGAAGACCCTGCAGACTTACCCATTTCACCAGAGTCTGAATCTTCAGAAAAGAAGGGACCTTCATCCAGAATCAAATTAAATCATCCTCCAGAAGTCATTGTGGGAGACATGAATGAACTCACATTAAGGAAACGTACAGTTGATAAATGTGTTGCTAACTTTGTGTCTTATTCCTGCTACTTGTCACAGGTTGAACCTAAGAAAGTTGAGGAAGCACTACAAGATGAAAGTTGGGTTGAAGCAATGCATGATGAATTACTCCAGTTTCAGAGGAATGATGTTTGGACTCTAGTACCTAGACCGGAAGGAGAACACATCATCGGTACAAAGTGGATATTCCGCAACAAGACTGATGAAGAAGGAAATGTGATTCGCAACAAAGCTCGACTTGTGGCTCAAGGATACTCACAAATGGAAGGAGTAGACTATGATGAGACATTTGCCCCAGTTGCCCGAATGGAGTCAATCAGAATTCTTCTTGCCCTAGCATGTCAACTGAATTTCAAACTCTATCAGATGGATGTAAAGACTGCCTTCCTGAATGGGTTACTCAAAGAGGATGTCCATGTGGCTCAACCAAAAGGATTTATTGATCCACACTTTCCGGATCATGTGCTGTACCTTAAAAATGCACTTTATGGATTGAAGCAAGCTCCTAGAGCCTGGTATGATAGACTCACACAATATCTTGTGTCACATGGGTTCACAAGAGGGAAGGCTGATCAAACCCTCTTCATCAAAAGGGAAGATGGGGAGTTAATAGTTGCTCAAGTCTATGTTGATGATATCATCTTTGGGTCGACTAAGGATGAACTGGCTCATGGCTTCTCAAAACTCATGCAAGCCGAGTTCGAGATGAGCATGATTGGAGAGCTGACTCATTTCCTTGGATTGCAGATTCGCCAACAAGACTCAGGTATATTTCTCTCTCAATCTAAATATGCTAAGAATCTTGTGAAAAAGTTTGGTTTGGATTCTGTTAGTTCTGTTAGAACCCCTATGAGCCCTAATGTCAAACTCACTGTAGACTTGTTAGGCAAAAGTGTTGATCATTCTCTCTATAGAAGCATGATAGGTAGTCTTCTTTACCTTACTGCTAGTAGACCTGACATTAGTTATAGTGTTGGTGTGTGTGCTAGATATCAGGCTAACCCTAAAGAATCTCACATGACTGCTTTAAAAAAGAATTATAAAGTATGTCAAAACCACTGCTGAGTTCGGTGTGTGGTATAGCAAGGACACTAATGGTGTCTTAGCTGGGTACTCTGATGCCGATTGGGCTGGAAATGCTGATGATAGAAAGAGTACCTCGGGGGGTTGCTTTTATGTGGGTAACAATCTTGTCTCTTGGATGAGCAAAAAGCAGAACTCCATCTCCTTATCCACTGCAGAAGCTGAGTACATCGCTGCTGGTAGCTGTTGCACCCAACTCCTCTGGATGCAAAAACTCCTCCATGATTATGGTATTTGTCAAGAGCATCTCACTATTTACTGTGACAATACCAGTGCCATCAATATCTCGAAGAATCCGGTTCAACATTCTAGAACCAAACACATAGAGATTCAACATCACTTTATTAGAGAGCTTGTCGAAGATGGTACTCTCACTCTTGAGTTCATCCACACTGATGATCAGAAAGCTGATTTGTTCACCAAACCTCTTGACAGCAAACGTTTTGAATTTCTTCGTCAAAACATTGGTGTCATTTCCATGGATTGATCTCCTTCTCTTGTCCCTCTTCCTCATGCATTTGCATCTAGTTTTTGCTTTGCTTTGCTTAACATGTTTTTGTTTGTTTATTTTCAGTTTTGGTCATTTTGTTTTTAATATAAAAATAAAAAAAAAAATAAAAAATTGAAAAATCAGAAAAATACAAAAACAGTGTGTGTTTTGTGTACTTTGGTATTTGTGTACCTTGGATGGCCAATGAAACAAAGTTTCTAAACTTTGTATCTCTTGTAGCTTAGATGAGCATCTCTATGCACAACTAAGCAAGTGAGCTTTGTGGCTCTTGTTTGTGATGAGTAAGATTAGGTTATCTCTTAAAACTTAACACTCATATCACTCTTTTTGACGGGTAGGACTAGAAAATCCTAAGAGAAAGGCATAAATAACCATCTCACCACTGTTACCCACCAATCATAGTATGACACCTGTATGCTTCGGCATAGCAAAAGTGCAGTGTCATAGACACCTGTATGCTTCGGCATAGCAAAAGTGCAGTGTCAAAGACATTCGTATGCTTCGGCATAGCAAAAATGCGATGTCAAATGCTTAACATCTTGGGTATTTCTTTTCTCTCTTTTTATGCCCATGCATGATATGCTTAAAAGAAAAAATATGCAAAGAAAATATAAAGCAAAAAGATTAAAGATGCTTTAAATATGATTGCAAGCGTGTTTTCTAGGAGATGTGGGAGTTATAGGATGTACCTTGAAGGTGATAGTCCCCATCAAACAGTTATGATTGTGTGTGAGTTAAAAGTTATTTACTCATATCTCAGATCGTCATAACATCTATACACATATGCAATCTTGCGATGTTTTTCACACACAACACGCAACATTCTTTGCTACTCTTGATACATGTGCAGGTACAATGTGATCTGGCCATCACAAGTGTTTACATATGCTAATGTATGCTCACTAAACTGTCATAACTTGTTTTTGAAATATAAAATTGGTTAGACTTGTTTAGTGTGTGTGTGTGTTTTGCATGATCTTTGTGCTTAATTTCTTGTTGAGAGATGTTTTGAGAGGTTTATATGTTGAGTGGATCCTTGGTAGAGATGTGTGTTGGATTGCATTCATGTCTGTGTTTTTCCCTTCTCGAAAAACTGTCTTTTTTTGTGGCTCGACACCTCCTCGATACCTGGTCATCTGTCGAGCTTCTCAAGCTTTTCTTATCGCAATCTCGACACCTTCCTCGACACTTGGTGGATCGATCGAGAAAGTCTCTGTCCTCTCGATAGACTCTCAACACCTGTTGGATCGATCGAGATTCGCGTATCTGAAATTCTCCTTGCATCTCGATACCTCTCGATACCTTCATCTGTCGAAGGCTTTTTCCTCGATACCTTCCTCGACAGATACCTCGATACCTCTAGACACCTCAGCTGTCGAGAATTACTGAGGTGCCTATTTAAGTGCAGATCGCGATTTTTCTTCATTTCACTCGATCTCTCTCGATCTCTCCGTGGCTGTTCATCTCCCTTTCACTCTCCTTTCTCTCAAATCCTTCAACCCACTTGGATCTTGCTCATTTCTTGCTCAAATCACTTGGTAAGATCTCTTTTCTCTTCCATTTTCATGCATTTCATGTTTTGAAAACCTAGTTTTGGGATTTTTCATAAAAAATTGGGGTTTTTCAAAATTGTTGAGTTTTTATTGAAATTTTGGGTTGGGTTTGGACTTAAATGGTTTCAAAATGTCATACATTGCATTTCATGTGCATTATAATGATATTTTCATACATTTAGATGTGAGTACTTTGTTTATATGATGTTAGGAATGGATTGGGCTGAGCCCATGATTATATTTCTGTTTTGCATGTCACATGTTCATGCATTCCCATGCATACGTACTCTTTGTTCATATATCTGTCATATTTGAACTGATTTGGGACTTTTCTGTTTGTCTCCCTCTCTATCTCTTTCTCATTTGTTTACGTTAGTAGTGTCTATGGCACCCAAACGTAAATCTACTCCTGCTCGGAACCCTCTGCGTTCTAGAGCATCTTCATCTTCTTATTCTGCTCCTTTTAACATTCGGTTCCGTGATGGAGATGCCTCAAAGGCATTTACTGAGAACTTTTCTAGACAAGGTGTTTATTCGGAACGCCAAGTCATTCTGGCGGACTTCGCCGATACTGACCTTCCCTCTGTCATTCACAGTAGGGGATGGGGATCACTGTGTGACATCTCGGTCACTTGCCCTCTCGTGCTGATACAGGAGTTCTACTCCAACATCCACGAGATTGATCTTTCAGTACCTCATTTTTCCACTCGCGTTCGAGGTATGCGCATTCCTGTCACACCGCAACTTGTCGCGGATGTGCTTAGGGTACCTAGGATAGAGTTTCCTGATTACCCCTCTTGTGAGCGTCTGAGGACTGTGTCCAAAGAAGAGCTCATCTCTGCCTTCTATCAGCGTCCTGCTGATTGGGGTGAGCATCAGTTCACATCATGTAGGCCTTTTGCTAAAGGTCCTAGATTCATGAACATGGTGATGACTTTTGTTCTCCATCCTCTGTCTCACTATAACTCTATCACAGAGCCTCGTGCTCGATTTTTGCTCTCTCTACTTGAGCATTTGACCATAGACTTCCCTTCTCACTTCATCCGATCTATCATAGATGTTTATCTTAATTCGGCGTCCTGTGATAAGCTCATCTTTCCTTCTGCTATCACGCGGATTCTACGCCATTTTTCCGTTCCCTTTCCAGTGTCTGACCACTTCACACACATATCTGCCATAGATGCCGCTACCGTAAAACGTAGTGAGGCGCAGTTCAGGTCGAGACAGCCAGGTGCCACTCCTCCCTCCCGTTCAGCACCATCCAGATCAGCTCCATCTACATCTGCTCCCTCTTCCTCTTCGAGCGATGTATCCCTTGGTGATATTATGGCGCAGCTGCAGCGCATGGACACTCGCCTTGATACACTCTCTGCTGAGTTGTATCAAGTGAATGTTCGTGTGGGTCGTATTGCACGACGGCAGGCGACCATGGGTGGATTTGCTCCAGAGACTACTCCTTCACCACCTACTCCAGTAGCTTCAGACTCTGAGGATGATGATGATGATGATGATGATGATGGAGATGCTAGCTCTGCCGATGAGATGTCTACATGATACTCTACCCTTTGTCATTCGTGACAAAAAGGGGGAGTAGTTTTGTGTTATGAGAGTAGTCATCTTAGGGGGAGAGTTAGTATAGGACATTTTTGATAGGGGGAGTGTTGATACTTTTGAGGGATGTAGTGAGGTTTGATGTATCTTTTCTTTTCTATTCTTTATTAGATGCATTGTTCTTGTATATGAGGTCCGTTGACCATTCTTACATACATTGTACTTATCTTCTCTCTTATATATGTTGATGTATGTTTCTTTCACCTCTCTCTTCATGTGTTGTTTCTTTTCTATCTTTATACACATGTTCTTTACTTGTATGCAATCTATTTATTTCTGTTTCACACAACATGCCTTGATGAGTTTTGTTTAAAGTGTTTCAGAAATACAGGTTGTCAAAGTCTACTTATCATAAGCTCTCTTCTTGCAAAGTTTTTCAAGAGTTTGTGTTAGGATAGATTTTATTGTATTTAACAAGTGAATATGAGTTGAGTGATTTATGACTTCTCTCATATGCTCATTTGTTTGTTGTGGTTTTGTCACGGATTGCCAAAGGGGGAGATTGTTAGGACATATATGTTTTAACTTGTTTAAGAACATATGTCACTTAGTTATGTAAATTGGCTAATCCTTTGACAAAACGCACTCTGCTTGTAATTGGGTAGATCTAGGTGTTTTTGATACTTCAAGGAACAATGTTTCAAGGTCAAGTGTTGAAGTCATCAAGTCTGTCCAAGAAAAAGCAAGCTGAAGTGCAAAGTTTTTAAAGCTCGACACCTCTCGATAGCTACCTCGACACCTGCTATCTGTCGAGATTTAAAAAGTCAGAATTCCAAATCTGATTTTCTTGGGATCCGTGAATATGTTTTTGGGACTTCTTTTCTTCTAACCCTAAACATATAAAAGGATTATTTTAAGAGCCGTTTTGGGTGACACAAGTTGTATTATCATTGAGCAATCTCTGTTTATGCAAATTGTGCTCAACAGACAAAGTTCTTGACCTAGTTCATCCTTCATCAAGAAGTTGCTGTGTCTTTGCACCATAGGGTTTTGTAACCAAGCATCTTCCTGCTATTCATCATGTGGATGAACTGAAGAACTTTGCAGCCAACCATTCTTCCTCAAGTTGGTGTTCTGAAGTCGCGTACTGGGATCCGCGCATTGGTTAGTCACGTACTTGGGAGCCGTGCATCAAAGGTGGAAATTGTCACTACATATCAAGTCCAATTGGGTATTGGGGTAAGGGTTCAACTGTAGGTTGGTAAGGTACTTGGGATTCCTTTCTTGTAACCGCTTGATTTGATAATAGTGGAGTTTCGGGAGTGGTGACCTGAAAATCACCCGGTGGGGTTTTTGCCATTAGGGTTTTCCCCATTTGTAAACAAATCACCGTGTTATTTATTTTCCGCTGCATATTTAGTATTTGGTGATTTGTTTGTGCTTCCACGCAATTGCATGCTTAATTGATTAATTAACAACTTGGCTAATTAATTAATTAATTAGGGTTTATCACAAGGGGTCATTTAGATTGTGACCTAACATGCGGGATGGGTGCAGGAGTTACAACCCGAGGGGTTGTTACACGCCGACCATGGCCCCTAGCTGCACTTGTGTTTAGGCTTGCTGTAGCACACCGACCACGGCCCCTAGCTACACTTGTGCTTGGGCTTGCAGTAGCACACCGACCATGGCTTTGTGTACTTAGGGGGGGGTGCTGCGCTTGTGCTCGAGGTTGCAATAGCTGCTAATTTAGTCTCATGCCCATTGTTTACCTACCCATTTTCTGCAGGACCACCACCAAGCCCAACCATAGCATTTAGGACGCGCCGAACGTGGTTGTGTCCTGGGCTGCCTTTAGGAAGCATATCCAACAGCGCATTATGTCTTTCAATCTGAAATAGAGAAAGAACCAGTACAATCAGATTTGAGACATTTATGTGTCAATTACAGAATGGATAGTATAGTACTTATTAATTGCTAATATTGTCTGCCTTTACTATGCTAGTCCTTAAATATCTACTCAAATACTACTCAACTAAGAACTAAAAGTTTTATTAGAATACTATATGTAATAGAAAGACTTTTTAATTGGATGTCAGTCAGATCAAACCAGATTTGCTGAAGAAAGAAATCAATTGATTCCACGTTCATACATGTATTGAAGAAAAAACAAAGTAGGCAATAAAATCTAATTACAACACATTACCATTATATCTAATTTAGCACTGTTGTGGTCAACATACTTTCGAGTGACCGAACGGTACCAGCGGTAATAGGCATGATCGCGGGGCATCTCACCAATCTGAGGAGGTGCTTGGCAAAGTCGTCGTTGTCTCATACCCCATGAGAGGATATACGGTCCATGCTCCCTCCAATTTTTTTCCACCTTCCCACGCAAGTCTATTCTATGCAATCTATCATTGTACACAACATGGTTGGGCCGCTCTTGTGCCAACCCAAACTGTCGAAGGACACGGTCTGGGTGGTGCGTCTCTACTATGCAAAAACACACAAGTGCCACCCTTGCCGTCCACATATCCCTCCCTGCAACGCAGAAGGCAGGAAGGTGGCCTAAGTCTGCCTCATACGGTTGCCACATAATCTACAATAGAAGCAAAATACAATTATCATATCATCTTAACATGTGAAACAAGGGAGAATACATAGATAAAGGGAAAAACAAAAATTAAAACAGAAGATATGTTAAAGCAATGATTTTAACATATTCTTAAGGAAAATTAACATAACCGAACAGAATTTTTGTATATTATTACCTAGTCTGGTTGCATTCTAACTAATTGCTTGCGATAGTAGATCAATGCTGTGCTAGAAGGCCTACTCTTCGGTCTTGGCACCTACACCCACCTACAGTTACAAGCGAATAACATAAGATAAGATAATATTACTTACTTACTAAGAAGAGTACATTGCATAATACACTAAATATCTGGAAAATATTTACTTAAATGCAAGTGGAGCTTTTGGCCATGGACCATAATCACATCTAGGTGGGGGCTCTATCCTCGGGCACAAGAATGGCAACCTCGCACATGCCCAATACTGGACCAATTGCAACGGCCCACCAATATGCGATGCCTCTTTATCGTTTGCTTGACACAACTCTCTGTACAACCATGCTAGGCAACTACTACCCCAACTATACTGTGGTGGATCACGAAGGTTTCGCAGGAACTCCAAGAACATTAAATGCACCCTATCTCTCGACTTGTCCATGAAAATCTTATCCCCTAGTAACGCTAAAATATAGCACCAGGCATACTGATGTATCTAAATCTCTGTTGCGTCATGAGGTAGTGGCTTTGCAATGTGCTCAACAAAGCGGCTGATGAGAATTCTTTGCCCCACCAAAGTTTTGTTGTCATTCGCCGGAACTCCAAAACCAAGCAACTCCATGCACAATTGCCTCCAATCCCCATCCACCATAGCAGTTGGCCCTACCAAGACCTCACCGTCTATAGGAAGTCAAAAAATGACCTCCATGTCTTCTAGGATGATTGACGTCTCACCATGTGGAAAATGGAACGTATGAGCCTCCGGCTGTCATCGCTTAACTAGGGCCGATATTAGGCAATGATCTATCTTTCTGGAAGGGGCCCTAAACAATCCTTCTAGCCCCACAAACTTGATAATGTCAATCACCTGATTATCTTACATTGTTATGTTTGCCATCTCCTTAGCGCGACCACAGCACGTAAGTGGGCCTGGGTCCTGCGAAATCGATAAAAAATATAGCGGTTGTTAGAACTAGATATACAACTTTGAAAAAACTTGCTAAAAGTCAAAGACAACATAAAAATTAAAGCGGTTGTTAGAACTAGATATTTCACCTCGCCATTCCAAATGTCCTTTGATCGATGATTTTGTTGTCGCGTTAATGATGAAGGATCTTTTGGACCAGGGTGCACGATCTCTGGCTCCTCATCGATCTGAGGCTCCATACTACAAAGTGTGCTACTGTGAGATCATACATAGTATAGTGGCAGACATACATTATTTGGTGTGAGAGTCATCACAAATCAGGCATTACCACAACACACAATGATTTCACATGAAGATATAAAAAATAGTTCACTGCATAAAAGATTTGAAATATTACAGTTGAGCCACCTTCAATGCTTTAAATGAAATGATTTGATATTTGCATAAAAATGGGAATAGCCATTTGAATAAGCACGAAGCACACCATACATACAAACTTCTAAATCACGAACATTGACATTTAGGCTAAAATATGATTCCAAATGTCCTACTTCTGAATTTTGAAACAATGCAATGTATGAGCTAAAAAGAGTCTAGATTTCAAACTAGATTAAATGTCAATTCAATTACAAAAATTCAAATTTACATTCAATAAACGCAGAATCAGAAAATTATAAAATAAAAGCAATGATAAAAAAAAATAAAAAAATAAAAAAACATCAAACTAGATTAAATATCAATGTAATCCAAATATTAACACTTTTTACGTTATCCAACAATTTGAATGCTCAATCTATTAAAAAAAAATCATTTTTTTATTTACCCATTTTCCAAACAACCAAACAGAATAATATACATTCTTCACTGAAATGACAAATGATCATTTCCTACCTAAAACCTCAATTTTTTTTCTCGGAAACCAAACATGAATCACCGAAACCCAAAAAGATCCGAAATTGAAAAACAAAATAGGTAATATCATGAAATTCCAAAATCTAAAATTGGAGAAAGAGAGAGAGAGAGAGAGACAAAGGAATCAAAGAAGCAAAAATGACAACATATTGAGTAGAGAGAGAGAGTACCTTTGGCATAGTGGGCTACGATTTTGTTGACAATGGGCTACGATTGCTTGAGAGTGAGTGAGTTTGAGAGGGCGGAGCGAAGTTTGAGTGAGTGAGTGTTTGACTGAGAGTGTTTCAATGTTTGAACTTTGAGAGTGTTTGAGTGAGCTGTTTGAAAGTGCTGTGGTTTTGGTATATGGTGTACAGATTTTGAGTCTTATAAACTCGATTTCTACATGGCTATATTTGCTCCACATGGAAAATTTGTCCACGTAAGGGTATCACAAAAACACTGAAATTGAGCTTTAGAATCTCAAGTTCTAATATAATCTCGAGTTTTAAAAACTCGAGATGCTAGTTTCCAACATTCTTTTTAATCCTGACAACTAACGAAAATGTTAGATATTTAATGCTAAATGGAAAAAAAAAATCTGGAATTTTGACTAATGACAACTTGAGGTAGTGTCCGCTTGTTGTTATTGACTGTGCTGTATGTGTAAGAGGGCAAGGGAGAATATTAATCATTTACTCTTGCATTGCCCCATAACCAGAGAGTTGTGAGGTATGGTGTTCACTCTTTTTGGGGTATTTTGGGTTATGCCTAAAGGTATAGTGGAGCATAAAAGTTTTTGAAACATATGTAGGGTCAAAGAGGTTCTCAGCTTGGAATCAATGGGGAGCCTGACCTTGAAAGTCCTAGTGGTGACTACTGCATTATTTCCTCCGATCTTATTGTACAACTCCCAATAGCGGTCCAAATGCACTTTGAGAGTTTCTTCTTCTTTCATAGATATTGTAATCAAAGAGTCAAAGGGCTCAAGAACTCAACTACATGTTACAAAGCTTGCGCCGAATGCTTAGGTCAACTCATCATATCCATGAATGAATCTCTTCTCCAATCTGTCAAACCACCTCATGGTCGTGAGTCCCAGGCTGGACGAGAAGATTTTACACATTAAGACCTCATTCTTGGAGTAGATGGCCATGCTTTGGTTGTATTGGCTAACATACTCCACGGGGTCAGATTGACCATCATAGATAAAGAAAATAGGCCTCACAAATTCCTGTTGCATGTCCGAAGTCTTGATATCGTCAAAAAAAGGGGACCATGAAATTTGTTGCAAGGCCCTGCTCATCACATCATTCCCCATATTTTGTGGACTAGAAGGCTCACCATGAGTCCTCAATGTTTGGAATCTTTTCAGAGAAACTTCTATTTCCTCGATTTGTCATGGGGAGAGTTCTTTCTGCTTATTCCTCCACGGGGGAGAATCCACTCTTTCCTTGCACTTGTTGACTGGGAATACTGAACTCTCCCTATTCCTGCGCGGGGTGAGATTGACCTTTGCCTATACCTATGAGGTCGGGATTCCTGATGCAGCCGAGGATACCTTAAGGTGTTCTCCCCTCTACAGGAGTCTCCTCCATCGGGGCTAATTTCCCAATGATCTCTATTTCCTTTATGATGACTCGCTCTTCGTTGTAAGGCTAACATTTACGCCCTCAAATGTTCCATTTCCCGATTTTTGCTGGATTGGGAAGGTCTCACGGAGTTCATCACTGATGTTTCCCTATATTGGGAGGGAGGCACCAGTTCTCTACTATGACTTTGTTGTGGTTCCGTTTGGCCATGCCTCCTCCATTCTGACTGTACCATTCTATTCCCTAAAACTGATCCTACGGACAAGCTCAGTTGAGGCAACCTAGGAGCCCCATTCCATCCCCGGCTTGTCATTTCAACTTTACCTAACTCCTAATCCTATAGCTTTGTGGAAATTCATACCAACAACGCCAATTGTGGGAGCCTGAAATGCAAAACTTCCTTAAAGGAGATTGGCTTCTAATCAACACAACTAATTTCTAATTATGACGGGATGAAATTCCATAATGGAATATCAAACAGGTGATTAGAGGTGAAAACAACATGATTAAACACTTGGATTGATAAAAAAAAAAAATTGGTTTCCCGAGGTACACAAAGAAAAAAGGAAAATACAGGCTCTACCTTTCTCTCTCTCTCTCTCTTGTTCTTCCTCAATTTTTCTAAATCCCCTATCATGTTGGTGGCCTCCTCTTATACTCCCCTTTCTTGCTTTCCATCTATTCCTCCCTTAGCTAGATTTGTGGATATATTTTTCCCATCACACTTCTCTCTCTGCCATTTCTTAATCATGAAGGCAAACTTTTGGGGCATTCTTACTATTCAGGCCAGTCATTCAGTATTTAGTGGAGCTAACATTAGGTAGGGATAACTCATTAATGTGAAGGTGACTGTTACATTGGGCTCTGTGTCTCCTCCTTCGTATTCCTTGAGAAGATAGCTGAAGAGATATCCTCGGTAAAACAGCTAGTTGGTTCTTGACTGGACAATGCTACCTCAGGAAGACTGGTTCCACAGATTACCTCGGTAACAGGTCAACCTAGATGGTCTCTCCTCCTTTGGGCTTTGATTACCCCGTATTTACATATGGGCCAAGCTCGTTCCATGGATGAGGCTTCTAGGAATACTTTCCACTCCCCCACAATTATGTTAAGAGATGTGAATGGTGAAGGTGACTGGTGTTGGGCTATGTGGAACCTAGTTGTATTTGATCCGAATTATGACCTAACTTGATATATAAGTGCTACGGTTTTTAATATGATTTTTTCTGAGGCTTCGTAGGCAAATTTTTTCGAATCATGTAAATATTGTCTTGTTTGATTACTTTCTTTTGCATATAGTTTTTCTCTATTTTGCATCTCACATATCTGTGAATTCATGTATATTCCCTGCAACTAGCTATCATTCATGGGCTTATCATGCTTGGTTGCCAAATTGGTGTCTTAAAAGATAAGATTGCGGAGAAAGTGCTGATGAACGACCCTGATTAGTGTATGTTTGTATCTTTTATTTTTTTATTTTTTTGGTCAGTGAATAGTGGCTAATAGGAAAGATTATACTGAAATCGGGCCAATATATTGACCTTATTCTTTTCTTCTTTGGTAAATGATCAAAAGTGAATGACCAAAAAAAATATTTATCATTTTGGTTAGCTCAACATGTTCGCATGATACTACTGGCATATAAAATCACTATTTTGATGGATTTCATCAAAAGCGAAAATAACTTGGATCATTCAGTGATGTGGTGTTTTCCTACGTTTAATTTGCAATCAACATATATGACCATATGTATATATAACCATGAGTACAACTACGATATTACAACATGTCAAGTGTTCCCTTCATTTTCTTGGGATTAAAAACATTTTCTTCATGTTGCTTCCAAAGAAAGAAAAAGGGGGAAGACATACAAAAGTTACAGATAACCCTTAGAGCAACAGCTTGACAACAGCACCAGCTGACGGAGCTCATATAAGCTCCGTCAGTGTTTATCCACGCATGATAAGATGACTGGATGGTGAAAAAGCAAGAGCGCAGTTACAAAGCTTTCCCATGCCCCAAAACCCAAGGGATTTTCCCAATAGGGTAAAAAATAAAAGGCATCCTGGGAGGAAGTATATGAACCACGCCCTTGCCTATAAAACCAAACCGGACCAGCACAAAAGACGAAGCCTAATGAAGGAGAAGAAGTAATATATTATAGGATAAAAAGGACATGGGGAGAGAGAGATTTATTAGAAGATGAAATTGGGGAAGAATAGGCTATTATTCATCTCCATGGATATACCAGCAAAGAAGAATGGTGGCACAGCGTCGAAGGATATATATACGGGCACGTTGTTCCTTCACTAAGGAAGCACACTTTCTGGTGAAGCCATGCCCCTTTCTTTTTGCAGGGGACTTGATTCCACACATGGTCTTTTGCTTGAGTTCAACCATGGCTGACGCTATCATTCTTTACTATAGCAGAGAATAAATGAATGAAAATGAGAGCTCGTACAGCAGAGGTTGAGGAGGCCTCTGAGGTTAAGGGGGGAAGGGGGAAGGGTTAGGTACAATGTATATATACACTCACAACCACAACTATAAGGAAGTAAAGGTTGACTGCATTTCAAAGGGAGAGAACGTGGTCAGGTTCGAAAACTGAGGGATTTGCAGTCTCAGCAGCGTAGTTTTCTATGAAGGGGGAGTGAACATTGGCTTAAACTAGTTCTATTATAATGCAGTACAATATATTAATGCTCCTACCAATGTTAATCAGATTGGTTAGAGCGCAAAAGCGAAGAGGGTGAATTAGAAAAGTGGTAAAGGTGGGCATGAAAAAAGGAGGCCTGCTTAATAGAGACAAGGCAAAAGATTTGGCTATGGGAACAGAGTCCCGGCAATCTGACCTCAATTCTGAGGTGGGACGTTGGTTTGGTTGGATTCTACCTTGCATGACTAGCTAGACATAGAGATTAGAGAGAGAATCCATAGCAATTTTTTTTTCCATTTTCCTACTCAGTTAATTAGACCAAAGTGCCAACTGTAACACTGTTACTAAAGTAATTTATCTATACACGACATGATGTTTAGCGTATCATCTCTTCATTGCTGTCAACATTATATTATCTACGTATAGCTAACTATGGCCACACTACAGCTCATCTTTTTTCTTTTTCTTTTCTTTTTTTTGAGAAAAAGGTAAGCATAATTTTATTAAATAATTAAGACAATTCAGATTAGAATACATCATCCAAATTCCCAGGCAGATCTTCTACCCATACATTAGTGCATGTAGATAAAACTGCTCTCCTAGCTAAACCATGTGCTAGCCTATTCCCTTCCCAACAAACATGCTAGAACTAACATTGCAGCAACATACCCCCAATCCTCTTGGTCTCGTAGATAATGTGACCAAACAAAGTATTACAACGCCCATCTAATCCTCTTTGCTCATTCAAAAAATTTCTTTTATCATATTTTTTTTAAAAGAAATTCCAACGTGGAAAAGAAAACATTTCTGTTTTTTTTTTTTTTAAGAAAGAAAATAGATTTTTTTTAAATACACCTTATTTTCCAAAAAAAAAAAGACATTCTTTAGTAAGAACATTTTAAAAGGAAAGAAAAGATTTTTTTTTTTCTTTTCTTGAAAGAACATTTTTTTAAAAAAGAAGGTTGAAAGGTGGATTTTTAAAAAAGGGTTTTATTTTGAAAAACACTTTTGAAAAGGGAATAAATTTCTTTTTTCTTTGAAAAAATATTTCTTTGGAAAAGCATACTAAAGGAATTTGTTTACCCAAGCTATTAATTTATGACAACATTATTAATGACAAGAAAATAAAATTGGTAGAAAATTTAAATGACAAGTAAATGTAAAGTGCCTGAATTTAAATGACAATAAAAGTAAAGAGCTTGAACTTAAATGACAATAAAAGTAAAGAGCATTAAAATAAATAAATAAATAAAAAATTAGAGATCCCTCTTAAATAGGCTTTAATCTATTTCAAGCCTTATGGGCTCTTTGTTAGAAAGAGACGGGTTCTAAGCCGTCAATCATCCTTAAGACAACATACCCATATTATGCTTTACTTAAGGTTTAAAGCTCATTTAAAAGGGACAGATAGAAAATCTTTTTCTTAAACGATGAGATAGTAATATATATTTATATATATATATATATATATATATATATATAACTACAGATATTGCATATACTGTGTTGAGCCTCGTATCTAGATTATTGTTACCAGCCAAGTAGTTCCAGTGGATCTGCTAAAAAGATTTCCTCCAAGAGTTTATTTCAATAAAGGATTCCATCAGTTGCGTGTGACTAGGAAATTAGATTATTGTTTGTTATTAGATTGTTTTTATTATTAGAAGGAAAGGTATTACAGTTATTTAATTTAGCCAATGTTTCTGCCAAGGGAGAATAATTGGGTTGTTACTTCTTTTGTTCTTCCTTTTTTATTTTTTAGAATGAACTACGTTGTTACTTGGAATGTATTTAAAGTGAGTAATGAGAAATAAGAGGGAGCAGAGAAATAGGATATTCAATCTCCAGCACCTCTTGTTACCGAAGCATTGCCATCCATTCTATATTCCTAACAAGGTTGAAAGGAGCAAGATTTGCTGCCAATGGGGATGGTCAGGTGGTAGATCAAGAGAGAGAGAGACAGTCACGTAATAAAGAGAGTAAGAGAGAGAAAGAGAGAGCATTCATTGAGTCTATTGGCTAATACAAGGTAAAACATTAATGATTTTCAAAATATTAATATGATAATAGCTTTATTTCTAACCCTTAGATTTGTAAGGAATCTACGCTTTAAAAAATGTGTAACTCTTGTAGAGTTACACCAGGTGTAACTTGAACCCATCTCATATAACAATAGGAATTAAAGGTGCAATAAATAAAAGGGGAGTGCACAGGTATAAGTGCTTGTGAGGTGTGGGGGGTAAGGGCCGGGATTTACACACATATATACTTAAATTAGGCTAGAGTAGAATTTTTATTGTATAAAAATAAATAAATAAATAAATAAATAAAAGGGGAGTGGGGATTAAGCAAAAATTAAATGGGATTACAATAATGTAAAGGGGAAGGGGAGAGAACATTAAATAAAAGGGATGACAATTAAAGTAAAGGGGAAGAGGAAGAACATCAAATAAAAGGGATGACAATAAAGTAAAGAGGGAAGGGGAAGAACATTAAATAAATGGACAACAATATACAAGATAAATATATGAACAAGAATGTAAGGAGTTCCTACATGCATAGAAGAGATGAGACTTCTTCCCCCTAACGGTACTTCTCATATTAAGTCTAGGTTATGGTTCAATACCCATATAGGAACTTAACAACAATATGACAATCAACAACATAAGCATAAAGGAAAAGAGAGATAGATATACACAATCACAACAACAAAATGCTAGTAATTTAAAGCAAAGAGACAACAAACAAATAAATAGAATTTCATATATATAAGATGAATGATGTCTACATAAGAAGAAATAGAGAGGGATGGGATGGGTGTAGTTATTAAGAAACTACCTCATCCCTACACCTTACCCACAGAGATTACAATAAAGATGAGAGGGGCTAAATTTCTGTGATGGGTTTCCTAAAGAGAGGAGAGAGAAATTTTTCAGAATTTTCTAGGGTTTTATTAGATTTTTCTAGTATTTTTTTTCTTCCAAAAACTTCTTACTTTTTAGAAAAAATTTGGGGGGGGGGGGGGGGGTATTTACAGGGAAGCCAAAAAAATGGGCAGTTATGTGATGGTGTTCTAGTACACCATCACATAGCCTCCCACTTTTATACCAAGTTTGACTATTTCGTCTTTTTCCCAGTTTTTGGTCTGATCTTTGTGTGACTTTTTGGAGGCTTTCTAAGCTCTGATTTCTTCAAACTTTATATCCTTGGAAAGCTCTAGATGTCTAGTTTCCAAAGGTTTTGACTTTGTGAGATTTGGAGCTACAGTCATCAAAATATCTCAGGAAGGGAGATGATGCAGTGTAAGAAATTCTGTGACACTTTTCTTAAAAAAATTTATTCCTTCCAATCCACGATAGATATCACCAAGCCCTTTTTGTGAGAGGTGGTCAAGACCCCATACTTCAAACTGGTTCAGTTCGATTGCTCCAATTCTTACCCAATCGGTATAGCTTTTTGTGCAAAGTTGGTCCAAAAACAGCTTGTTTAACCCAAAAAAAAAAGTGAAAATTTTAATTAGGGTTTTGGTGTTTTGTTGATATCTCATCCATTTTAACTCTAATTTTGGCCAGTGAACTATCATTTTGAAGGGATAAATATGACCTACAAGATGGTCCAAAATTTAGCCCGATTGGACGATTGGATAAAAAAATCAACTTTTTGACCATACCCAGTTAGGGTTTTTGGTCTTAATTGCTATCAGAAGGGTTTTGAATGTTGTAACCCTTTGATCCACTATCTAATCATGTTGCATTTATTTGCTACACTTTTTTTGCTTTGAAACTCATGATTTGCACCTTTTTGAATTTTTATTTATTTATTTTTGACACGTTAATCGGGGCCGAATAGAGTATAGTATCGACATCACCCAACTTGACTATATTGCTTTCAATCTCTGTCTTAGACCACATATCAAGGCCACAATATCTACCACATCAACACCACCTTCCACAAAACTTTGAGGATCATTAACAAAATCAACCATGGTACATAACCATAGAAAAAAATTCCAATCTGCATGCAATATATAATCACATGTTTTATGACATGCTCTAGCCAAAAAAATGACACATAAAAATCAAGTATGTTTGTACACACAACAAAAAAAATAAACAAAACAAAAATTTTGTGCACCCAAAACACAAGATGCATGAAAAATGAAGGGTGAATCCAAGCTTATAGGCCTATAATAGTGGTCAGATGGGCCATTAGGCCCAAAATCCTAGTTTTGGTACGAAACTAGATTCGACTAGTGATCATGGTTTTAAGGTCCAAAATGTGACAGGGAGCCAGGCCCATGGACACGAAGAAAGCCCAATTCGTGGGAAAGAGAAGAGAAAGCTTGGGCCCTAAACGGGAGGGGAGCTCAGCCCAATAAGACAAAGAGGACATGAAAAACTAAGAAGGCCTAGTGATAAAAGGAAGAATAAAAAAGCAAAGGAGCCCGGAGAAAGGAGAGGATCCGAGTTCAAAGCTTATTGGGTCCTCCAATTCTAGAGAAGTATATCCTCAGGAAGGGCTAGAAGGTGTTGAATAGGATGTGGACAGCTCAAGAGACAATCTGGGCACAAGACACACGAATTCCAGAAAGGCACAGGGAACGAATAAGGTCTTGTCTAGATCAAGCAACTGGGATCCAAAAGGCAATGACAAGGACAAATGACGGCTTCAAGATCAATACTTGATGAGAAAAGCCAAAGGACCTTGGGCAAGGTAGAGGATGTGGAATAAGAGGAAAGTGATCAAAAACCTTTTTAAGCACACCCCTTGAAAGAGGGAATCCATCCATTTCTAGAAAATGGCCAAGTTGTGGGAAGTCAACATCAAGGTCTCATCAAGGTCTCAAGGCTTTTGAAGTTTCCCTTTTGAGGCCGTGGAAGAAGAACAAAAAGCATTGACCTTAAAGGGAATTTGGGTTTACCTAAAGGAGCTCCTACAAGTGGAAAGTCAGTAGATGAACTTTCAGCTATCAGTTTCCATGAAGATGAAATAAGAGGAAATAAGAAAAAGACTAGCCACCAATGTTTCAGAAAAATCAGTGGCTCAAGTACCCAAAAGAATCAAGGGATAAAATATGGATTTAAAGAGCTTTCAAAGGGCTCTATAAAAGGGAGGTGAGCCTAAAGTTAAAAGTGGCATTCAGCAACAAGCAATCTAGAGAGAGAACACACAGAAAATCTTAAAGTTTTTTCTTTAAGCTATTAGTTAAGTTTTAAGAAGAAGAGGCATTGTAAAAGGAACCAATAGCAAAAATACTCAAGGAGTCACTTAGATTCAAGGAGACTCAAATTTCACAAGTCTTGAGAGGCTAAGTGGAATTACTCAAGTCTATGATTTTTGAGCTTTATTGAGCCTCGTGGAGTATCCTTACAAGGCAGGACCTGATGTACTCAAGTACTCAACTTAGTAAAATACAATATCATCCTCTTTGAGGGATCTTCACATTTTATTCATTTACTTTATATCGTGTATTTGTTGTTCCTTATTACTTGCTCAACCAATATATATATATATTTGTGTTGTGGAGTTCATCTTGTGCATAGATTGGTTCGTATAACGGCTCAAGGAGGTCACGGTGACCCAAGTCCAGTCCAACCATACCCATTAACCTCATTTGGTGGCCCAGGATCCCCTTACCAGCGTTGGGCCTGGGAAGCGTCAAAAGAGAGACCCACACATGGTTATTATTCATTGTGATTAATAAGCATCACCCCTTGCAAAGACTATGACTTTTATCATTTCAGTAATTAGGCAAAATAAAGGGGGCCTCAATGGCCATAAGGGTCTGAGCCGACCTAGGTGGTCTTTCCAAGCATCTATTGGTAGGACTGTGCAACTTTGGCCTGATTAGAACTTAACTTGAAACTGTTGACCACAAGGTAAGGCAGCATGAGCCTCACAACTAAAATTGAGGGATTCATAATATTGTTTCAAAAATCATTCGTCGACGTAGCAGCTGATGGAATCCCATCAGGTGGCATCAAATGTTATTAGACAAACATCTACATCTTATTTTTCTTTTGATTTTGAAGGATATGAAGATTGTCGCATGTTCTATTCTTCCTTTGAAATGACTAAGGAAGAAGAGTACTAAGATATGGTCTATAGGCATGGGTTGCAAATATGGAATAATGAGAAATGACCATATTGCCATCCAAGAAACCCTTATAAATTACTAGTTTTTACACAAACGAAGGTAGAGCAATCTCACATGTTGAGAGTTGAGACTGCCATTTTTGTTTCTTCACCCATTGGTCTATTGACTTCACTAGGGGAGCCTCCCTAGCCAACCTCCTAGCTGTTCAATGTTGAACTAGAATTTCTCTTTCTTTGTAGGGTGTCTGTCAAGTTGCAAGGACTCATCACCATTTGGATAAATAAAAAAATAAAAAGGGTTCTTGTTGCATTTCCATCTCTTCTAGTCGCAAGTTCATACAATGAGTGAGACAGTTACAATTTTTTGTGTTTTTATTTTTATTTTTATTTTTTTCAATAAAAAGTTTTCTTCCAACCATACAACAAAGTCATCAACATAAAAAGCTTACTTCATGCAGCTTTGTTTTTTTATATTAACTATTTTGAATACTCGTATAAAAATATATATGATCATTCTTGTTAGTCAAGAAGGAGAACAATAAATTTATTTATAAAGGAATTTTTGTCATGCTATGTTGAATAACTTATACATTGTAGGATAAGTTTCACATTTCAATAGAAAAAAGCTTTCATGTGCTCAAGTGAATCATTTAAAAGTTTAAGAGAACCATAGTTATAACAATCTCTTAATTTGACTTAAACTTGTTTACCCATCCTAAGAAGCCAATTAGTGAATCATTGGCTAAAATTATCAAGGACTTGAAAATAAAACGATATGTAGTTAAATAAAATTAGGAGCTTCAAAATTTTGAGTAATTCATGCATTCAAATATGCAAATCATCGCATAAATTTGTCTCGCATATATTTTTCAGTCTTCACAATATGAAACTTACATTTTCTATACACATAGTTGTATCATATACAAACGAGCTACATTATGAATTTAGTAGTATGATTTTAAAACCTATTATCATCACTTATTGACATAATCTAAAAGATATTACTAAACTTTTGTGCCTACTTACTATTTATTGATATTACGTAATGTAAAATACCGAGTTGTTAGTTGTTTTTTTGGATTTAATTTTTTTTATATGTTGTGCGGATGTCGATATTATTGGATTTAATTTTTTTTATATGTTGTGCCTACTTACCATCTTCTTCTCTTAATTGTTGTGCGGATGTCGATATTATTGTTTGAAAACTTTATAATGATTCATTTGATTGGTCATGTTTATCAATATCTTATTAAATAAAAGTAAAGCAATATGAATAATTGTGTCTTGAGATTTGAATAAAATGATCATGTATATATTTATTTGTAATAAAAGAAATGCTAAAAAATTGATATTAGTAATACCTTCAAAACTTGCTACAAAATCATATACGTACCCATATCTATATGTGTTTAGTAATTGGATTATGAAATCTACGATAACTCCTAAACTACATTGGAAACTAAGTAAAGCAAACACAAACAATATATAGTACAATAACATCAAGAAAAAATTAAATAGTAGAGCAAAACACAAAATATTATAAAGAGAACTTTCAAAACTCAAAATAAAACTACATAATGCAACTCCAATATGGAGCAACCAAAAATAATACTAATTATAAAAAAAATTGAAAATTCAACAGCCATTTTTTTCAAGTTCATCAATTGTATTGCAAACTCAATAATCATTTCAACAATTTCTTTTATATTGATGTTGCGGAAGCCTAAAGAAAGCATATACGATACTCTCTTTGATGGAACCGAAACTAAACTATTAGTTTCTAATAGTAAATCTCGAATTCACGAGGAGTTTCTTGAATTTACAAGGTAATAGGTCTGAAATTCACCAAAGAAAACAATAAACAAAAATCTGAATTTTTATTAAGGGTAGTGCTGTATATCAATCTGCATGGAGAACATCAATGCAATTGTCTCAGATACATAATCCAACTCCAAGTCTATTTAATTATATATTTTTATACCTATATATACATATAAACATATAACATTATATATACTTAAATGGAGATTCAAATTCACGAGCTTGTTACACATTATTATGTTGAAATTTGACTTAGTTAAACTCAACTCATTTGCTAAACAATCTAAAATAAACAAAATTTATTCTCTGAGTGGAGTCCAAATTATTCATAAGTGGTTCGAATCCATTTATAGTCCCATGCCCAAGTTGCAGAAACATTCATAAAACATTAACTCGGTTCAAACTTGAAGTCTTCATAGGCTCAAAAAAGCTCTAAGTCTTCAACGTAAGAACTTAGCCCACTGGATACGAATTGGGTGGCTTAACATGGGCTTGAGGATGAAGCTTCTAGTCCAGCCGTACGTACCCAATCTGAGATTCTAAAATTGAGTCAGGCCTCGGGCCCAACTTCAAAATGAAATCCAACTATTGCTTCAGACAGACAGTCAAAAGGAATAATCCAAACTGTTATTTGTCATCAGCACCATGTCCATGTGGAAAGAGAACCAAATTAAGTATGATTAGAAAAATTTTGTAGAACCACATGTGCCTCACGGATGCTCATTTAACTACCTAAAACTAAAAGTTGGAATGATAGACAAAGGAAAGGAACGTACAAAAAAGAACCATATGAATAACACTAACAGGACATGAGGGAAACTCTACTCTAGTAGGGACCTTCATGACATTAGGAAGATATGATTTCTTTCTTCTTCTTTTAAAAATAAAAATAAAAATTGAATATTATTAATTAATGAGGGATAGCACAACATATTATGGCGCTTAACATGTTGCACACTATTAGCTTTGACATTTGTGTGTGTGTGTGTGTAGATATAGAGGTGGTCCTCTCTTTCAATCAAAAAAACAAATCCCAACCTAACGGTCAAAGTTTGCTGGCAAAGGCATTCAGATACTCAGTTATGTTAAGTAGATTGGCAGGGGTGGGCACAAGGGAAAGGTGGACAATTAAAAGGAAAAAGGAAATGTATGCAATACGCAATATGCATGGCATGATTGTTTGGATTAAGTTTGACTTTGAAATCCAGAGCTAACCAAAACCTGTTTTGTTAATGCATTCATTAACTCTCAAAGAGGAAATGAGGATATGAACCATTTTATAAGTTTATTGTCTAATAAGTATTTCTGTTTGTTTACTAAAAAAAAGAAACGTAGCTTTAACTCAATTTCTATTAAATTCTAAAAAAACAAAATAAAAACCTCAATTCCTATCCAGATGGTACCACTTATCTTTTTAAATGATTAGGTTCAACAATGAAACTATCCATGCCATAAATAAAATGAAATGATTGAGGATATTTAGCATATGGTAGACTTTTATAAACTAATATTTAAGGATATGTTTGCATGAGAAGGTAATAAATAATGAAGAAAGATAACAAGATAAAAGAGGAAAAACGTAATAGAATAAAACAATACATTATAATATTAAAGGGTAATGCTAACGATTGCCCTTATAGTACTGATTAATAATCCATTTAAAAAAAGTTTTTATGAAAAATGAAAAAAAAAAAGTAATTAATATTTTGACAACTTTTTTCATTTATCATAAAAGTAGTATCAAAACTTTCTTTAAATGGATTATTAACCAGTGCTCTAAAGGTACTCGTTAGCATTTCTCAATATTAAATTGGTATTTTTTTTTTCAAGAAAACTTATATATCAAAGCAGTTAAAATAGTGAGTTCTAGTCAACTCAATCCGTAGAGTCTTTTGTCGTTAAATAAGAAATCTAGAATTTTGAACTTTGCGTATACCAATTAGGGATGTCCTCCTAGACCAGTCATCCAACACAATTGATTAAGACCCAAGTCGACTGTCAATCCATTCAATGCTTGGGTAGTCGACAATAGGTGCTCCACTCTAAAACCTGCTAGATCTTGGTTGGGAGGTGGGTTTGCCCCTTGAAAACTCAATCCAAACTGATCTAATTGACCTGTAGCCCAAATATCACAATTTCGCAGAAATCTTGTCTAGAATCTAATTTCCCACTAAATATCCGCAATTTAAAGAATTTTCTTACCTTATTATTGATGTGAAAGAATATGAACACGATTAATCTAAAATAATCAAAACGCTTTAAAAAATAATAATAATAATAAAGATCAAAATTTCAAAGTTAAAAAAATTCCACTTTTTTTTCTTTTCTAGGAGTTAAAAGTTCGACTTGTTCTCTCATACATCAAAACCACTTATAACAAGCATCAATTATCAACTCACTATTGCCAGATTAGGACAAAACTCATCTTTCATTTCTTTTCTTTTTCTTTTTCTTTTTTTTTTAATTCTGGGCGGTGATGAGACTGATCATCTTAAAAATAAGAAAACAAAATTGCAAATAGAAGGTAATGTCCATAGTTAGGCGGACGTGGGAGTAAGGTAATGTCCAATTGGCCACGTTTTGTTCCACGTGTGAAATTATATATGTTGTAAGAAGCACGACAGTTCAGTAGCCTGTAGTAGATTAGATGGTAGTAGTTAGTTAGTACCAATGAGCAAAGACCAAACTACAGATTGGGGTTTGGACTTTTTTTTGGATTTTTTTGAGGAAGCTGGATAGTTAGGTTAGGTACTGTTCTCTTCTAGTCTCTAGGTAAGAAGGGTAAGTTTTGAAAGGTAGTTAAGCCAACGGTCTTCTCCATCTTCCTTAACTCTTTTTCTTTGTGTGTGTGTGTGTGTGTATTGAAACTAAAAGCGAATAATTATAAATCTAAATCCAATAAAATAGCGTTGAAGAATGGGACATGCAAGACGACTAAGATCATCCACTCGTCCCGCCAGACTGCTCCTAACCAACGGTCAGCTACCAAATCAATTAGATACTAAATCTAAATTCAACCATCCCTTTTAAAACATCTTACTTTGCTCACTCCTTTCTCTTAGCTTCCTTGTACCACTAACACCCATTTCTTTCTTATAGGAAGAAGAGGAGGAGAAGGAGCCTCTTCATCCAACTTCCTATACCCTGTTTTTTTGCATCAGTGAGTAATTCTATCACTTCCTTTTCTTTTCTTCACCTTTTGCATTTGCTTTGTATGTTTAATTTGATGTCTATTATTACATTGAGCTTTGCCACCTGACCAGATGACATTACTTCTTTTTTCTTACCAATAATCATTACTTTGCTTTTCTTCTTTAAAAAGAATCCAGGGCCAACTTATTTATTTGATTGATAATGACATTAGATCTTTTCTTTTTTGTAACCTTAATGTAATGCAGAATCACTCTAGTCTTTTCAGTGTAACTTCTGCTAAGCTATCAGCAATTCAAGTGCAGTACAACTCAAATTGATCATCATGATGAATATAGAAACTTTTAATATTCATGTAGTGTTACCTAGGTGAATGTTAGGACTAGTTGGAATGGATCTTATTCATATATTCATGAGATTCACACATACAATCAATTCTATAATTATTCTCCCACATTGAAGATAACTTGGTGCACAAATTTGCTAGATAATGATGATTATGACAGTTGATAGGGCATAAATTTGCTGTATAATGATGATTATGACAGTTGATATTAGCACATTCTGTTTAGGCTTTTCGAATATCACAATTTAAGAATGAAGGATTAAATGTTCATTGATTTCTTCAAGAAACATGACAACCGAGCTTGTGATTAGAATAATTTCATCATAGAGATCTGTGACACTGACCCAAATTGTTGAAAAAGGCCTTATGTACAGTTTTATTCTGTCCTAGTCACAGAATAAGTACTCCAGTACAAGTTTGTTTATCTGAGAACCTCCCTATTTATCGGAGATGGGCAATGCTAATTATCTATTTCCTATTTATTTTCTCATAGTCTTCATACTACAGCATTTCTCAAAGATTTCAAAGAAAATGTATTCTTAGTCTCGATATGACTCTAATCACAGGATTTTAAGCTTGAATTATGGCTGAAGATTTGGATAAACCATTGCTGGATCCTGAGGATTTCCATCGAGAGGGAATCGATTTGGTAAGTTTTTCAAATCACATAACAAGTGCCACATTTTGAATTCAGCCTCTGTAGTACTATCAACATCCATGAAACTCTTTGCTTTGATAGGAGAACATACCATTAGATGAAGTTTTTGAACAACTTAGAACAACACGAAGAGGACTTTCATCTGAAGATGCTGAAGCCAGACTGCAGATTTTTGGCCCAAACAAGCTCGAAGAGAAGCCAGTAAGCTGCAAAGTTTTAAATTTTCTAATTTGTATAAGTTTTTGAAGAAATTTGAAGAGTCAATTCCACTGGAAATCAGATCAACAGAGTCAACCAGATTTGCTCTTGGCTAAAATTGACCTTTATATATAGTTGACCAGTAAAAACTTGAATGCATCAAGATGTGCTGAAAATTTAGAAGTGGCTGTTGTTGAAAGTAGTTTATTTATTGAGCTAAAAGAGTTCTCTATTCAGGTAGTAATTTAGAACCAAGAAATGCATTAAGGAAAGCCCAAATAGTTGAAGATTACCACACTAATGAAGTTTTTGGAATGTTGAAAATGCTCAAAGTAAATTAGTATGAATATAATGGGTTTTGTTACAGCCAAGTTGGAATCTGGTTCAAATTCACATGCTCATTTCTCTACAATCTGGTTCATTGTTTGAGCTTAGGGAATTCATTTTTTCCCCTTTAATTTGGATGAATATTGTTAGGATGTCTAATTGCTTATGGATTTTTTTGTACCCTAATATCTATGGTGTAAAAAGTTTATCACATTAAAGTAATTCCTAACTTTGAAAAACCATTTTATTTTGATGCAGGAGAACAAATTTTTGAAATTTTTGAGTTTTATGTGGAATCCCTTGTCATGGGTTATGGAAGCTGCAGCGATAATGGCAATTGTCCTTGCTAATGGTGGAGTGAGTAGCTACATCTTAGCATGAAATTCACTGTAGTGCTTCTCCGTGGATCTTCCTCCTTTCTTTTCTTTTTTTTCCCTTCCTCTCTCCTCTACAATGTTGAAGTCTAGTTGAAGGCTATTCTGATACTCTCTCTCTCTTTCTCTCTCTCTATGCGGGAATGATATTTCAGGGGCAGGGTCCTGACTGGCAAGACTTTGTAGGGATTGTCTGCCTGCTGATAATCAATTCAACAATCAGTTTTATAGAGGAAAATAATGCAGGGAATGCTGCATCAGCACTTATGGCTCGTTTAGCGCCTAAAACAAAGGTTTGCCATTCTGATGCCATCAGCTAGTAGAATATTTAAAATGAACATGGTTAGATTGCTTTGTATTTCCTTTCCATTATACTTCGAGAATATCATACTTGTACCATTATCTTCTCAGAAATTTTTGTGAAGTGAAAGATCTAAAGAAACATACCGTGTTAATTCAGTTTCTAAAACAATTTATGGTACATATACTATGATGTTTTGGCAATTCGTTTTCCCCCATCCTTGTCCACTACCACCACCTGTTATCCTCCTGTTTTAAAATCTTCTGCAAAATAACACATGCATACGCACTCGCGCAAGCATGCAAATATGTGCACGTGCACATAAGGTTGAACCAGTGCTTAGAAGATTTTACTTTATCTTGTAAAGATTAAAAGGAAAGAAATAAGGTAATTAGTAAAAAAAAATGCTTTTTCTGCTTAGGATTCTGAATTTAGACTCTATCAAATGTTTCACACCACCTTTTTTTTTCTTTGGAGGGGGGATGGGGGAAGGGGTTTTACATAGCTCCATGGTGTCACAAGACTAATAGTTTAAATGATGTATCTACCCCCCCCCCCCCCCCCCCCTTATCCTTTGAGGGATGCTTATTTTCCTGGGTTGGTTTTTTTGTTGCCTTTTCTAAATCTTGTTTTAAAAACAACAACAACCACCCTTGAGTGTACAAGAAAGTATCAACATACCATCTCTATATACAGGTTCTCCGAGATGGGCAGTGGCAAGAGCAAGATGCAGCTGTCCTGGTACCAGGAGATGTAATTAGCATAAAGCTTGGGGATATCATTCCTGCTGATGCTCGTCTGCTTGAAGGAGACTCACTAAGAATTGACCAGGCAAGTGCTTCTTTAAAGTTAGAGAAGAAGCTGTTTTATCCATACTGTACTCTTGGCAACTATCTTTAACTTTTGGGTTGAGTAATTATTTCTTTTCCTTCTAATATATCCAATATAACTGCTTGATTTGATTGTAATTATTTTTCTCTAGATGGACTTCAATATGAGTCATATAATGATGTAATTTGGTCTGCGCAGTCAGCTCTTACTGGAGAATCTCTGCCTGTCACTAAGAGGACAGGTGATGAAGTATTTTCTGGTTCAACATGTAAGCATGGAGAGATTGAAGCTGTAGTGATAGCAACTGGAGTTCATTCTTTCTTGGGAAAAGCAGCATATTTAGTTGACAGCACCGAAGTTATCGGTCATTTCCAGCAGGTGATTTAAAGATTTTTAATTCTTTGCCAGTGGAGTCTCCTTGATACTAAAGTTTCCCATGACCTTGTCCATCATGAATTCTTGAAACTCTACCATTTTAATGTAGTACATACTTTGAAATTTCTTGAAATAGCTACTTTACAGTGATTCTATTAGACAATTATGACATTTTCCAGTTTTTTCTTTAACCTTAACAGTTTGATTTGGTTTGGTAATAGGTGGTGTAGTGTTCTTGTAATAATAATTATTTGTGTTCTTGTCATGTATTAACTTTTTTTTAGTGTCAGCATTTATATTGCAATGAGGTTGAAATAGAAAAACATTTTCACAATATATGTTTCTGGAATGTGACATCAAGAACTGTCAAAATGCTGAAGATACTGCCCAAGACCAGGCTAACAGTAGTTGTAATTCAAATCTGCTTGAAATCAAAATTAGCTAAGCTGTTTTCACCTATACCTCTTTTCATGTAGTCTGACAAGGCGCTCATATTCCAAAAGTCATATGGAAGCTTTTGTAGTATTATGAAAATTTGATGAATTGTTTTTCTGCAGGTCCTTACCGCTATTGGGAACTTCTGCATTTGCTCCATAGCTGTGGGAATGATTCTTGAAATCATTGTCATGTTTCCCATTCAGAAACGTTCATACAGGGATGGAATCAACAACCTTCTTGTTCTTTTAATCGGAGGAATACCCATAGCTATGCCAACAGTATTATCTGTGACTCTTGCAATTGGTTCACATCGACTATCTCAACAGGTGCAACTCATTGTAGCCCTAATAATATCATAAATCTACCATGAAATTTATAATTCCAAAGTTATTGCTTCAAATATGTAAGATGAAGTGGAAACCAAAGCAAGTCATTTCCCAACTTGTCAAATGGATTCAAATTATCCAAATAAGACTTTCATCTTTGCAATAGTTCTAGTACTTACCAAATGAAAGAAACTTCAATTGTGTGGTTTCCTTCATTAACAAACACAGCATGAAACTCAAGTATTTATTTTTATTTTTGAAGGGTGCCATTACAAAAAGGATGACAGCAATTGAAGAAATGGCAGGAATGGATGTTCTTTGCAGTGATAAAACTGGAACTCTTACCCTGAATCGTCTCACTGTTGATCGGAACCTAATTGAGGTACCAAAGCTGACTCCATGAGATCGTTTTTTATCCTACAATTAGTTTGGACAACAAACCTGTAGTTATCTGCACGTAGCACATAATGGTGACAGATTTTGTCACTAAGTATGTTTAATCTTATATGTTTTTGCCATTGAATCCAGTTTGAGTCTCCCAAAAATTTGGCTAACTAGACAGAAGATGATGATTTAATATGTTGGACAGTTAAGTCACAAGTAGTTTGCCCTCTGCTAACAGCTTTCATTTTTGCTAATTGATTACCTAGGCTGAAACTTCCTTCAATTTTTCTAATAGTATGATGCTTTAAGACATGCTTATTAAGTGAAGTTTGATTGGAATGTTGCTGCTGATCTTTTAGAAAATCCATGGAGCTTTAAACTAAGTCATTAAATTCTTTCAAAAATTATTGATGATACTGTTAATCAATGTGCGACAATAATCATTTTGCGTTGTACTTAACATTTGAAATGCCTATTTCTGAAATAAAGAAGATGCTCACTAAATGAATTTTCTAAGCTACATTTCTTCATTTTTTTTTATGGGAATGCAACTCTTGCTCCACATTTTTTCTTGAATATCGTGCTCCACGCAGGGTTTGGGAAATTTTCGTAGTACATAGTACATAATGGTCATATTGTCGGTGAAACAGTGAAAAATAAAGTATCCATGGCATGTTGGAAGAAAACATGGAGTGAAATTATTCTTTGTATAGTCTGGATATTTCTTGCGAGAATCTACATTTCATCTACTAGGTTGAAAGATCTCTGTTTCGAATACATCAGTCTCAAACATTAGACATCACGATGGAAGATGAATAATTTCCATGTGATATATAATTACTGGTTTCTCTTTTCTGATTTCCATTAGGAGCTTCAGAATTTCTGGACCAGAAACTTTAAATTTTAGTCATTTTATTGCCTCATTTGTCCTATATTCTAAAAGTTGAATTCATACCTTATGCAGGTTTTCAACAACAATATGGATAGAGATACAATTGTGTTGCTTGCAGCCAGAGCATCAAGAATAGAAAACCAGGATGCTATCGATGAAGCTATCGTTAACATGCTTGCTGATCCAAAGGAGGTTGGAATATATATATAAGACATCTTACTTATACTGAAGTTTCTTGGTTCTATTCCTTTGTTGGGGTGTATGTGCTTATATGCATAAAACTGAAAGTACCCCTTTGTCTTTGCATGCTTGTGCTTATAAGAATACAACTAAAAGAATCTTTTCATCTTTAGGCTCGTGCAAACATCACAGAAGTGCATTTTCTTCCATTCAATCCAGTGGACAAACGTACTGCAATTACATACATTGATTCTGATGGTAACTGGCATCGTGCCAGCAAAGGAGCTCCTGAACAGGTATCCATATGTCTATAAAGTACCCTCAAATATTTCATGTTTCCTGAAAAGGAGCTCCTGATTTTAATGCAAAGTTCACTTCTGAATTTCCTACCCGTGCATTGATGAATAATATTGTAGACATAAATAGGTTCCTTAACTTAATTCATTATTAATAAACCAGCAATTATAGGAATATGGTCATGGTGTCTGAAAATTAATTAATCCACCAGGAGTACAAGAGCATGACTTTTGTTTTTATTGTTTTCCTGTATGTCAGATTCTAAATCTTTGCCCAGAGAAACAAGAAATTGCCGGAAAAGTGCATTCCATCATTGACAAATTTGCTGAAAGGGGCTTGAGATCTCTTGGTGTTGCGTATCAGGTATAGCACATAGCTATCCTCTTTTGTTTTTCATTCTTGAAGTTAATGAATTAAAAAAGATTAGTTTATACTTCAAAGATTTAATCTTGAAATTAGGTAACATGATCATCATTTGAGCACATATTTAAAAGCCAAATCGTTTGATATTATCTCTGAGATGTTCATTTACTTCATTTAATCATCCTTTCAGGCAGTTCCAGAAAGAACTAAGGAGAGTCCTGGAGATCCTTGGACATTTTGTGGTTTGTTACCCTTGTTTGATCCTCCAAGACATGACAGTGCTGAGACCATCCGCAGGGCTCTTAACCTTGGAGTCTGTGTTAAGATGATTACAGGTACATGTGGATCTCTGGTATATAATAAGGAGCACATATATATTGAAGAATCATTTATATTTTTTATTAGAACTCATTTATGTGTTAAAAATTTCATTTCTTTCTCCTATGAATTGTTTCCAATACAATTATTTTGGTTCAGCTATCACTATGTAGTTTAAGTTTATTTCAGTAAATTGAAGACATCTATTTTAAAGTTTGTCTTCCATAATTTTTCTGTGAGAAACAGACATATTGCATTAGACACATCTTGGGTGCTGGAATCATGCCCAAAAATTGAAATTAGTCAGCATACTTGTATTCTTGTTACAGATTGGATTTGTGACTTCTTGGGGAAAAAAACATGGATATTATGACTTCATAATAACGCAATGGTAAATTGGTTTGATTTAGCTGGGCTTCAAAGCAGATCCTGAGTCCACCATGGACGAAAATAAGACTTAACATATCCCCTATGAAAAACCGTACTCACAATAGCAAATAAAAGCATCATTTAGACTGCTAATAAGAATATCACCTTTGAGGTTGGGGACTCGGTGGAATATCATAATTATGTACATAATTTTAATCAGGCATGGAACCAAAAATATTAACATTGTCTACCACTGTATCAACAAGATCAGAAACTAAAATCCAAAAAATAACAGAAACATGGGGATCAAGAACATGATTTAATAGAATTGACAACCTAGTCAGAGCTGATAAAGATGCTCAACCTTTCAGTATGCCAATGATTTGGGGATTTAATTAATTTTACCTGTCTTGAATAAGTTAATAGATATAATAATGCTTGCCTGAGCTATTAGAATCATTGATGATTTTTAACATTCTTCCTCAGAAATGTGAAATAAAGATACTAATGTGAAGATGTATGTGATAATGAAGGTGATCAATTAGCAATTGCAAAGGAGACAGGGCGAAGACTTGGTATGGGAACAAACATGTACCCGTCTTCTTCATTGTTGGGCCGTGACAAAGATGAACATGAAGCTCTTCCTGTGGATGAGCTCATTGAAAAGGCAGATGGCTTTGCTGGTGTATTCCCTGGTATTTGAATCCATTACCTGTCTCATGGAAAGTTGATTTTATTAGATTACATACTTCTTGTTTTCTTTTCTTTTTCATTTTTTTGGTGTTTGGTCATTGGTGTAACATGAACATAATAGCATGATTTTAAGAGATGTGGAAGGGGGTATGACTTGAACAACACCAACTGACTTAGGTTCCCTATTAAATCCTCTTCCTAGCTAACACTAACTCGTCAGCATTTTTAAGATATGACAAATTGACATTGAGCTCTAGATAAACTAGCACTTCTTGCCTCCACAAGAATGGTGTGGTGCAGAGAAGTCATGGTTTTTGAGGCCCACTGGTGTAAATCTAACTTACTAACATAAAAAGAAGGGACAGGCTGGGTGGTAATTACTTGGTTTAAATTAATGCCAAAACTAACTCATGAAAAACTACTTTCTTCATCTCTTTGTTGGAGATTGTCTCAAATTCCTATTTTGATTTGGTTGCCTATTTTTCTATTTTCTTAGTATGGAAGGAATATCTATTCATAGTCAGACAAGTAATTGGTATTCCTTGTTAAAGAAGTATTGCAGGAAAGCCTGTTCTTTGTCAAAGAAGTAATTGTTATTCTTTGTTAAAAAATTAGTGTTAAATCTTGTTCACCAAGGATTTGAAATTTGACCCTTATATAGAGATTATATATATATATATAGTATTGTAAAAGGCTTGGTGGCTTTGACCCAAGGGTCCTCCCAAATGGGGAGAGGAGAAGACTATTAGAAGAACATAGAATGAGTTTCTTCTAAGAGTAATTTGATAGTTCTTTTGGGGTTGAAATATTCTCATATGTGTGTGATGCAAGTCATGAGGGTAAACAAAAACATAGAATTCTCCAAAGTGAGCAGCTGAGAGGTTGACTATTGCAATCTTTATTGAATATAATAGATTTGATTTCCTTCTCCATGGATATTGGAAGTTTTCTAAAGCACATAAATTCTTTTCTATGTTGTGTGTGTTTATTGTTTTTTATTTGACTTCACTGTTATTTGTTAGAATCCCTCTGTGTTATTTCACTACATTGTGCAATTTTTCAGTTATTTGCTTGCCCAAATCCTGTTCCTGAATGTTTGCATTCATTGCCTTCTAGTTCTCTGAAACCATAAAGCAAAAACTCTAAATTATCTTTAAAATTACAAATTTGTATGGCCAAAGTATGAAAAGGGTTTCAAGTCACGAGATCATGGAAATGACCTAATGGAAGTGTTCTCTTGTATTTGATGGTTTAAGTACTAAAATGGCTAATAGATGATTGCTTATTTGCAAATCTCCATGTCATGTATATATTTCATATCTATTGCCATATCTCCTGGTGATTTGTTGACTCAAGTTATCATTTCCATAAAATTTTCAGAACATAAGTACGAAATTGTGAAAATTTTACAAGAAAAAAAGCATGTGGTTGGAATGACTGGAGATGGTGTGAATGATGCACCTGCTTTAAAGAAAGCAGATATTGGAATAGCAGTGGCAGATGCTACAGATGCTGCAAGAAGCGCTGCTGATATAGTGTTAACAGAGCCTGGCTTAAGTGTGATTGTCAGTGCAGTGTTGACTAGCAGAGCTATATTCCAAAGAATGAAGAATTATACAGTTGAGTATCGATTTTTCCTCTGTCTATACTGATGTCAGCATTATATCTGCAGGATCAAGGTCTGTATTGTGTGCATGCTTAAAAAAATTTAAATTCTGGAAAATTATACCAGATGCACCTAGTTTGCCATTCGACCAACTTTGAACTATTAGAATGATTTCACTGTCATACATGTGTTATTTCTTATGTTCTATTGGAGATCAAAGTCCACAATAACAAATGGCATTATAGCTGCACACTATCACTGGTTGCTCTTGAGGTTGGAAATATTCTAGGTGCACTAATTTTTTTATGTCTAAGATCAATAAAAGTCATACCTAGTGTACAAATTTCTTACTTTTACGGAGTCTAGGAGAGGTGATTTGTAGGTAGCCTTATGGCCCCCACCCCTTTTATTGGGAAGGTTGATTCCCAGACTCAAAGTTGCTACTTGTCATTTTTATGTCTAAGCAATAAGCATGCAAAATATATTCAGAAACTTTTGTAGTACCAAACATGATTGTTACACATAACTTTTTCTTTTTTCTTCATTTTTTTTGTTTCTTGATTTCAAAATTGTTTAATGGTAAAACTAATTAGCTTGCATGAATATGCAGATATATGCTGTCTCCATAACCATAAGGATTGTGGTAAGCTAGGGTTATTTTGCTTTTTTTTTAGTTCATTTTCACTAGCTTAAGTGCTAAAGGTTTAATTCTTGCTTTTTGTTTCAACTTTCATATAATTCTTCAACTCAACCTTTTTGCAGCTTGGTTTTGTGCTCCTAGCTTTGATATGGGAATATGACTTCCCACCTTTCATGGTTCTGATAATAGCGATACTGAATGATGGTATTATTTCAAAGAGCCTCTGTTTCTTTCTTTCTTTTTTTTATTACTTTGCTGGTATTCTTGGCCTCAATTTCTTTCTGAACTAACCAAAGACTTTGCGAAAAATATATAATAAATTAAATTGATAAAGAATTGAATGAAGGATTTTTTTAGTACCATTGATGCTTTGCCATATGTGGGAAATGTGATCAAAATGTTTGTGATTTGTATTAGGGACCATCATGACTATTTCAAAGGATCGGGTAAAGCCATCTCCAATGCCTGACAGTTGGAAGCTCAATGAAATATTTGCGACCGGCATTGTTATTGGCACATATCTTGCTTTGGTTACCGTCTTATTTTACTGGGTTATAGTGGACACCACTTTCTTTGAGGTATGAAACTTGATAAACTTGTCTTATGAATATGTTTCTTAAGATCTGTGAAACTGAATAGAAAAAGGATATGGTTGTTTTCTTTTCTATACCTAATTCTCATGTTTATTGTTATATCTGTCATTGCAGACTCACTTCAACTTAGGCTCCTTATCCAGTAACAGTGAGGAAGTTTCATCAGCTGTATATTTGCAAGTTAGCATCATCAGCCAGGCTCTCATATTTGTTACACGTAGTCAGGGGTGGTCATTTCTAGAGAGGCCTGGAACTCTCTTGATGTGTGCTTTTGTGGTGGCTCAACTGGTAAAGTCTATGCAACAAGGCACAGCTCCTATACGGAGCTCCAAAAATTGTTTTTTTAATTTATTTCATATCTCACCTTCTGGACAAATCTCTCAATATGTCCAACCAAACCAACTATTATGTTGCCTGCATAAAACTTGATTGTGAATTAACTAAATCAAACCAAGCAGAGTTTCAGTACATCTGCTGAGATTATTATTTCTACGTGTTAGGTTGCTACTGTAATTGCTGTCTATGCAAATATTAGCTTTGCTTCCATTAGCGGCATTGGATGGGGATGGGCTGGTGTTATATGGTTATATAGTTTGGTCTTCTATATACCACTGGATATTATCAAGTTCACAGTACGCTATGTATTGAGTGGAGAAGCTTGGAATCTCGTATTTGATAGAAAGGTAACTGCAGTGTACTTTATTTCATGGTGATTCTTATTAGCCTCTATGAGGAGTAAGCCTTGGCTTCAGAAATGATCCTTCTTGCTTTATATTTCTTTTTGGTTTCAACAGACAGCTTTTACCTCTAAGAAAGATTATGGGAAGGAAGACAGGGCGGCCCAATGGGTAGTTTCTCAGAGAAGTCTACAAGGATATTCATCTGGAGATTTAGAGACCAATGGTAGGCGATCTTCTTTGATTGCTGAGCAGGCCAGGCGGCGTGCTGAAATAGCCAGGTACTACAAACTTTTATTCAAGTGTTCACTCTTTACAATGACCTGCTCCATGATTTTCTATATGGATTTGATCCAATCTAAATTACCTGGTTTACAGATCTTTTACCCTCCTGATGCATTAGCTTATTCTGTTGACATGTGATATATACATATATATATATATATATATATTTTGCACTAAGCAGAATAGTTTGGCATGGAGTATCAATTGAAATGTACTTCGTTATAATAACCCTTGAATTTTGCAGGCTAGGGGAGTTACACACTTTGAGGGGACATGTAGAATCTGTAATGAGGCTTAAAAATTTGGACTTGAATGTGATCCAATCAGCTCATACAGTCTGATGCAATGATATAAATAGTTTTATCCCTCAATTCTCTAGTAAAGGCAAAGCTGGCAGCAGCTGTTCACGTGACTCATGTTGAGTGTATTTTGCAAAAGAAAACAACATTTTTCATCTGAGAGTTGTTGCAAATGGCATTGGTGATCTATGCAGTGTTCTCAGTTCTTTGGGCTCCAAAGGTCAGGAACGCATCTCAAAAGGGGTCTTCAACTAATAACTCGTGCCATTTCTTAGTGTGATTGCAATTTTTTGATAGAGAGAACTATGTATTGAGCTCTGGATATTCTTACTTTTATTGGCAGAGATTTTATGCTATAGCTAGGCGACTCCCAGAAAATAATGCTACTTGACACATTTTTTATATCAAAAGCTTATGTATCTCATATAGTTTGGAGTTAAGACCATTTCACTATATTGCCAAAAGCACTCATTTGGTGTTATGGAGTTAATAACATATTTCTTACTCTGCCCTGATGGTTTATAGTTTCTTGGAACAAGATTGTTGTTGCTTGTTCTGACAATTAGGTGTTCATACTAAGTCAATGCATGAAACTGGAAATGAGATGGTTAACATAAATTAAAATGTTACTTGCATTCATATACTAAGGAAAGAAGTGCCTAACCAGACGTACATTTTCTGTAGTGATAATGAACAAACAACCTTCTTAGGTAAAGATGTGTGTTCATCCTCATCAAGTAAGAGTTCGGTTTCAATACACTATTTTTTTAGCAACAAAATCAATGTTAAACGGGGACAGATAGACACACTATAGTTAACATCTCATCGATTGACAGGTAAAGAAAACACGAGTTAAGACTGCATTCTTACCATAGAAGACGTGTAACTCAAAAGAGCAACATTATTCTGACCTCTTGACTTGATGATTGCGTTCTTATTCTACACTATGACCAGCATTATTTGCAAGATGAGATTTTCTTAGAATGAGGATAACTGAATGATGCGCTGCTTTCCAAGCCTCACAGAGTTGACATAATTTGTGGGGCAATGTGCAGAAAGACCAGGAAGTGCCAGTCCTATCACCCTGAGTAGTATGGAAAACCAGCCCTCCTTATACTCTGGCCCATGGGTGTAGCCCATTATTAAACCGCGGATTAATTCCCAAACAGCATTCAGGTACTCTGGTATCAGGTATCTCATTCCAAAGTAATTTCTGTTTGGCTCCTCATCCATATGCTGCAAATATGCATAGATCAAAGAAAAAACCAACTCAGTATTGTAAAGAAGATGAAACACCAACAAAGATAATTTTAAAAGTTAAGACAAGCTGTTATAACATGACAATGAATGTTACTTTTTTTGTTCATTCTTTCAGTTATTGCCAGCTAAAATACTAAATCATTATACACATACGCACATAGTTGGATATATGTTCCTTGGTCCATGATAATTCAACAGAAAACTTCTAGTCAAAGAGTTGAAATCCATCATCTTTATAACTGCGTACAAGGCAGTCAAAGATCATTGTGTTAAATTGGTTGTTTCTAAGTATATCTTCTTGCGTGAAAAGGGTTAAAAAAATAGACATCGTGGACAAGAAGGTGAAAAAAATCAATGGTCATAATAAGGGCCCAAACAAAGCCAGACTGAAATTCCAATAGTCCTACATCAGGTAATAACCCTCTCTCTTTTGTCTAATTTCTATGTATGGTTTCCAAGAAGATACACGAAAAACAAGAGAGAAAACTTGCAGTCTAGTAACAGGTTGAGGTTGAAGTTATGATTGTGAAACCATAAAGCATTTTATATGTTATACTTTCTTCTTTTTTCTCATTATTTACTCAATAACCAAACAAGATTTGTAGAGATTTCTTCTAATAGTTTTGAGGTCACTAATTCACTGCATATGTTTTGAGTTGATTTGTGATGTGAAATTTTGTTTCTTTAATAATTGAAGATGATAATGATTAAGAATACCTATGTAAAGTTCCTATCTTTCGTTTCTTTTGCTTTGCTATTCTTCCTTTGTTTTTTGGAAAAATTAAACTTGTATTAGAGGGATATAGATAGAGACAGTTTCCTTTTATTGGGCCGTTATCAGCTGTGTTATTATATACGGACACACAAGTGCTATATCATTAAGAAACTGCAAGACAGGATGCTCTCGGTTCATGATTGCAGTGACATAAGTTGTACCTTTTCAATGTATAGGCTGTCATAGTAAAGGCACACTCCAAAATGTTTATAGAAAAAGATTTTGTCATCGTAAGGCAATCTCGGCACAAGGTCGTTGCAGTAGACCATCCTGAAGTACTTTGGGACTGGATGATTCAAATGGGCTTCCATGAACCTCCCCAGTTCGTTGTTCCCAACCCTGGGCTGTCCAAATGTGTATACACCCAATAACCTTTGCATTATCTCCTTCTCCTCATGTAGCACCAGCACCATTGGGAATAATATGGCAAGTGCACCACCTAAGCTATGTCCAGTGACTACGAATTTTGCATTCTTGTGCTCCTTGAATAAGCTCTGGAGCTTACTTTTTACAGCATAGTACGCAGTCATCTCCACCATTTCTGGTGGAATCTTCTTAATACCTGCACTAGCATGCCCTTTAGAGTTTAGAGTACGAAGAATTACCGACTCTTCCAAAAACTTAATTCATTTAAATTTAATCGTTTCACAATTTTGAACATTTTATATGGGAGCTAGAGCAGAGATAGTGTTCAAACTCAGTCAGGAAAGGGTGAATATTATTCTAACAAATAGTTTCCACCCACCTTGACCTTGTTCTTGGCCAGAATCAATGTTTGAGGATACTGATTCTCTGCCTTGTGAAGGGCTTTTGCTAACATGAACACTACCTGAATTAGTCCATTTTTTAAGGTGATTTTGGAAGGTGGCAACATCAGCTCTGTTGCCCAAACCCAAGGCTTCTAAGAATCCCATGTGAACTTTTCCCAATTTTGGGATTTCATACCAAGAGTAGTCAAAATCGGTACTCCAATCATTCGCATTAAAAGGTTCTGTGCCCCTGAAGCTGATCAGTATCAAATTCGCATCTTTATCCTTGTCACACAGTATGAACACTTGCGTCGACCTCTCCCTTTGGAAATCTACCGAATCATTTTTATATGATTAGGCAAGTTAAACAGTAAAACTGGAGTATATCTTAACACAAATCATGTGGAAAATATGCTTCTCAAAGAAAAAAAAAATCATGTGGAAAATATGTTTCTTAGTGTTCATACCATTCCAGCAGTTGTAGAAGTCCACAAAATGCATCTGACAGAAATTGTTAGTATATGTTAGTATGTTACATAAGGAAGGAAAAATTTAGGACTACATTCATTTGTTTTTCACATGATTCTGATACAATTGATTATGAGTGGTGAAAAACAAAATAATGATATATGTGGAAATGACAAACAATCAATCATAATCTAGCATATAAAATAGTTATGAAAAAGGCGTGGTCCTAAAATTACTCCGAAAACACACATTTTAATTTTTATCTTTTTTTTTTTTTATTCTCTACAAAATTGTGTATCATGAACATATGTTGAATATATGTCAGAGAAAAAGGCTGGCCGTTGGGCTTCCTTTTGTTTGACTAGGGATCCTAATTCCTTAACTTAATTTCTCGTTTAGCTCTTGCTCATGAGGATGGGCAGGTTAAAAGTTTCTCATGATCTCGTCAAGATATTTTAGTTCAAGTGGTTAGTACTTTCTAGCGTTTCTAAAACATTTAGAATTTAGATATTCTTTTTTCATTGTAATTATCAAATTATCAAAAAAATTAAATTGTCATGAGACCGCTTTTACCCTTTCTTAATATAGTTTATCATCATGTAAAAAATAAAATAAATAAAGTAGAAAGAAACAAGAGAAAACAAATAGAATAGCTTGCTTGCCTTCCAATGGTGAAGTACAACATTTTCAATAACTTTGGAATTCTCGTATGCCAACTTGGAGGCCATGATGCAAAAGTCCATAAGGGCCCGGTTCCCCATTTCTATTCTTATGCTTCTCTCCCCAAAAACAGATGATTCACTATTATTATTAGTATCTTGCAGTAGTAGTAAGCTTTGGGTCTTGTAAAGGTCAATCCGCCCATCTAAATGCCCAATTGAACTTATGAAGGTCTCCGTGTCCCGCTCTGGCACCACCACTTTTCCTGTTTCACCCATTGCAAACGCCATGTGTTAAATACATTACTATTATGTCGAGAATGAGAAATGAGTATGCAACGTTATCATTTCTTCTAAGGGGGGAACCATAGAAAAACCATTTCATTAGTAAGTACCAGAACTCACTCACTGGCAGCATATATTTGGATGGGCAATGATTATCACACACTAATTATTGCACACTTACCTTACACAAAATGCCACATGGACTGAAATCATGTTTTGAAAACACAAAACATGATTTCTCCATTTAACAATTTTAATCGAAATCATATTTTCAAAATACAACTTTACAGGAAGTGTGTGTGAAGTATGCAATAAGGAGTGTCTAACAAGATTTAACTTATTTGGATAAATGCATGGTTAAATTTAATTGTTATAAAAAAAATAAAAAAAAGATAACACCTTTTTTATTACATTAATTAATACATTTATGTGATTAATTTCAATGATAATGTTAAAACTACCACAAAGCTACATCACTTAAGTAACTATATAAGTTGTGGCCAATTGCAATCAATTCCTGAAGTTATAATGACACCAACACGCACTCAAAACGAAATTGAAATAATGATTTAGTGTGCGGTTGGATTGAAATGGAAAATTAAAATTATTTTACTATTCAACTTATTTTTGTTACTATTCATGAGCCCCGTTGCACTTTTTGGTATTATTCATAAGCCCCATTGTACTATTTCAATTAACGTTTACTTTTATTTACAGTACCTTCAGCAATAAATTTTTAGTTTCAGCAAAATAAGTGACATCCAAACACAACCTTAACGCCACAATTTTCAACTTAAAAACCGTGATTTGAATCTATAATTTCAGTTACTTTTTGGAGTATATAAAATTAGGTAAAACAACTTGTTTACAATAAATTTAACCATTTAGCTAGTTTAATTTAAATGTTATCGGTCAGAAGACAGTGCAAGGAAATGAATAGAAAACACAAATATCATACTGTAATCAACAAGAGGTCAAGATATGAAGTCATATATATGTTTGTGTGTGTGTGTGTGTGTACACATACACAACACGCGTATTAAGTAAAAATAGTAACAATCGCTAGAAACAAAAATCAGAAGCGATAAAAAGAAATTATATAAAATAGATATAAAAGTAGTAGTGTATTAAGTGTATATCTATTAATCAAATACTACGTACCTTGGAAGAAGTTGGAGAGTAGACCAAAAAGGTTGTGATTCAGAGAGAGGAGATTGAGAAAGAAGTCAAAAGCATAGCCAGTCCACTCCATGGGCTTGGCAAAAAAGGCAATGAGTTTGCGGAGTATGAGTGACACCAGTATGACCCATCTGTGATCCGCCGCCACTCTTTCCACCAGCTCCTGGTCCGAACCCTCCAGGAAGCTCAGCCCGCTCGCCAAGTCTGCCCACACCAGGTAACGATATAAGTCCCCGATTCCACCCTTCTCTGGCCGTATTATCAGGTACTTCAATCTTGAAGAATATGAAGAAGAAGACCTTGACCCACCGCCACATCCACATGCATCATCGTTAGTATCCATAGGGTATGTATGTATCTAATGTCTCTCTCTCTCTCTCTCTCTCTCTCACTCAATGCATATACATAAACACACATATATATATAGAAAGAGGCAAAGATTGATGTTTGTTAATTACTAGTAGTAAGTACTTAATAATTATACCTGAATTAATACGTAGTAATTCTTACTCCTTAAAAGCTTAAGGTTAATTACACGTACATACGTCGGTGGATTAAGAAACTGCATTACTTGCACGAATGGTAATTACCACAAATTAATTGGATAGCTAGCTTCTGCAGATTTCGACAAGAGTAGTAGTAGGTATATTTTCCTTTTCGGAATTTGGATGATGATCGAGAGGCCTTTATTAGCTTAGGGCTTAGCTAGCCTCCAAAATGGCAAAACCCGTCACCACCGCTGTCTTCTTTTGGAAGTGATAACAAAGGTAATAAGACTTGTTAACGGATATATATATATAAGAGATTAATGTGACCACATTGCTTTTCTTTTTAACTGGACCGCCAAAAGAATATACTGCCAAATTACGGCATCACCTGATTCACCTTACGTCGTTTTTTTTCCTTTTGCTTCTACGCAACGGCTTCAACCGAAAATGTAAATCAAATTTATTAGTCACAAACAAACATAATTTCAAACTATTTGTATAAGTTTTACATAAATACTTACAATTAAAGTGAATGCAATTGATGACAAGACAAAACTTAGGAAGTATGATTGATGTGAAGGCACGGCATCGGCATCAGCAGCAGTAGTATGATTGATGTTCCTTAACTAAGTTCCCATGTTAAGATTATTTAACTAAAAATACACTTCAATCTCACGAAGAAAAAAGTCATATGACTGAATTATAAGCGAGAAATTTAAGAAACAGTATCTAAGTACTATACTAAGTTTTGTCCTTGATGGCATATATCTGCAACTAATAATATATAAATGTATAGTACCTCTTTAGGTTCCCTCTTAAGATTCTTTCACGTGGTTATATTTAACTAAAAAATACATTTTCATCTCATAAGAAAAAATCACATGATAGAATTTTAAGAGGGGAACTAAGAAACAGATACTAAATACATTACCTAAAGCTTACCCATATATAAATGAATTACTTTTTGTGTCAGTTAAAAAAATATATATATTAATTTTTGTGTGATTAATAGCAAACTGTCCCATCAATTTGTAAGATTTAATATGAATCAATTCTTGATGGATGGTAATTAGCATGGGAATCAATTACCATTGATTCTTGGGTGGATTAATGAAGCTGTATCGACGATCATAACATATAAAGGAAAAAACGGGGTAGATTATATTAGGGATAATTTACAAGAGGATAAGGTGGATTAAAAATAAAATAGAAAGCTACTAAGGACAAGGAGTCCTAAAGATTAATGGATAAGCAGAATATTTTGAGTAAACATTTGCATTTGAATTCTATTTTATTATATTTCAAATAGGTTGTATTATTAACATAATTAATCACGTGAAATACAGAAATGAGAGACCAACCCCCAAACCGGCCTAAGCTAAACAAAAATTTGATGGTCATTCCTCTTAAATCGATTCATTTTAATCCTTTTAGATTGCTGAAGCTGAAGCTAATGGCTCATTTTCTATTGCAAACAATAAAGCGGGTCTTTAATTAGTTTAGGAGCCGATCATCAAGGGATTGAAACAGATCCCATGCACCATGCATAAGACTGATCAATGCAGCTTATATAACCCGTGGACATAAACGTACTGTTAAACGTCGTCAATCTCTACATTGATTTTCTCAAAAATTATCTTTAATTTTCACTAAAATTGCTATACTAAAATCTTCAACATAAACGAGTATCGATAAAGGTAATGCAAGTTATAAGGAATACCAGAGTGTTCCTAACTTTCTAACAAGTAACATCAAGGCATCAACCTTATCCTTGAATAGGGTAAAGGTATTGTGAGTTGACTAATGCTACTAAATGACAAGATTATAAAGATCCTCCAAAGGGTGAAGGTCGATCTACCGGTTATCATTAAAACATCAGTAACCACCGGGCGCGTTGGTCAACTGGTAAGGGGTTGTCCTAGCTTAACCAAGGTCTCGTGTTCGAGCCTTGGGTATGCAGCTGCGTTAAAACTCGGTTGGGAGAGCTTTGCCGCCCTTGTGGTCCTACCCGGCTCGAATCCGGATTTAGTCGGAGCCCCTGTGGTTCCGGATACCGGGTGGTTTAACCAAAAAAAAAAAAAATTTAAAACATCAGTAACAGAGTGATTGAATATACTTTGGCCACAAAAGATTCGCATTCCCAAGATCAAAATCTTGCTCGGGTTTGGAGATGGCTTCTAGTCCTCCATTAATTGTAGTTAAACTTAATGTTCATGCTCTGTCTCAAATTTCTTTACTATGTTTGATTCTCAAGATGCCATTACTAGCCCAAAGTGAATATTTGACTTCAAAGACTATGGTGTGGGGTCCATAAAGGCATAAATACCTAACTTAATATGACTTTTTGAGAAATGCCCAAGTTAACAATGAGAATGAGAAAATTCTAATTCCTATGTAATTAAGTTGAGTTGTGACTTGAACAAAACAAAAGGCAAGCAAGAATTAAAATGCAACCAAAGACTATAAGTTGCTTAGAAGCACAGGAATGCGAATTCAACTCTTTAAGAGCACTCTCTTAGGAACTAGCACGTTGGCCAAAATTTTTATTCTCATTAAAAAAAAAAAAAAAAACTGAATTACAAGTACGTACAACAATGGGTTGTTTATAGCTAGGGACTCAAATACTAACCCCAACTAGCTAAGTATGCATTTGGCAAGCCAATTTTTTTTATTATTCAACTTATTTTTACTACTATTTATGAGCCCACTATACTTTTTGATACTATTCATGAGTCTCACTGTACTAAGCTATCTTTTAGTTTTATGTACAGTATTTTCAACAAAATATTTTCAGTTTCAGTAAAATAAGTGAATTCCAAACGGACACTTAAAGTATTGTAGATAAAAGTAAAAGTTAACTAAAATAGTACAGTAGGACTTATGAATAATACAAAAAAATGCAGTGAAACCCATGAATAATAGTAAACATAAACTGAATAATAAAATAAGTTGACAAAAATAATCTTTGCCATACGGATACTAAGTAACAAATTCTATTAAGTTGTTACTGCTTAACAGCTTTTAACCAACTCTCAACATGCAATCTAATATGCTATAGCTTCTAACTAATATGCTATAGCTCCTAACTAACCAGACATGAACCTTATCATTTACAAATATATGATCTTTAGCTTCTAGTAGGGCTATTAAACTCAAAATTGTATTTAACCAAAGTCAAAATTCTCCATGGTATATCGAAGAACATTGCCCTAGCTCAGATTGAACACAAATTGTGATCACCCGCTAATTGAACAGCCCATCTAGGAGAGAGTGTGTGGTAGAGAGAAAGAGAAACTAATTAAAATATGTTTTTTTAATGTATTAAGTGAACAGTGCTTAATAAGTATATTGAGCCTACTGCTCATTGTTATAAAAAAATTTGAAAATTTATTAAGCCTGATGCATCTTAATGTTAATGCTCTAAGTGTGTGTTTGGCAAAAATTAAAAAGTCAGCTTATTTTACTATTCAGCTTATTTTTGCTACTATTCATGGGCCCCGCTGCACTTTTTGATACTATTCATAGGTCTCACTATACTATTTCAACTAGCTTTTACCTTTATCTATAGTACTTTCAGTAAAAAGTTTTCAATTTCAATAAAATAAGCGGATCTCAAACAAACCCTAAGTATAACATTTATTGTCATCTCGATGTTGGATCTACCAAGCCTTCTACCAATGAGAAAAAGGTCAAAGAGATAGATATTAGATAACATGTTAATTAAAAATCTTCCAAAAAAATTTACAAATTACACTCCTCCTTAACTTTCAGCTTAGTCATTCATTCCATAAATGTTGGCAACATATGTGAGACTTTTCTAATGTTTTCAAACTTTAAGCACCATTAGAAGATTTTATCTTCTATCTTCTATCCCATTGAAGGATGTGGAGATAACAGTGATAACCAAGGCACATTGTGTAGAATATGGCTTGAAATAGGAGTTCGACTCCTTGTTGGATTTGGATAATAAAGGAATTTTATTCCTTTTAGGTTACCGTTGTTTAAAGTTATCAAACTCTATTAGAAGTCTTGTCTACCACTTGATTTTGAGTTCTATTTGAAATATGAGTGATTCTCCTTTTGTGTGTGGAAACGAAGTCTAGTTCTTCTTGGTTTTAGATATACTAGCCAACTCAAGTCTCCTATATAAGCATAGTGCTGCTACGGAAAATTAGAGAGAAAGAGAGGAGAGTGTGTGTGAGAAAAAGGCTCTCTCTTCGTTTGGTTATTTGATATTTGTGGGTTGCAATTTAGAATAGTGAGAGAGGTTTGTTGCTGCTTGGTTTTGGTTCTGCGGTTTGGTGATTTGCTCTCTTTTGGTGCATTGCAACTTTTGGATTTGATTTGTGGTTCTCTCTTTGGTTTGTGTGCAATTCGTATTTGGTATTTGTGAACTTTTGGTTCTTTGGTTCGTATTTGTGAACTTTTGGTTCGGTTCGTATTTGTGAACTTTTGGTTCTTTGGTTCGTATTTGAACCTTTGGTTTTGTATTTGTGAGAGAGAGCTATTTGGGTGTATTTGGGATTTGGGTTTGTGAGAGTGCCTCTACACTAATTTGTATTATCCCAAATTTGTTATAGTAAAATTTGTTCGTCATCACAAGTAGATGTAGGCTATTACCAAACCACGTAATTCTTGGTGTTTTGTGTCTACTTTCTTTTGGATTAATTTTTTTCATTCCTATTGTTAGTTTGGAGATCTTTCATAAGCCTAAAATATTTTCACAATCAATCTTGATAATTTTTTGAGCTTCCACTATTTTACAACACACTGAAAATTCTCTTACGATCACAATCTCATACCCAGTCCAATTTGATGACGTTAATGGAAAAATAGTTGTTGAACTTCAAAGTGAAACAGTCTGAGTCATTACCTCTTTCTACATCTCCTTCCTATCTTCACTCTCACTCTCACTCTCTTTCCTTCTTTTCCTACCAACACTTACTTCAGCCTCAACATCGGTAACATTAAACTCAGAAGAAGAGTTCTCAGCTTCTAGAGGAAAGTTCAGTGTAGCTTTGCTTCCATGCAACTTAAACACAACTCTGTCATAAGATTTAGTTGCTTTTATTTCAATATTGAAGGTTCCAAGCAATGCCTTTAAGCCTTCTCTGTTTGGGCTACAAAAATAGATTATGAGTTTTAGGTTCTAATTGGTTGGGGTGAAAAGAGAGGGGATGGAAAAATGGTGAAGTAACTAAAGGAGGCACTTCTCAAGGCTAAAGATCTTGGATTCCACAGAATCATAATATTGAGCAACAACAAAAGACTAGTTCAGATTTGTAACTACACCAGCACCCCATCATGGCAAGAACAAACTCTCATCAGACCTACATCAACTACAACATTAGGGACTGATCACACGTCTTTTTTGTATCTAAGCAAGTTATCTCACATGTGTTAGAACTTGCTGTTAGAGCTGCTAGTTTTCCAGGTCACTTTTGCAATCTATACCCAAACTTTGTATAAGCCTCTAGCTTTTATAGTACTTTATATGCTTAATGAATTTTTTGTATCTAGTGTCCAAAAATAAAAAAAATAAAGGAGAAAAGGGGATTTTCTCTCATTATATAGTTGGAGAGAAAAGAGGGAGAAAAGAAAATGTGATGTGAAGCGGGGGATTTTCCATGAAGCCCACCATTTTGTTAAATCTATATTGGAGAGAAAAAAAAGGGGAGAAAATAACCATGATTATGAAATTACAAAAGTACCCCTATTATCCCATTATTTCAAATTACATTAAGGGCTTGATAGTAAAAAAAAAATTTCCTTCTTGTGAGCACACTAACACGCACATGTTGTTCTGCCCCTCGGGTGTACACTCAGCCGAATGGACCGAATGTAGAGATTTGAGAGTCACCACCTACTTTAGCTCTAAGAACCAAATTAGGCATATTGGGCCTTTTACATAGGTCTACACACTAGATAATATTGGGTTTGAAATTAGGGTATGGCTTGGGAAGGTGTTAGCTAGGCATCCAAGACCGCCCGACTTATGGGCCGACCTCCATTATGTGTTAATAGATTATCTTTAATAAAATATTTTATTAAGTAATCCCTAATCCCAAACCTAAACATATATCATGCTTTAGATAAAATAACACACAAAAGAAGTCAAATATCACATAACAGTAGAAAAGGAAACACATTGAAACATAAATCAAACTAATTCTACAAAAAAAACAAAAATTAACAATTAAATTAAACACATAAGGAAATATCAAATTAAACCCAACATGGAAAAGTTAACTAAGGAAGATATGGAAAACAAATAAGCATGATTGAATAACCCAAATCAAGATCAAATTGAATCATAGAACACATGGAAAACACTCAATTTGGTAAAAACATAGATTTCTGCCCATTCTGGGTTTAGGGTGCATACGCATACTGGACCTTGTGTACCTAGGATAGAAATCTTTGGCATGTAGCCTTGATGATGCGTACACATTCTTAGTACAGAATATCAAGAACTCACATTTTAGATCGAATCAAAGAGCCTAACACAAGAACTAAAGAAACACATGAGAAACCCTAAAAATTATGATCAACTCAATATTAGATTAACATAACAAAAAAAGGATCATGTCAATTAAACCAATAAACATGAATAGAAAATAAACTATATTCAGAAAAACATATGAATATAACACAATAATGAATAAAAGGCACAAGCACAATATGAACAGATTATAATCAACCCAGGATCAGATTAACATGCATCATATGAATTCACAATAACCAAACTAGAAAAATATAAATAAACTACTCCATCCCAAATTGTTGATCATCTATTCTATTTTAATATGTCCCAAAATGAAGTCATCTTTTTTTAAATTAATAAATAAAATTCCTATATTACCCCTTGTGGTGGGCCTTTTTGAGATGTTGGGCTGGGCTACCTCTTACTGTACTGGGCCCAAGTGTTCTGAATAAGAGAGTTGGGACCGGTCCAATTGCAACTCACCTTGGTCAGGCTTGTACACAAACTATGCCTCGTTTGCCAAAACTTTGGTCACATGCCCATGACAGGCAAAGCTGCTATGGAAGAGCTATGGCAAGCGAATGTAATAAAAATAGTAAAAGAAGCACGTTTGCCCTATTAGGTTCTAAAAATTTAGGATTTTATGTATTTAGAACTCTAATATGTAAAGTTGGCAAACCATGATCAAAACAATATGTTTAGTCTTGTTTAGGCTTGCTCAAAGTATGTTTATTTGTAAAACTGGAATCGAGTGATTGCAGATTTATTGGACTAAATCTGTAAGGCTCGATCGATCGAAAATTAGACTCGATCGATCGAACCACGTACAGATTTATTTTTCTGCAGAGTTCCAGTTCAGCTCAAACTCTATTTAAACGTCTTGGGGATCAAGTAAAACACTCCTATATATAAGGAAAACCCTAGAACGTTTTTGAGACTTTTGTGAGAGAGATTAGAATGCCTCTTGTGCCTCTTTTTATTTTTAGGGTTTTGTACCCAAACCTCTCTAAGTCTTTGTTGCTCATACTTTGCTGTTTGTGTGAATCTCTTGTGAGATCATTGATGAGCTTTCCTTCACATAAACTTAGGGTTTTTAAGGTAGAGATATTATCTACATCTTGATGATCAACAAGGTTGCTGCCATTGGAACTTAAAGAATAACAAGCGTGGGTGCTTGTACTTGATTGAAGAATCCAAGAAAGAAAGAGTCTGTGGATTCAGAGCTTGCACGGGGTCATGTCAGTAAGTTCTACTGGTAGGTAGCATTAGGAAGTCGAGCGGGGAGCTTGTAAGTCCTTTTGTATGAACTTCGATTCTTTCATAGTGGATTCAGGTTTGCCTTGAGGATCGGTGGGTAAAATCCTCCCCAGGTTTTTACCGTGTGGTTTCCTGGGTGATCATATCATTGTGTTATTTATTATTCCGCTGCTTTATATTATTGATATGATTGTTTGATTGTTTCAACCTAGAATTGCATGAATTGACTAAGTTAATCACTTGGCTAATTAACTAGGTTAATCTGATTGTTTTAAGGGGTCAAAATTTCCAACATGCCGTTAGACAGAATAAATAAAGGATCCTTAATTAAAATGAAGTCCATGACAACAAGAAACGCCTTGTAAATGGAATGGCGGGAATAAGAAGAGGAGAAATAATAATAAGTAATTAAATCAAAGAAGGAAAAGATCAGTCTGCCGCGCTAAGTTATGTTACGAGACTGAGGCCAAGGAGGGAACCACTTCCTCAATGTGAATAATCTCTCGGGAAGATCCTGCTGTAGAAATTAGTCACTTTGATGGAACGGGCCTAAATGGCTTATGCTCAAAAGAATCCTTTACCCTCAACAGAGAGTAGACTTTTAGAGGGAAAGAAGGGATTAGCCTACTAGTACATGCCTGCCGTTCTACACTCTTTCTTTCTTTTCTTTCTATTTTCTCTCTGTTTTGTTACTTTGATTCTTTCCCCTTTTTTTTCTTTCTTTCTTAATGCTTACTCTTGTAGTGTGATGGTGATTACTGTTGTGGTGATCCCCCCTACTGCGCACAGCGAGGAACCTTTATATACTACCTGCCGTGATTGGTTTTTTACCATTTTAGCCTTTAACTACTTTTGTCTGGTTTAGGGTGTTCTTCCCGACCACCCACTAGTTTGTCAGCTGTCCAGCCACCACCACTTGCCTATGCTGGCTGTGCCACTACCCATTACCAGACAAATAAAACTCTTTTGTTTGCTTGTTCTTCGTGGCATTCTTATCCACCACAGTGTGGGTATTCTCTCTTACTATCCCTCATGGCATGCATCTAGTGGTTCCAACTCATCCTCCCTCTTTTGGGTGGTATGTCATCCCAACAGGACACCCCACCGCCAGACCATACCCTTTCTTACCTCTGATCCATGGTCCACCAACCCTATATTGGCTGGGTACATGTTGGTAGTGTCTGGACCTTGTGTGTACTCCACTTCCATGTATGTCCAAAGTTTGTCTGCTACTTATGCGTTCGCTGTGGATTGGAGGTTCGTCTGTGCGTTCTGTCGCTCATTCTTGACCTCTTGTGGCGTGAACTATCCTCTGATTTTCCATTCTTTATTGGTTTGCTCCTTTCAAGGGCTGGGCCTTGCCTGATTGTAGGCTTTCCCTTCTTGATCCAATTCTTTGCTCCTTCCGTAATCCTGCTGCCATTTCTACCATACCACTTTGTTGTTCCTGCCGTGGTGTTATTTGACCCGTGTTTATTGAGCCTCTTTTGGGCCTGCTACCTGTTCTTCTCTCAATGACTCAATATGGTCATTGGATTTATACTCATGCTACTTTGGGCTTTTCTTGATCCATTGCATTGCTTGTGGGCTCCTTTGTCCCATTTCTTTCTTCCCGAGCATCTTTGGCCCATTTGCTTTCTTGGGCATCCTTGGCCCATTTTCTAATTCTTCATACCCATGAGCTTTTACTAACTCTTTTGGGCTTTCCTGACCCAATTACCTTATCCTTCATCCTTGGGACTCATGGGCTTTCCATCAACCCCTTTCTTTCTTACTTCATTACTTCAAGCTTGCTGCGGCCTATTCTCACTTTTCTACATCACATAATGCCCATGGATTTACTATTTCTCTCTCCGGACTCTTTTAGGCCCATTTATTTACTTTATGGGCCCACGGTCCATTGTTCCTGTCATTTGGGCTTAATGGTTTTTCTATCAATCCACTAACTCTTTTTCTACCCATATTGTTGAGCTTCTTCCTGCTGCTGGGCTTTTTTCCAAAAAAGAGCATAAACACCCCTTTACTTTATTTAAAAAGTCAATACAAATTTTTTTTTTTCTGTAGTTTAAATTAATGAGGTCTTTTAGACTTAGAAAAATGTGCTATTTATTGTGTTAGTCATTAGAAAAGATGAATTAGAGTTTTGAAAACATGGAAGCACTCTCTCTAGCTAGGTTTTTGGATGGAAGCATAAAGTGTGTGTGTGTAAGTACATTACTGTTTTTGAGACCTTTTAGAGGTTCAAGACCTGAAGATTAAAGATTTTGGGCCTTAATTATGAAAATATAAAGTTCTGGAATTGAGGCTGCACTTGCAACCCCAAAGGTGCGTATGCAGAACTTGATTTTAAGTACATTAATGACCCAACTTCAAATTGCGATAGCTTAATTATTTTAAATCCAAATTGGGCAACATTTGTGTTTAAATTGAAGCCCAAGATGTCTAATTTAAAATTCAAAAAGCCTCATTGAAAATGTCTTTGTGGTTCAAAAGTTATGGTCAAAACAATGAGTAAAATGTCATTTTTCAGCATCGTTTTCAATTTATTAAATGGAATAAAATGAGGTGTTTACGCTTCTACTTTTCCATCATCTCTACCAAATACATATGATGAAAAATCAAAACATTTTCTGTCCTCCCAACATTTTTTATCTTCTCTCCCAACCAAATAGAGTCTTAGGGATTTTGATCCCAATTTTGTCTAACATTTTTGCATGTGAGGTTTTCATTAAATTGGGTTTTTTTTTTTTTTTTTTAAAGTTTATTTCACATCAACAATACATGTGGCATTTGAGATGGCATAAAAATTATTTTTTATTCTTATTATTAGCCACATCAGTATTTTTTATAAATTATTTAACGACAGTAACTATCTTGACATAATACCAAAACTTTAGGAACTAAACTGACACATTTAAAATGTTAAGAACTAAATTAACACATAGTGCAAATATTAAGAATTTGCCCGATAAAATTTCATTTCCATTTCATTAAAAAAAATACAATAATAAAACTTTTTAGGATAAAAAGAAAGAAAAAAACCTTAAGGCTAGTCAATAAACCAGAGTACACTGTACAGTACCGAAATATTTTCTATAAATATTCTAACAAAAAATAGTAACAATTCACAGTAATATTGCAGTTGGAGAGTATATGGAACTTTTCTAAAACAGAAATCCGGTAATTGTACAAACCTGTGCGCCTAAATTTATCAACAAAGAGAGATAGAGGCAGACAAATCCGTGGATAATTTTAATTGGTAAAACAAAAGAATAAGATAAGAGAGGAGTTGTAAGCTTAATTTAAAAGTTTGGTAAGAATCTGAAGAGCGAAAACGGCACCGACAAACGACTACCGACGTAACTTAAGGGGCGGGGTCCAGTTGTGCACACACGGCGTGCATCCAACGATTTGTGAATTGTGAGTTGGTGACTGCCCATTACATTACACCTGCAATTTGAATTTGTCAACAAATTAAACATATTTTATTTTCAATGCGCCATCATCAATTCTATGAATTATTCTTAACGTTTGTTGCCCAAGTTCATACAAATTGACACATATTCTACCGAGAAATGATATGTTTATAACATTTTTACAACAAATTCTAAGTGTAAAGTTGTTACTAGTTGTTATTATTGAGGCAAAAAAACAATCTTAGTGTTAATTTCAAATTTGAACCAATAACAACTAGCCACCTGTGATTTGTTGTAAAATTATTATAGACGTAGCATCTCTCTATTCCACCTGTTCAATCAAACACTTGTCACCTAGCATATTCATATTTTTGTTTGCCTTCCAAACAAATTTATTACTATTATTTAAAGAATTTTTTTTTACCATTACGGGGGGAAAAAAAAAACTTTGCCATCTTAATCATTTGGCAGCCAACAAAAGACTTTTTTTTTTCTTCTTCTCATAATATATATATATATATATATATATATATATATATTGCACCCTCTTAAGAGGGAATATCTGAATGAGGTGTGTGTCATTATTATTCTTGCCATCCTAATCAATCAAAGGACAAAGAATCATATATACAATATTATTAATTTTCTTAACTTTCACTCATTTAAAAAATCAACATTTCTATGAATCTCCTTATGATCTAATAGTATTCCGCCCCCCACCCTTAGCATTTAAACAATTATCATGAAACATATGTCATAGGTTTGAAACGATATCATATCTATAATAAATAAATAAAAAACATTCTTTATGCTATTATTATTATTATCATTGGGACAATAAAAATGAAAAGTGTCTTTATAAAAGATTTTCATACAAAAAGGTTTTAGTATTTACTAAAAAAAAGGTTTTAATGCAAAAGTTATATTCATATCACTAAAAACTTAAAACCACTGATTTGAAACTATATAAGATTGTCATTGCTCAAACCTCCCACTTCAATTTATGTTACTTGCCACTACCTTTCAATAAGTGAAATTATTCACAGTACTCAATCATATCCCCACTCACATTAAGATGAGTCTCATTTATGGGTCTCGCTTTTATGTAAGGGAGAGACTTACAAAGAAGAGTACATATTTGAATTTTAAATATCTCCATTATAAACATTAGGAGATATCAATCAATTGAGTTACAAGACTTTTGACAGAGACCTAATATATTAGATGTATAAAATAAGTTCTCCTTAAATAGAAGTATTAGAAACTTAATACTATTGTTAGGCATCTTATAGCTAAATGATATAGCCTACTACATAAGATAATTAAGATTCAAATCTCCTGTAATAATAATAATAATAATAATAATAATAATAATAATAATAATAATAATAATAATAATAATAATAATAATAATAATAATTGTGGGGCCTAAGAATCTGGCGACCCCAATCCACTTTATATTAAGCTCAAGGCCCATGCCGAGGATGGAGAAACGTCCAAGAATGATCGAAGAAAGCCCAAGTTGCCAAGAAACGTTGCCGAGGACGATCTTGTCCCCGGCTTTTCGAGGTCATAGAAAGAAAGAGTAGCACACCATCAAAGGTAGCCTCCCAGAGCATCTCAGGAGAAAGAACAAGTATAATGTGTCAGTCACGGGGGCATGGTGGAGGAGCAATTCAAAGAGAAACTGTCACCTCCACATTAAATGTCCACAACTAACGTTCTGGCCGCATTAATGAGGAAGTGACCCTTGAACAGAGTTGTCTAGGTTACTGCAGCTCACAGGAGGATTGGTGAGGTGGCTGATGGGACGGGCAGTCAGGTAGAGACTTGGATGATCAACAAGTGGGTGGCAAGGATCGACTAGGAAGGACTATATAAGAGGAAAAACCAACCATAGGAATGGGGGGGGGGGGATTTCTCTGTAAGGACTCTTGTTCATTGATTATTAGAACAAAGCTCCTCGGATTGTGCCGAGGACGTACTCTCTTAGATAATCTCAGGTTCATCTCTGTTTGATGGTTACGAAGGCCATATTGACCGTTGTCCATGCACTAAAGTCTAGTTCTTTGATCCACTCTCTACAAATTCATTGTATTGGGCTAGTTGGGTCTGAGTCTACTCGTCCAGCAAAAGAAGTGCTCAAACTCAGTCACTACAATAATAATAATAATAACAATGAACCTCATACTATATAAAATTCACTTTTATAAGTGCTCAATTTTGTAATCTACTTCTTTAAAGTAATTTTTTTTTCATTAAAAAAAAAGTCATATATTCTATTCTACAAATAATAATGTCATTTAATAGGAAATAACCATTTCATGAAGTAAGATGCTATAATCAATTTAGTCCAAAAATTTGAAACCTTAATATGTATAGAAATTCTTAATCTCTCTCTTTTATAAAAAAAAAAAAAAAAGATGATTTTTTTTTTTTTATACTAGTGAATAAAATTTAAATTCAAGTTCATTCCATGGAGATTGAATTAAGTCACAAAATTTTTTACCACTTAAACTTGTAATAGCTGATAACAAAACTCCGTTAAATTGATTTTGTCATTTCTAATTAGCTACCCACAACATACAGGGAGTTGAAATGAAATGAAATCATTGTTTTTTTATTATGTTTTTGGATGGGAAAAGAAAATCAATTGGAAGGACTAACGAAGAATAAAAGTGTAGTGAAAGTCAGCGAAATGCAGAGTGCAGAATGCAGAGGGAAGAGGCTCTTGACTCTTGATATCGTTGCCAGCTATGCTCCCACATGCCACATTTGACATTCCTGAATAGGGCTCTTCAAAGTTTTAGCTGCCTTTTTTTTCTTTTTCTTTTTTTTAAATTTTGTTTGATAAATAATAATAGTAAATTCTAATAGTTGCCTTTCATTGGGTTATTATTATCTACATAATACTAATAATAATTACTTTATTCAGAAAATATAATAATATATATACAGGTATGTGATCATCACAAAGTCAAAAAAGTAAACAAGCGAGATTGTCTCGTGATCAAAGTCACGGTAGTTAAAATTCTTTTTTCACGTTCGCTCCCCATTCACTGCTAAAAGTTTGGTTTATTCAGGAAACAAAAATAAAATAAATAAATAAAGTTTGGTTATTTTAAGACTAATTCTTATTTCTTATTCAACGACCCCATCTTACCAAAAAAAATCTTGGTTATAGCTTCAAAGTAATCTCTGACTGTGTCATGAAAGCTACTTTTTTTGAAATAATGAGAGCTACTGATAGCTTACCATCCATACCCATTAAATAAATTAACTTAAAAAGCGGATGATCCTTTTGAAAGCTACTAATCCTATATTTTACTTTGATTCTTTCTTTTTTTTAATACGAAGTTATGAACAAATATATATATATATATATATATTAGTATATCACTACTTTGCCAGTTAAAAAAAAAAAAAAAACATAAAAGAAGAAAAGAATACACCAACAAACATGTTCATATTTTTTTAGTAAGAAAAGAAAAAAAGAAAAACCAAGCAACAACTACTACTCCTAGTATTTAGTATAAATTTAAAATTTTAAAATAAAAAAAGAAAAAGAAAACAGTGATAAGAAATAAATATAAAAAGAAAGAAAAGCTTTCTGTGGCTTTGGATTCTTCTGGCATTTCGTGCCTGCCAGCTTTACTGGGGGCATTGTCTACCAATGTATAAAATACAATCTCTCAAAACGAAGAGAGAGTAAAAATAACATCTAGGTGTGAGAGATTTTGGTCTCCGAGAGAGATGTCGGAGGATTGGAAGGTGGTGTTGGTGGTCTTCAGCTTCTGCATTTTGGGGTGGAGACCCAGTTCCATTAATGGCGACACAGATCCAAATGATGGTCAGTACATAGCTCCTTATCCATTTCCATTCGGCTAACCTTTACCTTTACCTCAAATCTGCATTCTTTTACTATACTTCCATGCTTGCTTCTTCTTAGTTCTATCACTTGCCTGCTAGTTATGGCTTAAATTAACGATTTTTTTTGTGTGTATTGAACTCTTTGCTTGCCATATTTGCATAAGTGTTTGCACAGATTCTTTAATGTGTTAAAGAAACTGGGGAGGATGAGTTCTGATAATGAAAGTTGCTGCCTTTAATTACACTGAACCTGTTAAGAGTACTGGGAAAAGAGTGTGCAATTATTACCTTTGGGGTGTGAGCTGTTGCTTGCATTATTCTCTTTTTATTTGCCAGTGATTCATTTGCTATAAGTTTTTTTTTTGTTGTTGATATGATCGATTGGTATGCTTGTGGATGTGGTGGTATAACTCTTACATTGTTAGCCATAGTACGTGGGGAGGAGTTCTTTTGCTAAATAATACTGTTTGTAATGTTCACAAAGGTTTGTTTGATGTAATTTTCTAGTGTTTGCAATCTGTATCTTGATATTGTTAATAAATTAAGTTTCTTGATGCTCTTCATGATGGGTTTAACGAGATTGAAAGATCTTAAGATTGACTTTTTCTTCATCTGGGAGACATTTGGGGGTCTTTGAGAGAGAGAGAGAGAGAGATTCGCAGATTTGCAACAAGCTGTATATAATATATATTAAACAATTATTGAATGTTGATTGATCCTTTTAAGAATCTAAACATTAAACAATAGTTAATTTGTGGACTGATCCTCCTGAGGGGACTGGATCTAGATGTTCTCCCTTAGCCTTATGGGTGCATTCGAGTGCTTTCTATCTCTCTATCTCTACAAATATATTTTGGGTGTTTTTTTTTTTTTGGAGAAACTTTGGGTGTGTTTGATTGATATATTCTTTTTTGAAGTAGTCTAGATTCTTCAAACTTTTGTTACAGTGGGTTATGTTTTCATTTTTTTGGGTTCAACTAAACTTTTTTATGTTTCAAATTAATGATTCAAATTTCTCATTCTCTTAAGGAGATTATCATGATAATCAAACCTCATCACAAATTTACAATTCATATTACTCAAATAATATTTAGACGCATTCAAATACATAGCCATGTAAATTTTGTTTTGATATAAATTCAAATTCTCACATCCAAAATATCTAAGAATTAACTCAAACCAAAACTACAAGAGGGGGAGAGAGTACATGTGACGGGGAACTCAAAAGACACACCACCAAAATGTATCAACCCAAAGTAGAGATACAAAAAAAATACAAAAATTCATCAATCTAAAGCAATAAAGAGTAAATAATAGAGAGAGAGAGAGAGAATAATCACCTTTTTTGGAAGACAATGCGAGAGATATAGCAAATTTATATAAAAGAAGAGTAGAAGAATACTCAAAACAAAAGGTATGATTGTAAATGCCAAATTATTCAAGCTATGCTACTTAATAAAATAACATTATATCATTATATACTATATAATGTCATAGGATAACATCTATCAATCAAAGAAAAAAAAATTAAAACACAACCAAATCGCATCAACCCAAAATAGAGTTCAACACAAAAATTCATCAACTTAAAGTAGAGATGTAATAAAGACTAAAAATCTGCCAAAAGAAAGAAAAAAAATAGAGAGTGAGAGAGTACTCACCTTTTTGTGTAGACAAAATATGAAGAGAGGAAGATTCAAAATAAAAGGAAGATGAAGGGATGGAGGAATTATAATGTTAAGGTAGAGTAGTGGGGAGATAAAAAGGTAAAGTGAGGGGAAAATGTTGGAAGAAGTGTAATTGTAAGGTGAGAAATTAATAAGGAGAGAGAAACTGTTGGAGGTAGGTGGATGATGTGGTTGCTAATGTGACCCAACAGAAGTGTAGCAACAATAGGCGTTACACTTCAAGCTTTTAGATATATATAAATATGGAATAGTTGCTAACCAACTTATAAAAAAAGAAAAAACCTAGTTGCTAACCAATGCAATGCACAGAAAAATTAACACAAATATATCAAAGCAACCATTCAAACAACCACTAAAAATAGGCATGAAACTATACTTGAGTTTGTAAAATGCTATGAACAAATTAGCTATGATGGATATATCCTCATAACTTAAGTCTGTATTATGCTATGAACAAATTAGCCTCTTTGAATTCTTTTGAGGAGTACCAAATCTCACATATCTAAGAAGTACTTGAAATAAGAATTGACCTAGGAATGCTCCACATTGAGACCAAAAAGTACTCAGCTACAGGTTGGAGACCGCATATGACTTAATTCTTTTGTGATGAGAAGAAAAATGAAGTGATAGTGATGTTGATTGAGAAGTTTGTATCCATTGTAAGAAGCTTCCCCAATGACCTATAGGAGAAAGGAGATGCTAGAGTGAATTGGATTAGAAAATAAATTATTTACTTACCAAAGAATTAATAACAACTCAAATATTATATTCACAAGTTTTCTATTGTCAGTTTCCTTTTTTGACCATCAGAGATACCACTTGTCATAGCATCTCCAACTTGTGTGTCAGCAAAGACATCAAAATCTGATAAGCCATGGCCACAATAGACTTAAAAATATTAATTACATGGGGACAAATTCCGTTACTTTTATGTTAAAGAGAAGGAGCTTTAATATGTAGTATGTTTGAAGAGCTCTTTCCAGTTCTTTAGTATAAACTGCTTGTTAAACAAATTGTAATTATTGTTAAAGTTGTTGAGTGATTTAAAAAGAGAAAAGTAAAGTGCGGAAGCAAAACAAGGATTTAACGTGGTTTGTATACTAACTATTGAACTTCCAATGTAGGGTTTATATACTAGAGAACCCTAGTTGCTTGTGCTATAAGTACATTTGGGCCTCTTGAGTCATAATATCTCTAACACCCCCTCAAACTTAAGGTGGAACCTTGAGTTTGTGAGGTCTTGAATTTATGACTTCTCTAGTCTGGAAACGCATGTAACATGTGGTTCGCAGAAGCTCAAGAGTGATCAGGTCATGGGGTGAAGCGGGATGCTTGTGCAATGGGCCTGCATGGGGGTGCATGAGGCTGTTGAGGCAGCTGATACGGTACCTATATTATCCGGCTAAAATGGTAGGATTGTGTGTCGCTGACATGGCACTGATGACAGGCTGACATCAGGCTGGAATGACAGCTGCTATGGCAGATAGGATCCTATGTTGACTCATGTCTTAGAGTGACATGCGTTGATGCCACATGGAGCACCAACATGGCTAGTTATGTTGCTAGGGCTGACATGGAAGCATTTTTTTGTTTCGTATTGTTTAGAAAGCTGGCCATGTGGGGCCCCATTGGCAGCACTTTTCCTTCTAATTGTGCGCCATCCAAAGACACTTTACCGAACCAGGGAGGCTGAGACCAACTATTATGCAACTCCAAGACTTTGAGATTGCCAACCTTGTCCAAGAGAAGGTCATGAGCTTCACGTTGTGGGCTGCTGATCTTGATGGGGGCTGGTTTGCTTGCTGATGTTAAAGCACCTGAGTTGTTGTGTTAAGTAGCTTGGGTCCATCATGGTCTAGGTTGCGCTATCGTTGAAATCTTGGGATTGAATATGTGTGTCCTTAGTGTAGGTGACTGCGTTGCAACTAGAGGCTGTACTTGCAATTGTTATGCTAGAGGAGCCTAGAAGCTTAAAACGATTTTGTGAACTGGTAGGGCCAATTAATATTGCTAAATTCAAATATGTATTGAAAAAGTGGCTTTCATTATGTATAGTATCAGCGTTCACATTTCTGTACTTGAAGCATTGCAGAAGCGGATGGAACCATCTCAACTTAAAACTTACAATCTTACAAAAAGTGACTTGATGAGTATCTTTCAGAGGCATCTTGAGAAAAGAGACCATGTGTTTGGAGTGGTGACTATAGCAGCGGCACCTCACGCATCAAAGTATTTGTGATAACTTTTTTCATTTTAGGTTGTGTAAGAACGCATCAAAGTAATTGTGATAACTTTTTTCATTTTTGGTTGTGTAAGAAGACGCAAGAATTTAGTGGCTATGGTTATTAAACGAAGACAAGAACGAATTTGGCTCAGATACGATGTTAAAGGGTTGGGTGATTGAGTAATTGAGAGAGAAGAGAAAAGTAGAGTAAAGAGTGGAAGCAAAACAAGGATTTAACGTGGTTTGGCATGATGGCCTACATCCGAGTGGGGAGCCCTTGATAGCTACATCTTGACTATTGAGCTTGTTATATTACAATGAACCCAATGTACGGCTTATTTACTAGAGAACTCTAGGCTAATCCTAGACTAAAGTATTCTTGTTCTACAAGTACATAGGCCTACAAAAGGTTTGGGCCTCTTGGGCCATGATTTCTCTATCAATCATAAAACATTATATTACATAATGAAGGTGAGAGACATGAAGGATGAGATGCTCGATGTACCTTCATGTAAGCGTCTATGTCTGGATCTAGGATAATTCCTGTCCCTTCCTTTCAGCAAGCCTCCATTATAGTCTTTTCATAGGTAACAAATTGAGCATTACTATTTTCATCATTGTTGTGCTTTGATGGGTCATCTTTACAAAACCATCATCACATAAAAACCTACCTGCTCAGCTTCCAACAATCTGTCAATGAGCTGAAAAATTAAGCATTTCCCTCTAGTTATCTCAGGAATGTGTAGGTCATCCTGGCTTATACATGCAAAAAATTTTGGGGGGACACTTCTAGTTTGTATCCATTTAAATCAAAGCGCAATGGTAAATACATTTCATAATGACTTTTGTTTTAAGTTTTTAATTGTAAATTTCTTATACAGTCGGAGCACAAATCACGGAACATACTGCCTAACAACATACAAAGCCATGGTGGGAAAACACTAAACAAAGAGAGAAACCAATTCGTTGAAGCAGGCGATCTGACTCTTCTTTTTGAGACCATTTTTTATTTAGGAGCATAACTAGAAACTCTCAATATTTTATTTTGGATTTTCATTGGATAATTTTAGATTTTAATGTTTTTATTTTTTTTAGTTTGAGTTGTGATAGTGATTGAATTTTATATCCTTAGATAAGAATTAGTTTAGTATTTGGATTAGTATTTGAGTTCAATTAGGATTTGTTTTAGGATGTTTATCTTTATCTCTTTAGATTCCTAGAAGCTCTATATAAAGCTCCTGATGATTTATTTTGCAATGAAACTATTAGACGATTATTGAATAATAATTCAGTGATTATTCATGCAAAGTTCGCATTGCGTTTGGTGGTGAATCCGAACAACCTTAGGTGGTGAAGCCTAAGGTTTACGGTGGGATTAATCTAGGTGGGAAGCCTAGGTTGTCCTGCATCAACTTTGGTATCAGAGCTCAATTTGATCTATCAATTTTTAGCAACCACAAAAAATATGTCGTTCTATCAACCACTGCTTCTAAACCCAAACATCCAGGAACTCCTACATCCCAAATTCATTTTCAATCCAACAGTACAAACCAGATCCAGAAAACCTGAAACGCACACCATCAGACTAGAAAAGTTCCAACAGACAAGCATTTTGCACAGCCCAATCAGCCCATCAAGTATTCTTGAATTTTCAGCAGTGCCAGCCCACGCTCAGCAAGTCCAGTAACAGCCCAGGTCAAACACTTATTGTTCCAGCCGTGCGAATCGTGCCCCACTTAAAGATTAGTATAGAGCACCAATATTTGATGGATGTCCAAATCCATGGACCCTCATCAATTAGCTAGATGAGATGGATCAATTCTTTGATCAAATATGTTTGCCAGATGCTAATAAGGTTAGGTTTGCTAGGATGAAATTGATAAGTAGAGTTAGAGACTTTTGGTGCAGTATTGAGAATCATCGTAAAGGAAGAAGCAAGCCTGCCATAATTGATTGGAATGAAATGAAACAAATACTTATAAAGAAATATGTTCCCCAATCCTATCAAGAGAATTATCAACCTTAATCCTCTCATGGAAATTTTCTACATCACATAGACAATATTCTGCAAGAAAACACTTCATCCATCTGTCAAGACTTCGCTGAAGACTTAAGAAATATAATAAAGGTTTTGCTAGACTCTTCTACTTGAAAAAAGGATGCTCAGGTTCCACTAAAGACTAATGTTGAAATAGAGGTACAAGTGCCAATAGATGATGTTTCAACATTCGTGCAGCAAGAACCTATTGTAGAGTCTACACAAGAAGAGAAATTTCAACAAGTGAGTGAAGATTTAGAGGGTGCACTTGATTTGAAAGTTGATTTTGATGAAAGTGCTACTGTTCAGCCCTTCATGATCCATGAAGATCTACAGGTTGATGAAGTCCAAAACGTTGATATTATGGTGCAAGATAAGATTGCGCCAGTTCTACACATTGATTTTGTGTTTCTAGAGGAGTTTCATGGTGTCGTGGAATTGAAGGTTATTTGACTCTCAGTGCTTCCTAGGGTGATACTAAAGGAAGTATTAAGCGCCAGAGTCCTAATTCTTCAACACTACAAAACCCAAGGTTGAGTTTTCTCAAACCAGGGGAGTATGATGCAAGAGCATAACCAGAAACTATCTCAATATTTTATTTTGGATTTTCATTGGATAATTTTAGATTTTAATGTTTTTATTTATTTAGTTTGAGTTGTGATAGGGATGGAATTTCATATCCTTAGATGAGGATTAGGTTGGATTAGTATTTGGGTTCGATTAGGATTTGTTTTAGAATGTTTATCTTTATCTCTTGAGATTCTTGGAAGCTCTATATAAAGCTCTAAATGATTTATTTTGTAATGAGACTATCCGACAATTATTAATATTATTCAGTGATTACTCATGAAAAGTTTACATTGCATTTGGTAGTGAATCCAAACAATCTTAGGTGGTGAAGCCTAAGGTTTATTGTGGGATTAATCTAGGTGGGAAGCCTAGGTTGTCTTGCATCAATTTTTTTAACTTAGTGCAGTATAGAGGCATAACAATTGGTTTTTGGTGGAGAGAAAGAGAGTCAAAAGCATAGTAAAGCATGGTTGTAGCTTTGTGGGAGTAATGCGCAATTGTGGGTGTAGCATATGTTAGGCAGTCCTCGAATGGTAGCCAAGAAGGTGAAGATGAAAAAAAATAAGTCCAATGTGACACAAGAGGAGGAAAGCTCCATCAATGCTTATGGACATTGTTTTTAGATAAGTATAGATTCTAGGCAAGGGGAACAACTGATGAGCTATTATTTGTCACTCAAAGTTATGCCTTATACAAGAATATTGACCCAAGGAAATGTGAAGATTTTAGTTTTTGGGATTATTCCAAAAAACCAGTTCATGCTCCTAACCACATGCTTTTCAATGAAATTTGTGGCAGCTTAAGTTCTTGTTGATTCAAAGATGCTTAATTAGTTATTTAAAACTCAACTTCTGACATTTGTCTCAAATACTGTGAATGCTATGAATATATGTTCTATTAGTCTTGTGGGTAGCATTTATAAAGTCATTTCCAAATTGCTGGCTAATAGGCTGAGAAGGGTGATTACTGGAATTATCTCTGAGTCTCAAAATACCTTTGTTCTAGATAGACAAATCCTAGATTCTGTCTCAATTGCTAATGAGTGTTTAGATAGTAGGCTTAAGGCAAGGATACCTGGGGTTTTATGTAAGTTAGATGTGGAGAAAGCTTTTGATCATGTCAGTTGGGATTTTCTTATGTATATGTTGCAACATTGTGGATTCTCTAAGAAATGGAGAAAGTGGATTTTTTTTTTGTATCTCCACAGTGAGATTTTCGATTTTGATAAATTGCTCCCCTAAGGATTTCTTTGGGAGCTCTAGGGGGCTGCGCCAAGGAAATCCTCTCTCCCTGCTCCTATTTGCTATTGTTATGGAGGCATTAAGCCTTCTGTTGGATGGTGCGATTTTGGCTAGACACATTTCGAGTTTCACTGTTAGTACCAGGTCTAATAACCCCCTCATGGTAACCTATCTACTTTTTGCAGATGACACTTCAATTTTAATTTTCTATGATGCTTCAACAAATCAGATTGAATATTTGCAGGAGATTTTAGCCTCTTTTAAGGCATTATCAAGGTTGCACATTAACCTGGCTAAGACAGAATTAGTTCCAGTTGGAGAGGTGACTAATATGGGGGAGCTTGTGGCATTGCTAGGTTGTAGATAGTCATCTTTGCCAATGACTTACTTGGGACTACCTTTAGGTGCTAAATTCAAGGATAGGGCGATTTGGAACTCTATTCTAGAAAGAATGGAGCAGAGAGTTGGAAGCGATTATATTTATCAGAAGGGGATAAGATTACCTTAACCAAAAGCACTCTCTCAAGTTTTACAACTTTTCCCATCTCTCTTCTCTATTCCAGCGGATATTGCTATTCGTATGGAAAGGCTTCAAAGGAATTTTCTACGGGGTGGGAAAGATGAGTCCCCTAAATTCCATCTAGTAAAATGGGCCCAGGCTTGTTCTCTCTTGCAGTCCAGTGGTTTGGGTATTAGAAATTTAAGAAACTTCAATCAAGCTTTGTTGGGGGAATGGTTGTGGAGATCTGGAAAAGAGATAACCCATTTCTGGAGGCGAGTTATTGAGACTAAATATGGGAATGACTAAGGAGGTTGGTGTACAAGAGAAGTTTCTAATCCTTATGGTGTTAGTCTTTGGAGAACCATAAGACAAGGCTGACCAGCCTTTTTAAAATCCATTCAGTTCAAGGTTGGTGTCGGTGATGGAATTAAATTTTGGCATCATGTTTGATGTGGGAGCTGTGCACTCCAAGAGGCTTTTCTGGAACTCTATAACATTAGTTGTAATAAGGAGTCTTCTATTGTAGATGTTATGCACTTTCCTAACCAGAGGCTTCACTGGGATCTTCTTTTTTCTAGAGCTCTCCAAGATTGGGAAACAGAGCATTTTTACACTTTTCTAGATCTTATCAATTCACTGCCCCTTAATGGTGAAGGTCAGGACAAACTATGCTGGAAACCAACTGGGAATAAGAATTTTAAAGTGAGTGAGTACTATCTCTCTCTTTCCTCTACTCTCGACATTTCTTTCCCTTGGAAGCCTGTGTGGCGTTCAAAGGTCCCTACTAAGGTTGCTTTCTTCTCTTGGACTGCCTCATTAGGTAAGATTTTGACTACTGAAAATTTATGGTATAAGGGTGTCGCTATTGTAGATTGGTGCTATATGTGTAAAAAGAGTGGGGAATCGGTGAATCATCTTCTTCTTCATTGTCCTATTGCTTATGAACTATGGTCTATGGTGTGGGCTCTATTTGGTCTTCAATGGGTTATGCCGCATGGTGTCTTTGATTTATTTTCGAGTTGGCAAGGTTCATTTGGTGGGCATCGGAGCATTGATTTATGGAGGTCTGTCCCACATTGTGTTCTATGGTGTATTTGGCGAGAACGGAACTCAAGAATGTTTCGAAGGGAAGGAACGGTCTATTCCAAAAATTAAATCTCTTCAATCTCTTCTTCTTCACACCTTGCTAGAGTGGAGTTCTTCCTTTAATCTTTTCTCTTGTTCTAACTTTTTAGAAATGCTGGATCTTTGTAATTTTTGTGTTTGATGTACTGTTTTCCACGTACACCCCCAGTGTACTTGGACTTTTGATTAATACAATTCCGTTAATTATCAAAAAAAAAAAAAATGTTCTCTTTTCCTTCTACTGAATTTCTTATTCTGCAAAGCGTGGTACATTTCTAGCATTATCCTTGTAGATATTGTAGCATAGTTTCACTGGAGTTTAGGTGTGGAGTAATGGATCATTTTCTTAGATTTGTGCCACCTCTATTGCCCATAGCAACATGATGTGGTTGGTTTTTGTAGTTTCTTTTTGTCTGTTAATATTGTAATAATCAATAGTATATTACACCCATAGCCTAGCAAGCTCATTGTACATCTCAACATTGATCTCCAGAAATGAATTCCTATTCTACTGATATAATAGGTTGATCCTGCATTGACTACTTGATAACAAGCTGTTTTGTAATTTAAAAAACAGCCAGGGAGGCAATGTATGACTGTTCTGCAAATTTGATGCAAACTTCTTGATTTTATATGATAATTTTATTAAACTAGTGGCATGTTTGATGTACAGCTGCTGTTCTAAGGGTTATGTATAGCAGTTTAAATTCTCCTAATCAGCTAACCCAGTGGATTTCATCTGGTGGCGATCCATGCGGGCAGTCTTGGAAAGGCGTTACCTGCTCAGGCACACAAGTCACAGAAATGTGATTCTTTATTTCCCATTACATACCTTGATATATTTTGTCCATGGGCATCAATATGAGCATTAATCCTTTTATTCATACTCTGTTATAATTTATTATTTTTTGTTTCAGTAAATTGTCTGGGCTTGGACTTTCTGGATCAATGGGGTACAGTCTCGACAGTTTGAAATCGTTAACGAACCTGTAAGATGAGAGGTCCTATATGTCATAATGATCCATTCTTTTCTTTACTTTATTGATTTGGTGATTTAAAAATTTTGGCAGAGACATGAGCAATAATAATCTTGGAGGCGGGATACCTTACCAACTTCCTCCAAATCTGCAGCAACTGTATGATTCATGTTTACTTGTTTCCTATTATTTTGTGTTCTTTTTCCCATAAAATTTTTGGTGACTTCTACTTTTATTTACTTTTTCCCATAAGTTTTTTGGTGACTTATATCTCTATTTTTTTGTATGCAGGAATCTTGCTTATAACAACTTTAATGGACAACTCCCCTATTCTATATCCCTGATGACTTCTCTTAAAAACCTGTGGGTAATTTCATCTTATTCATTGCCTATTGCTACTTTTCCAAACATTCAAACTAACATTTTTTTTTTTCTTTTTGGGAGCACAGAAACGTCGCTCACAACCAACTTCAGAACCAACTGCCTGATATGTTTGGAAATGGAAAACTTACTTCTCTCACCACAATGTGAGATCTCCCCTCTCTCGAATGAAATCAAAAACTAGTCTTGATGTCTTTCCACTTTGGCTTAACTGAAGATTTCAAAGCAAATTCCCTCTCTCTCTCAACTTCAAATTGCAAGTGGCAGCATTTTTTTTAAAGAAAAAAATGTACATGCATTCAGTAAAATAGTTTTTAGAAGACTTTATTTTTTGCTAAAAAATTTTAATATTATAATTTTGATCAAATTCTTGGGGCTATCTATCATTTCTTCATTGAATCTTTTAATTTTTATATTTTTCTTTATGAACTCCACTCACCTCCTCAGTTATCATGATGAGATATTGTAAAAAAATATTTCAGATTGATTTTTCCTGAAGGAGCAAGTGACAATCTCTATTGCTTGCTGCAGGGATCTCTCTTTCAATTCTTTGTCAGGTGACCTCCCAGAGGGTCTTAGCTCCCTATCAAGTATGACTTCAATGTAAGTGTTGAAACATTTATCTACCCTTTTACAAGTGCTTGGTAAATTCTGTTGACCCTTCCACGGTCATCTTATCTATCTTTAAACAGGTATTTGCAAAACAACCAGTTTACAGGCACCATTAATGTCCTTGCCAATCTTCCCCTGGAAAATCTGTGAGTAATTAAAATATAAGTTCAGCTTAGTTAGTAAACTAATATAATTCTCTTTCCTTTGAGAATCTGGTATTTCATCCTTATAAAGTATGTATTTTTGTGCTTCGTAGGAATGTTCAAAATAATCATTTCACTGGCTGGATTCCTCAACAGTTGACAGGCATTAATCTGCAGTAAGCATCTGATAGTATTATCAATTATCATAACAATTCTTCATTTGAAAAATAAGTTCTTAGATTTTCAATTGGAACAATCCTTACAACAGGAAGGATGGCAACTCATGGAGCTCAGGTCCTGCACCCCCACCTCCACCTGGTACACCTCCAGCAAGCAGAACTAATCCAAATCACAAATCCGGTGGCAATAACAGCCCATCAGATGCAGGTGGAGGTGGCAACAACTCAGGAATAGGGGGTGGTGGCATAGCAGGAATAGTGATATCCATCTTTGTTGTTGGGGGAATAGTTGCATTTTTTTTAATGAAGAAGAGAAAATCCAGGAGGTCATTGTCAGATATTGAAAAGCTTGATAATCAGCCCTTCACTGCTCTTGCCTCAAATGAAGTGCAAGGTAAGATCTGCATCATACATTGTAGTTAAGCATCATTAGGAATTCACTCCAGTCATTTGCTTCAGTTTGCCCTTTATGCTGTCGCGATAGGTTGATTGATGGTGCATACAATTTTGTGTCTTTCCTAATTGGAAATGGAGAGATGTTTCTGTTACTCCCCACCATCCCATTTTGTCTTTTCTTATTTCTTTTTCAGTATTTCCCATATAGATGTTTACTTTGAAGATGACTTTCCTAAATTATCCTCACTCGGTTTGAAGTGGAAATGAATAAGAGGTGACCTAGGAATATATTAGAGGGGAAGTTTTTAACAGTAATGGTTTTCATATGAATTTATTAAATGGTTTCCCCTTAAAATATGAGTTGAAGATGGACAAACAAAATGGGATATAGGCATTGTTATTTGTGGTTAACTCCTGTACTGTTTAATCAGATTTCTTTATTAAAACACACACACACACACAGTCTTTTACTGTTTTACTTGTGCCTACTGCCATGTTTAGAATTAATTATCTGTTGCAAATAATTTGACAGAAAATGGACATTAAAAATTGATACATACAGACCTGAGAGTGAAAGATCTTTCAAATGCACGGAATTGCTCAAGTACACAGTTCAGAAGACAATGCGTGCTTAACTTCATTGTCTGATGCCCACTTTGATGACTGTATATTTAATTTATTCAAATTCTCTGTTGACTTACCATTAACTCCTATCACTGAACTGGATTGTACCTAGTGCAAAAGGGCACAAGGCTACCTCTTCTACAAGGTTTGATAAAGATGGTTGGTGGGCAGCTGTATTCCCAATTTTGGAGAGGCTGATTCCCATACTCAAACTCACAACAAATCACTTGGGTGAAGAGCACTTGCCATCACACCAAGATCCAACCTCTAACTTGTATTGCTGAACTGATATTATTAAAATGAACTAACCTTAGCCTATAGAATTCAGCAATACCAATTAGACCAGAAAAAAACTATTTGATGTTGGAGCAGGACTACATTCAATGGAAAATTTGGAGAATACGATTTAATTGAAAATAAAGAATAAGATGATAAGTCCTAGAAATTAGCACCTCGGATTTGCTTGAAATAAGCACCAAATTTGATAGGAACCCAGGAATCAGCACCTAGGTTTGCTTGCAATCAGTACCACGCACTGTAAGAAAACCTCCACTCCAGATTTTATAAACATGTAATCAAATGCTTACAATACCGCATTTTGGGGCCTTTGAATACGACTCTCAAATCACATCAAAGAAGGAATGGAAATAGATTTCTAATCTAACAAGGAAAGAAAATAACTTTTAATCAATTACAATAAATGAAAAAAAAATAAGAGAATAAAATCATTAAAATGTCTTGACATCCTTCAGCATCAATCATGATCAATCAACAAAAGCAATCATCATTACTAGAGTAGAGCATATTTGGTGTTCACACCAGATGTATTCATAATTTTTGGCGTATCTTTTGTACACTTCCTGTGTACATGGTTGTGCCTCTATTGCACTTTTTATAATAAGATCATTTACTTATTGAAGGGGAAAAATAACCATATCAGATGTATATGCTAGCCAGTTTCTTGGTTAAACCTATTCAGACTTGGCTAAAATAAAAAAATCTCTTGCCAATCAGGTAAATATACTTCACTAATCTGGTCTGTATTATCAACAACATTGCTATTATTCTGGCTTTTCACCTTCAAGAAAATCTGCTTTAATGGCTTTGGTCTTTATCTTCATCTGATTTTAATACTCATTTATTGTCTTTAACACTGTATTGCAGAAATGAAGTCTATACAAACTTCATCCACAATTAACATGAAGGCTTTCAATACTACTGCGTCAATAAATCTTAGACCACCACCCATCGATCGTCACAAATCATTTGATGAGGATGATTTCTCAAAGAAGCCCACTGTTGTCAAGAAAGCTAATCCAGCTCCTATAAATGTGACATCATACTCGGTAGCAGACCTGCAGATGGCCACTGGCAGCTTCAGTGTTGAAAACCTTCTTGGTGGGGGGTCTCTTGGACGAGTTTATCGAGCTCAATTTGATGATGGGAAGGTATGCTTCCTGCCTACTAATTTCATTTTCTATGTCCATGGTTTTGTGTCACATCATTTTATATTGACATTATATTTCAAGCTGAGAAGTTCTAGTCATTATGATGTTACTGATCTCTACTTGTTACTTTTCACAATATTACAGGTTCTTGCTGTGAAAAAAATCGATTCATCTGCCCTTCCCAGTGAATTGTCAGAAGAATTCACAGAGATGGTTTCAAACATCTCCCAGTTGCATCATCCAAATGTCACAGAGTTAGTTGGTTATTGTTCGGAGCATGGACAGCACCTGCTAGTCTACGAGTTCCATAAAAATGGCTCACTGCATGAGTTCTTGCATCTGTCTGATGATTACAGCAAGCCATTGACTTGGAACTCCCGTGTCAAGATCGCTTTGGGAACTGCACGTGCACTAGAGTAAGTTAATAGTGGATTATAGGCAAAATTATCCTGATTGCTGTTAAAACAAAAGAAAATAGATTTACATGATTTCTTTTGTTCCTTAGTCTTACTATCGTATATCCCCTCCCCCCTTCCTTCCTTTCTATCTTTCTTCTATTCTTTTAATATTGACTGGGATTGGGATTTTATTGCTTTAGTTATAGATGGAAAAAGGAAACAATATTTGATATTGAACTTAGTTTAGTTCAGTGTTGTGAGTACTAGTGCCTCTACCAACCTTGACAATTTTTCAAAAGTACATCAAGTTGCCTTTTCATCAAGTTTCTTGTGCGGCTATAACTCATGATGGAATAAAAAAAAATGTGCAAGAAACTCCTAGATTTCTCTTCCCAAAAAGTTGCGTATGGTACTCACAGTTTCATTAACTGAAAAACCATCACTTATTTTTCTGCCCAATGAACCAGGTCAGGATCAATTATTGTTACAATTACTAAGCATGTTGATGACCCACAATTCTTGGGGACTTCTTGGGTGACATATATTTGTATGATGTTTAGGAATGTCATATTTATATTCCTTCGAAATACTAGTTTAATTTAATATTGCGGGAGTCAGGTATCCCGCTTCCACTGTATTAAAGATACAAACAGAATATATATTGCCAATTGTACTAATCAAAAAAAAATATATTGCCAATTGTGTGTGCGTTTTTGTTAAAATGTAAGGCCAGAATCTAAAAACTGCGCCGTGTGAAGTTCAATTTGTTAACTTTGCCATACAGAAAAGGGCAACCAAGATTTTTATTGGAACATAGTACTTCTCTCTATTATCCTTGTAAATGGGTTGCCTGATTCTCAAAAAGAAACTGTTCAGGTATCTGCATGAGGTTTGCTCTCCATCAGTAGTTCACAAAAATATCAAGTCAGCCAACATATTACTGGATGCAGAACTCAATCCTCACCTTTCAGACTGTGGCCTGGCAAGCCTTGTCCCAAATGCAGATCAGGTAAATTTTGAGCCTTTTAAGTTTACTAGTTGATAACATCATTCAGTGTGAAGAATTTGATATCCTGGCAGCATTAGACAATTCCAGTCAAACTTCTCATGATCGGACTTTTCCAAGCAAAAGAGACTTATGCCACCAAGCAAAAAAACTTCTCAAGATGGGGGGGTCTGCTCTATTTGCTTCTATATTTCTTTACTCTATTGTTAAGTCACCACTTATATAATCCATCTAATTGAAATTTTTATTGGTGTTGATGACATGCTACTATATCTGAGAAGTTAATTCTGGATGTTGTAGCAGACTTTGAGATGGTTCAGAGCTTTCCAGTTCTTGATCTTTCCAACCATATCTACTGTACAAAAACTCCATAATACAAGTGCAACAAATTATAAATAATTAATTAATTGTTTCTAAGGAATGTATTTAAATGTGATTCAATCCTAGGTCATTCCAGTTAATGTAGATTGAGAACAATTGATTGTAATTGGTGGGAGGAAGAAAAACTAAAGTCTTTGTTGATCTATATTTTTGCATGCCTTTTGCATGATCACTTTAGTTTGAGTACTTAAGTTGATAATCAATTTTGGGAAAAGTGCTGAAATGTATTTCATTTTTACTTTTGCAGGCATTGAACCATGATGCAGGATCTGGATACAGTGCACCTGAGGTTGCCATGTCTGGTCAGTATACTCTAAAGAGTGATGTATACAGTTTTGGAGTGGTAATGTTGGAGCTTCTTAGTGGGCGTCAACCATTTGATAGGTAAATCATTAAGATACCAATAATGTCATTATCTGATAAATATAATAGTACATATTTCTCAAGATTATAGAAAATTTGGGATAACTTGCCATCTTTACTATTTTTATATGAATATTCTTTGACAGTTCAAGGCCAAGATCTGAGCAATCCTTGGTTCGATGGGCAACACCTCAGCTCCATGATATTGACGCTCTTGGCAAGATGGTTGATCCAGCGCTCCAAGGGCTCTACCCAGTTAAATCACTCTCCCGGTTTGCTGATGTCATTGCTCTTTGCGTCCAGGTAATGCATAAAATAAAATATGGAGCTGAAAGTTAAAAGCTTACTAGAGCCAGAATTACACTGCATATTCTGCATTATTTGTTGTTAGGATTTACTATATACTATAACTGTATAAGGAAACAATATATGAATTGTAGTTTTTTTCCACTGATGTTAAATTTCTTGTCCTCATTTTCTTTGTCTGGGGCAGCCGGAACCTGAGTTTCGACCACCTATGTCAGAAGTTGTTCAAGCGCTGGTTCGGTTAGTGCAGCGAGCTAACATGAGTAAGAGAACAATTGGAAATGATCAAGGAGCATCCCAGAGAGGTGGCAAGCCAGACACTAATGAGTGAATCCATGCTTCAAATGGCTGCAAAATTCTTGTTTGATTAAACAGATCAGAAAAGCAAAAAAAAGTCACGTGGTTTGTCTTCTTTATTTTCTTCTTCTTCTTCTTCTTCTTCCTGTTTACTCCCTAGATATAGCTTATCCTTTTGAGTTATTTTGATTTTCCTGTATTATTTGAAACTATAAGTAGAAGCTTGGTGCAATCTGTTGTTGATATTACATGATATCGTTGCCGAAAAACAGTATTGAACTGGGAGCTTTGTGCATTGGTATAACCTTTCATTGCAGATATGAGGCTTAACTCAAATAAGATATTTATTTATTTATTTAGACTGATTGTATTTTATAAGATGATTTCACAATGCAGATATCTTGTTGACTGTGGTTCTTGTACTCCATATTGTTGAAAGATCCCCCCATCTCATCAGTGAGATCTATAATGAAATGGAACTTCCTACAAAAGTATTAATTACCAATGTACTTTACAAACATGTATGTAAGCAAAACCTAAGCAAAAGTAGTTTTTCGTATCAACTACAACTAGCAGTTCCTTTTAAGTGCAGGACATTATCTTTGCAGACCAGCAACACTGGAAAGTAGTCAAATTGAACAAAGCATGCAATTATATTAGATTAATAGCCTTATTACTTCCTTTTTTTTTTTTTAAAGAATTAAAAGATTATTGGCAACGAAAAATCATAATATTAAGATAAAAATTTGAGCTCGACTTCTGCTTTAATACAAAAGAGTATTCAAGCATACCGAGTTATATATCACTAGCTCACTTACCAACATTTTATTAGGCCCAACCTTCTTAAATCATGCCAAATTATATATTTCAATAATTTCATGATTTTCAAAAAATTATTAATTATGAAGTACTTAAAACATATTAAAAAAAAACATAAAACCAATTAAATATGTGTGCAAACAAATGCCTCCTATTTGATATAGTGGAAAAAAATGTATATAGAGAGAGAGAGAGTTGGGTTTAAGGGGTAACTTTAACTAATATTATATCACCTAATAACTTGTTATGTAATTCATATTTTGAAAATCATACTGTTAAATTACATATTTTATATGTTTTTAACATGCATACCAATTTTTATGTTACTCAGATGTTATTTAGATTCAATTCATAAACTCATCATTTATGCATTATTTAAAACTGCATTATTTACATTCAACCTCATTTTTTTTGGTAGGGTCTGAACTCTTTGTTTGCCCGATACCTTGTGGATGCAAGGTGGGGGAGAGGGAGGGGGGGGGGGTGGGGGGCACCTAGTTTTTGCAATGGCCTAGAAACCACATATATAGCGTCCTCTCAAAGAAGGATCTTTTGATCTTACTATCAGAGATATGAGTTCGGAGTTAAGGTACGGTCTTGGGAAGGTGTTAGACATCCAAAACCGCACAACCTTAAGGTTGGCTGCCCATTATTGTGTCTTATGTCTTAACCCGATTAAAGACATACTCAATACTTACATCTAACTCATATACACACACTAACGTACATCTAACAATCAACACGGCATCAAACATCTCTAACCATACATCTATCATGGCACACCCTAGCATTCATCTAGCATACATGTCAACCAACCTATCATTCATCTGTCATACTTCTCATCACACCATATTACATCATTCAAGACAGCAGCATGTGAATCATTGAAATCAAGGTAGAAACAAGACAAATCATGTTATCACCCAAAGCATTAAGAACACAAGCATAACATCAAACCTAAGCAAGATCATATCACAAATGCATGTACATTATGAATGCATGACTTACCTCACTTACCTTGCGACAACTCAGCACCTATGACATTATGCATGAGCATGTGAATGCGTGTTCATAGCATCAAAATAAAACAATGTAAAATAAACCCTAATTTTAACATGTGAGTCATAACAAATCTAACCTTCTTCATCCTCTAATTGGTCAATTCTATTTCTTCGAAACCTATGAGTGGCTTCACTATGAAAATAATGAGTTTTTTTTATCCCCCTCATGTAGCCATAGGGCACGAGAACGTTGTTTCCACGTTTTTTTCTTCCTTGGCCAAAAGTCAACTGATCTATTTCTTTAATCTCTGAACTTGAGCCATGCTTCCTCCTGAATGGCAGCATTTTTAGCTCTTCTTAATTGCTCCTTCTTTTCTTTCAATGCTCGAGTAACATTGCCAAAATTAACACGACTCCACCACTTCAAATTTTTCTGGCATCTCATCAATTTCCCCTCCACTCATGCCATTGGACAACATAGAAACTCATGCAACCAAGCATCTTCAATTGCTTCACGGCAACCCTCATCATCCATCCACATATGTTTAAACCTCCATGGTTTCTGGTGCTTCTTTGGAATATCAGCAAGAAGGATCAATACTGGTTTATGGTCAGACGTTTCACTCTCCAAATTAACAACCTTGGTAGCTAGAAAAATGGAAAGTCAATCTACTGTAGCCACTACTCTATCCAACCTTTCCCAAACTGTGTCCCTTTCTATGGCCATTGCACCTCTATGGCCATTGCACCAAGTGAACTTACACCTTTCAAAACCCAAATCCTGAAAACCACATTCATCTAACATATCTTTAAATTCTTGCATTTGCCAATCCGGTCTCAGTCTACCCCCAAGCTTCTCATGAGCCCTTGTAATTTCATTGGAATCTCTCCCGACAACCAAGGAATGGAGTGCTTTGTTGTCAACCTTATCAAAGTCGCCCAAGACACATGGTGATTATTTGTATCGGGTTCCCCATAAAACCTTGTAAACCTCCGTTCATCCTCCTTACCCTTATTGACAATTGCATCTATATGATTAGGTGAATAAGTATCCACCGCAAAATCCACTTCCTTCTTCCAAAAAATAGCAACACCTCCCCCTCTGCCATCCCTTAAAAATTCTAGCATTCCTCCAAAATTGAACTTATCACGAATCTTTGTCAGCCTAGCTTTGTCTAGCCATGTCTCGTCCACAAACACAACTAAGGGACCTTGTGCATGTATTATATCACTGAGCTCTTGTTCTATCTAAGGGTTCCTAAACCCCCGACGGTTCCAGCATAAGAGATTTATTGGTACTGGCGAGGCTGATAATAAGCCTCCACCACTGAAAAATATTTTTTTGATCAGTGTACGAAACCATTCTTCTTTTATTAGGTAACACACAATCATTTGTTTCCGAAGACAACCATTTGGAAAGAGAGATCTCAACCCTCGCCTCATCCACAACTGTGATATCCCTTGAAATTTTCTTCCACTTCTTTCCTGGCACTTCAGAAATTTTTTTTTTCTTCCCCACAATTATAATTTAAGACATCTAGGAGAATAGAGGTGGTCACGTGCTCACTTGCATTGCAACTATCCAAGACACACGAGGGAGATTGAGCTGTACCACTAGGTGGGACTTATCCAAATAAGGAATGGGGTTATTTACTTATCTGGGATAGAATCTTCCCCTGATTTCTCTCCTTTGTTGTCAAACTTTTTCAAATCACAATCAATCTCCAAAAGTATACTTTCAAAATCCTCACAGCTATTTCGGACTTCCATTTCCTGAATGAGACCTTGCATCACGCCTAATGTTTCTTTTTGAATTAAGTCGCCATTAACTCCCCCCTCAAAATCCACAATCTCCATATCTTGACGCTGAACCACCGGAGTAGCAGCGTTCGAATTCACAGCCACCACCGGCAAAGAATTCCTCCTCCCATGCTGACCAGAACTCGAACCACCCTTCTTCCTAGATTCATAGAAACCTGGCACTTTCACAACTGACCTCTATGATTTTGTGAAAGGAAGGTCACTAATCCAAGCTCCATATTCTTGGTTTTCCTTTACGAGCATTCCCTCACTCTCTAGCCACTGATCACAATCTCTATCGACGTAGTTCAGGCAACCACACCAATAGCATAACAATGTAATCTCTCATACTTGAAAGACACCCATCCTCTCTCCCCATGTTCTAGAGAAAAAATTCGACCACGGCATGGGAGGATAGTAACATCTGGAGTAACTCTCACGTGTAAAAAACTACCCTTATCCGTCTCACTGTACTCTGTATCCTTGTTAACCACACCGATAACTTCACACAGTTCCTCAGCCATCCCTTGACTCATAAAACGAATCGGAATATCATGGACTTGCACCCATATATACAACAACCTTATCAAATTTCAAGTCGCGAATTAGGGTATCCTTCTCTTATCGTTGGAGCACAACTAAATGCTTATCAAAACTCCAGCTCTTTTGCTAGAATTCTCTCCACCTCTTCTTTGTTGTCAAACACGATTAATAAAACATGATCCCCAGTGTTTCGAACCTCATAGCCCTTAACGGACCTCCATAATGGATTAAAAGTCTTAACAATAGCATCGACATTCAGAGCTTTCTTCATAAAAAACTTGGCCGCTAGAATGAACTCAGCACCTGACTTTTCCTCCGCCAAACATAAACCACCACCGTCCCTATCGTTCAAAGAAAGTTTGCTCCAATGCCTCGTTAGACTATCCATATTAAAAAAAAAAAAAAAAAACACGTGTTTCCCAAACCCCAAAAAGAAAAAACCACCAAAACCTACCGACAACGCTGTTATCTGAGGGACAATAAAATCCTTACTTGAAGGAAATGACTATTCTACTACCTAAGAGAACTCCGTTGGTGCTCCAGGAGACTTTCTTAGCAACAGAGAAACCCCCATTCACGGCTCACCTTGCGATCTCAAATCTTTGTTGTCTCTTAAATTGAATTTATGACCTGATGCAAGAAAAACCGTTTTACTCGGTGACCCAATTTCTAAGTTATGGTAAGGCCATATCGCACTGTAATATTGTTAATGTGATTGAGGAGTAATAAAAAAAGATTCGACTGCTAAATTGGTAGTCTGGAAGACTAGACGATCAATGGATGTAGTTTTTTGGCGAAACATGAAAGCATTTTGTATAAGCATATTCTCAAACCTCTAATTAAAAAATAAAGAAAAGTTGAAGACTAATGTCCATATAATAAAGGATTTAAATTTACTTCAATAGGCAATAATAATTATACGTGTTTGAGTCTTATTATTGTTACTTCACATAAAATCACTTTGATATATCTCATTGCAGGTACGGAGCCAGAACTTAGAGTTAGGGTTGTTGGTTGTGTGTAGTGACTTCAGCCTTCGACTTTGTTGCTGCTCACTGCTCAGCCACTGAGGATTTTTTTTTTTTTTTTTTTTTTCTGTCTTTGATGTGTGCACTACTGGGTAAGAAAAAAAATTATTTTGTTTAAAATTTTTTTATTGGGTAAAATTGGTTGATTATGCTTAATTTTTTTAGTTTTACTATTGGTAATTTTTGTTATTGGACTAATTATTTTGGGCTTGTATATTTTGTTTTAGATTTTAGATCTATAAATTTTTTTAATAGTCTTTAAAATGAGGAAAATACTAGATCTACAAACTTTTATACAAATTGTTAATGTGATAAGTGATTATTGGTAAGTAAAAAAATAATATAAGTGGTAGGCCCAAATACGAACTAATAAGAATTTGCTACCTTAACAATTTGTAAAAATGTTGTAGAAGAATTTGTGACTATAAAAATACTCTTAAAAGAATCAATGATATTGTTAAGAGGGAAAAAAGTGTAATTTTATAAAACAAAATTGCTAAAATTAGTACCCATATATATGATAATATTTTTATTAAAAAAAATTTTGGGGAGGGGGGAGGAGTATTGCCCCCCAATTCCAACCATGGCTCCGTCCATGTGTCATTGTATATGTTTTACTCTTTAGTTGAAACCTAATGTAGTTTTTTTGACATTTGGTTATAAAAAATAATCATTTTAAAAATATTGATGAAAAATTAAGTATTCATTAATAAATAAATAAAACAATACGTAATACATTTTTGCTTCATCAAGTTACCAAATAAGCACTATTGATCCTTATGTTAACTATGGCTAGTTTACTCACTTACGTGACAAATGGAGCAATGTTATTAGGAGTAATTATTGTGTAGTCTGGGAGCATTGCTCCCTCCTCTCACATGACATAGAGAAAGTATACTGTGTTTCAATATTACCAGGTCAACAACTTATTTGGTGTTTCATGTCCAATAGATGATTGATAGCTATTAAAAAAAAGCCATTGTAACTTTGCCAACACAAACCAAAAGACAAATTTTCCCTTAAAATTTTTCAAATCCCAGCCACTTTCTCTCTCTCCTTCTTCTCCTTCAAATCTTTCCCCCAAAATTACTCTTCCCCAAAAAATTTTCAAACATAAGTTCTCTCTCTCTCTCTCTCTCTCTCCCCAAAATTTTTGAATTGAAGTTCTCTCTCTCAAAAACACTCCCTTCCAATGACTGTTGATACATTGTTTGCATGGAATTATATAATTATTTTGAGAAATTGTATAATGTATAATTTATTCTCTAAATTTTATTGTAGATAATTTTGTTCTCCCTAAAAATTAAACAATTTTTAAAAGTAATTTCTTTATCTCTATTTTTACAAATTAATAATGTTATCAATTTTGGTATTTTTTATTGATTTTTTTCTTTTTTTGAAGTGGTCCATATTCTTCTAACTGTTGTTATTATGTATTATATTTTCCTAATTTCTTTTGGTACAACTAAAATTTTTAAGTTTCAAATTTATTGTTTAAATTCTCATTCTCTTGAAGAGATTATCATGATAATCAAATCTTATCATATAATTACAATATATATTAATCAAATAATTAATTCTCTCAACCCAAACCTGTCTTTTTCCACTTCGGTGTACTTACCTTTTCTTTTCTTTTCTTTTTAAGTTGATAAGATATTGCTCCTCAAAAAAAAAAAAAAAAAAAAAAAAAAAAAAAGAAAAAAGAAAAGAAGTAAGTACACCGAAGTGGAACAAAATAGACTGAAGTGGACCAAATGGACCTAAGTAGATCTAATTGGATCGAAATCGACCGAGTGGACCAAATTGAATTGAATTGAACCGAATAGGACCGAACTGAACCGAATAGACCAAAATTGGACCAAATTGGACCGAAGTGTAGGAGTGGCAGTCTGAAACAATCAGGGGCTGGTTTTAAGCTTCTAGTCCAAAAGGTTCCCTCTCCTGCATTCAGTAGCTGATGTAGAAGCAGTAGCAGCTGGAAAAGCTCTAGCCTTCCCTCATGATATTGGCCTCTTCTCCATTATTCTTAAGGGAGACTTGGAAGTGGTCATCAAAGCCTTAAGAAGTGAAGATGACTTCTTTGCCTCTTTTGGTAACTATATTGTTGATGCCAAGTCCTTCTACACCTTTAGATGTATTAGTTTTTCTCACCATTCATGGATAAAGTAACTTTGTAGCTCACAACATAACTAGGCATGCGAGACATGTATATAGAGAATGATTGAATTAGTTCGTTTTTTTTTTAAACAATATTTACTGCAATTATCGACATCAAACAAACTTCCAAGAGAGTATTTGTCCCACAACAATATTTATGGAGTGGTTTGACTTGTGGATTAGATGATACTCCAAGGATCGCTTCACTGTGAGTGCACATCCAGATGTTTGTGACTAGAGTCTAGAGGATGGTTGTGGAGAGTGGAGACCAGTAGCTGTGAGAGGATGGAGGACAGCGTCGCTTAGGCTTCACTGTGTGAGGACTGCATCGCTGTGATGGGAGGACAACACTAGTTTAGGGCTCACGTTTCATTCTAGGGTTCAGATTGAAATGATTCGGTTGTGAATCTGTTTCTACAAGTTTTGGTTTTCGTTGGGTTATGGGTTTTCAGGTGGCAATACTGATACAGACTTTTTTAAGGCCTAAAAACGTGTCAAGATAAGAGAAGAGAAAACCACAATACTGACCCCTTGTGGCTGTGGGTTATAGACCAGATAGATGATAACACTTGCATTGAACACATTTGTACATTGGCAGACAAAGATATCTTGGCCGGTTATGTAACATCAACTAAATAACCTTGGTACTCACTTAAAATAAGTTATCCTTTCTTACTTGACCAAATAAAGTTTGAAATCTTTCTCAAAAAAAATAAAGTTTGAAATAGTGGGGCACCCAAAAAATATATATATATATATATATACAGGAAAACTGAATCTAACCATGGAGTGAATTCTCTCCACTTCAAGACAAATGGAGAGAATTTTTGGATACCATTGGATTCATGAAAATTAATTCTGAACATGGAATGGATGGTCTCCACTAAGATACTAATTGAAAAAATCCTAATCTAGATTAAGCATAATAAACAAGCATACAAGGAAAACAGAAAGACACCACTAGCTTTCAAATTCCTGGCAAGTTACAATGACAGCCAAGGAATAGTTACTGAATAATGTCATAGCAGAGCATAGTTTGATACACTTTCACTAGTTTACATGGAAAACCCCACAGAAATAGAATTATTCTATAAGCTATGCAGCCAAATAATAAATGCTACAACCCGAGCAGAGGCAAGTCCAAGTTCAAATGAAAGAACCAAATGGATATGGCTCATATCATGCCCAATTTGAAAGGCCTATAACTGCTTTCAAGGTTTTTCTTAGGAAGTGAAGTGGAGTGAAGCAAAACAGCTGACTCAGTTGTAGACCATGTACTTGGGTGTTGCACTAAACTTCTGGTATCCCTTGATGACCTTGTTCACTGCATCGAGGAAGTCTTTCTCTGTCACAGTCTTTCTCCGTGCTCGGATGGCAAACATGCCAGCTTCTGTGCACACACTCCTTATATCGGCACCTAAGAGAGAAACTCATGTCAGAAAACCAATGCACTAAGTACTAACATACCACTGGCATAGTGAGCAAATAACAAGCAAAACAGGGCCATTGAGGACTATGGGAAAACATCAAGGAAGGAGACAAGTTGAAATTAACCCTTCACCATCAAGGCATCAACAAGGGTTCTTACCAGTGGAATTTGGGCAAAGCCGAGCCAAAAGTTCAAATCGGACATCTCTTTCACAGTTCATCGTTCGCGTGTGGATCTTAAATATTTGTGTCCGACTCTCCATATCAGGAAGGCCAAACTCGACCTTACGATCCAATCGTCCAGGCCGTAGAAGTGCTGGATCTAGCGTGTCAGGCCTGAAAAAAGAGGCAAATGAAATCCAAAAACATTAGCACTTGCATTGTTAAAGATTGTAAATACACCCAAGAAGCAGTTTCCAGTTCTATTTGAAAATTGAAAATGCGGTTGACTTAAGACCTAGAAATGATGTACCAACATCAGGCAGAAATATAGCCATGATAGGTAACTTAACCAACCTATTTGTAGCCATTAGAACTTTGATGTTTCCACGAGCATCAAAGCCATCCAGTTGATTGACAATTTCCAGCATTGTTCTTTGAACTTCATTATCCCCACCTACACCATCATCAAAACGAGCCCCTCCAATGGCATCTACTTCATCAAAAAATACAATGCAAGCCTTCTTTGAACGTGCCATCTGCAGCATACAGCAGTAAGAGTTAGACAATAACTGGATAATTAAAACAATATGAATAAAAAACAGAAGTTTTGAAACTACTGAACATGCACAATTGATAACCTGGAATAGTTCTCGAACCATCCGAGCTCCCTCACCAACATATTTCTGAACAAGCTCACTCCCAATAACTCGAATGAAACAAGCATCAGTTCTATTTGCCACTGCTCGAGCTAGAAGTGTTTTACCCGTTCCTGGAGGACCATAGCAAAGGACACCTTTGGGAGGATCAATTCCAAGCTTAACAAATTTCTCTGGATGAAGCATTGGCAGCTCAACAACCTAGGAAACAATCTATATCAGCAATGCATACATGCCAACCATGTCTGGTTCTATAAGTATCTCCAAAGTAAAACTTTATCTCGTGCATAAAGTATATCCACATTCTCATTAAAGAAAATACATCAGAATGACGAATAATATATTGTAAATTGATATACGCACTTCTCGCATCTTTTCAATTTGCTCCTTGCATCCACCAACGTCATTGTAGGTCACATCAGGCTTTTCCTCCACTGTCATCATGGTCACACTTGGATCGATTTTAGGTGGCAAGGGAATCTGGATCTGATATTTATTGCGATCAACCCTGCAAAAACAGGCTGAAGATCAATCCAAAAATAAAAAGGAGTACAAGCTCTGCTTCTTTAATACACACACACATTCCGTTAAGGATCAACAATAAAGGAAAGCCACATTAACAAGCCATTTCTTTGCGTCTGCTCTAGTTCCTAGGTAAGAATACCACTAGCACCTCTTTGATCTAGCCCTCTCTTTCCTGATGAAACTAGGTGCGCTTCTGGTTTTGGGAATTCCCACAACACACACCAATCTGAAAGTGATTTTACTGTTCTTATATATTGATGCAGGCAGCAAGGAGATAATTTAATTTAATTTAGTTTGTTAATTTTAGGAGTTGGGGGTATTTGTGTGATTTTTAGAATTCTGGAGTGGACTATATTTGGTCCATAAGATCTTATTTGGGACTCAGATTTCCACGGTTTAGTAAAAGGGAGGGAGACTTTCTAGCTTCTTCTATCCAAGGGCATTTATTTGTGTTATTAATTTTTTTTTCTTTTTCTTAACAGAAGTACGTTTTGGCCCCAAGCAGAGATGGGAGGAGAGACTCAAACTAGTGACCTCCACTTCGTGAAGCTTGGTCTCCAACTGATGAAACTACCCTTTGTGTTGTGGTTTTTAACTTTTTATTAGTTATTCAGTTTGGGTTTAAAAGTCAAGCCCATTAAGTTGTACTAGGATTAGGTATTAGCCCTCTGTTTATATGAATGTAATATTTTCTATTCAATAGAGAATACATTTTGCTAAATTAGAGTTATGAAGCTTTCTTTGATGCTTTTGGGATCCAATCCTTCACCAAGTCAGAGCAAGTGCAAGTGAAAGTTCGCCTAAGCCTCAAATTGGGTTCTCCTTCCATTTTAACTTTAACTATAATTATAAGCAAACCCTTCATTTAATGCTTAGGTTTTATTGTTCCTTTTTTATTTGACTCATCTAGCATATTTCCATCAAATTCCAGCCAAGACTAGATCTAATAAAATACTAGCACTAGGCATCCCAACAAACTCATGCTGCTAATTAAAATCCTGTAATTATTTAAACCGCTCCAAGATTCATACTTTTCAAGCTCAAATCGATCTCTCCTCCTTCCTTTTAATCCAATCTCACATATGGTACTAACATTTGGTCTCTGAAAACCTTTGAAGAGACTATTCTAAAGGTTTTTCATTGCTGATGTCCCACATCATATACAAATTATGATATAAAATAAATTAACAGAAAAAGGTAACAAATGACCTCCCCTTGGCAACAAACTCCACAAAATTTATGTTGAGACTTGCGAGAATGTAAAATAATAAAATCACTTCCACGGTGGTTGAAGACTATGGCTTCCTGAGGTGGATGGTGAGATCTAACAACTTCTGGGGGTTTTGGTTTACCACTAGCATCCTTGCTAGGGGGTTTTGTCCAATTGGTTTTGGTGAGAACACAAGACTTCTTGTGCCACTCAAAGTGGTTCTCAAAGTATTCAAAGAAAGGGACATTATTGGATATCTCCTTCATGAATGTTTTCCAACTTTCGAGAACTTCTTTCTTTTGTTCCAGGGTATGGTTGGCTCTATAGGCTTCTCTTTTGAGTTGATTTTCTTCCGACTCAAACTCATCACCTAGGGCGACAAGATTAGATATATATATATATATATATATATATCTATCTCAAGAGAATTAAATATATTTTGCAACAGTCACAATGGGGGAGGGGGGAAAGAGACAGCATTAAAGACTTGCACAATACAAATATGTTTTAGCAAAATCTGAGAAGGTAAAAATGAGAAACCTACCCCACACGCATGCCTTCTTCTATGTCAGTTGGGGAAACTTTGTCACCCAACCCAACAACAAACTGCAGTTGAGAATGTAGAATTATATCAGATCCCAACGTTACAAGAATGAATATATGAGTAACTTAAAGATTCTATCTCTGAATGTTCAAAGTAAAATGCCAAAGAAACTATCCATTTAAAAACCTGTTGTAGCATGTTTGCAGGGCATAAAATATAAGATACTGAAGGTAATTTAAAAAGGACAGATATGATGAAAGATTAACCAATCATTATTAATTTAAAAAAAAAAAAAACAATTTCTCATATTTCAACTAAAAAAAAGAGAAGTCACCGATACAAAATCTTGGTAAACTTAAGCTTATAAAAGACTTCAACTAATGAAAATAAAAGTAAAGAACTGGAAAATGACAGACTTATTTCTTGTGTGTGCAGAAAAATTTCATATTTCAAACCCGAAAATATGTACCACACATAAGGTGAAAGGCCAAAAAGATGTATACCTTTGCAATTTGCTTAACATTTATTACATATTTGGCATCTTCAGTGTTTGGATTAATGATCTTTGTACATCTTGCCACCTGATTTGACAAGGCAGTGAAGGCTTCTCAAATTTATATACAAATACTAAACTTTATTGCCAAACAAAACCTTAAGCAAAATACAGACCTGCAGAGGCTGCTCCTCTTGCATCATTTGCTTATCAGATACCAGATCCCACTGGCTTGGTGCAGCTAAGCCAGTGTCAGACTCCTTAATACCTATAGAATGGTGCAGATCAACATTATGATTTCAAGTATTCAAATTTTTTAAAACAGGCAGGCCATGCAGTAAAGACATTGAACAGAAACAAGCCAACAACAAAGAAGAAACAGGTAGAACAAGTTGTAACACACAAACAATACATGAAAAACAGAATTAGTAACACATTCTGAAAATTGGCAAGAATTCAATGTTATGGAAGAAATTACCAATTAAACCAGGAAACACAGAAAACATGTAAATTCGTTGACATAGAGTTATTGGAGTGTTATCAAATCGAAGTCTTTATTAGAAATGTGTAAGTAGAATGATGCATGCCAATGCCAATGCCACCTTAAAGCTTAAACAGTAAATTCTTTAGAAGGTAAGTTAAGAGCAAGCATTTGAGAAGAAGGTAAGGTTTCACAAATAAAAGAAAGGGAAGCATAGTCATACCACACAAATCATTGACCTTCTTAGCCATTTCCTTAATTTCCTTCTCTACTTTCTTGATACTATTAGAATAGGGACCCAAACCCTGCAAAAAGAAAGAAAAAAGCATTAAGAATATTAAAATATTTGTATCTCACTCTCACAGAAGGGGGAGAAAAATATAAAGCAAGAGAAGGGAAGGGGGTGTAATTTGATTTGATTAATAGTAATTAAAAGTAGTCTAACAGAGAGAGATTGCATGTATGTACGATGCAACCAATCACAAACAACCAATTCCTGTTAAAACACAGAAGGTTAGTTTGAGTTTGAGGCAAACTAAACTAAAACCCATAATCATAGTGAGACAGAAAGAGAGAGAGAAAGCAAAATCTCTTTGATGAAATGGAGATTTCTCAGTGCACTAAACTAAACGGCATCATTTGGTTTGTGAGCGAAAAGCAAATGTATGTAAAATAAATCCCCAAATAAATAAATAAGCATGATTTAGTTATAGTTATAGTTGTAGTAAGAAGGAAATCAATAATAATAATAATAATCCAATCTTGAGGATGAAAAACACAGCAAAAATCATGGGAATTAGTAATCGCGAAGAGCTGAGAATAAAAGTTGAGATCCACAATAATAATAAGTTAAATTAGGGTTTATAAGGAGAAGGAGAAGGAGGAGGAGAAATTACATAAGTCTTGAGCAGAGCAATATCGTCCTCATCGAGAGGACGAGGGTTCTTCTCGTCCTTAATATCGAGCTCGGCCTCCCCTGCCATTGATTTTGATTGATGATTTGCGTTTGCGTTTGCGTTTGCGTTTGTGTTTGTGACTCTCCTGAATAGAATAGAATACTTTCTCTTCTTCTCCTCACTCCTTTACTCCTTGCTCAAGCAAACCAAAGGCAAAAGCAAAAAGCCAAACGCCAAAGCGGTATTGTGTTGACGGAGGGGTATTAATGTAATATTGTTATTATTATTATTATTATTATAACAAAACTCTCTCTGGGCCTGGGCCTTCACATTCTGAGAATAATGGGCCTTCCAGCGCCGCCGAATGCTAAACTAGCCGAAAATCATATTAACCACAGAACAGAACAGAACACAAGCATGACCAACAAAGCTCACCTCTCGAACAGTCTCACTTTTGCTGTGCTGTTTGAATTAGCGAGATGGTTTTCCGTTTTCGTCCTCTGCCCGTTGGGCTGTCATCTTTGATGATGATGGGTCATTTATTAATAAATTGGAAGAGAGGTGGAGGAGTTGTTTGGCTTAGTTTAACTTCTGTTGATGATGTTGATTTGGGTTGTATTATGTTTGTCAAGGGGTTGATCTGTATCTGAGTGAAAATATTTATTGAAAGGAACGGAAACAGAGGAAGAAAATAAGTTAAGAGATACTAGTTGATTTGGGTTGAGAGGAACAACACCGATCAGAGATTATGAAAAAATTAGTGGTTGAGAGATAAATAAAAATAAATAAATAAATAATGATGAATAAAATAATATTGTAAAAAGAATAGTAGTAAGTGTGTGTTTGCACCTCAATAAAAAATTAAAATTATTTTATTATTCAGTTTATTTTTGTTACTATTTATAGGCGTACTTTTTGGTACTACTCATGGGCATCACTATACTATTTCAACTAATTTTTACCTTTATCTATAGTATTTTCAACAATAAGTTTTCAATTTCAGCAAAATAAGCGATATCCAAACACATCCTGAATTTCACGAAGGAAGTACAAATAATATTTTAAATGAAAAGATTTAAAAAAATTATTACCATCATCTAACTTACGTTTTGATAGCTTATTTTTTACCAATTTATTTTACTATTTATCTCATTTTTGTTATTATTTATAGGCTCTACTGCATTTTTTGGTACTATTTATGGATCTCATTGTACTATTTCAGCTCATTTTTACATTTATCTGTAGTACTTACAGTAAAAAAATTTCAATTTCAACAAAATAAACAGATCCTAACCAAACGAGATCTTTTAGGTTTAGTATCCACAAGGAGCTTATGGGATCCCCTATCTCTCATTTTGTCAGAGTAAATTTTAATATTGTCATCAATATTGAAAAAGCATACATAGCAACAATGGGAAGAAACCACATAAAACAAAATCATCTTTGGACAGAGCTTATTGAAGATCAAGATCCCCTTGTAGCAATGCTTATTGGATAAAACAAAATGCATAACATTTAAAATGTCTTGAGACTGACATTGCAATACTTGATAAAGTAAATAAGTGATCTTCATAGTATCTTTCATGAGATGCAAAATAAACACAAATTCAAATGAAGTGAATACCTATAAGCTAAGTTTGCATATCCTATTTCGGAAAGAGTAGATCTTTTATCAATGATCTTATGTAAACAATCACATGTTGGACTGAATATCTTTATCATGTTATAAATCAATTTTCAAGTGAAAGCTCCAATGAGTATCTCCGACCAGTTGTAATATGCTAATATGTTAAGATTCAGAGAGAAGGATTGAATGGTAGATCACTTCGAGGGGATCTAGGCCTCCAAGAACAGAGTATGAGAAGGAATGTAGAGAGAGAGAGATCCAATCTGATGATATTATTCAATGAATGAATTTGTACAACTCATATTCATCTTATACATCAAGTCCCTAACTAACTAACCAACTATAACCAACTGACAGTAACTAACTAACTACCCTCAGGTATGCAATGCACACTCACACGCACAGCCTTGCAGCAATACACGCACACCTCATCATCAGTACACGCACCCCTTGCATCAGTACATGCACACCCCTGCACTAACACACACACATACTTGTATCCAAATACACTTACACAATAGAGATGCCAACATTATATGATTAAGTCTCCTTCTAGTTTCAAGCTCACCAATGTCAATTATATGCGTAATTTCAATAATACGAGTAGCTTTTTAATACATAAAATTAATATTTATCCTAATCCTAAATCAACATTGTTGTATTTATTTTATATATTTAAAAAAGTACTAATAGAATTATGATAAATACATTTAATTTGTTATATTAATTATATTAAGTGGTGAATTCATTATCTATACGATTCACTTCTTTGAACTGGATTTTTATATGATTCAAAAATACCCTCATTGATGAAAAGTAACTTCTCTTAAAAATAGAGTCATAAAAAATATCAAATAAATAACCAATCTATCTATATTTTTTCTTTGATTATGAAAAAAAAAAAAAAAAAAACTATACTTTCTACAAACACCTACAGTTGATCTCTTTACTACCGCACACCCTTGGTACAATGGTCACTCTATAAATATAAGTACTTGTGGGGTATGGGGGCAAGTGTCAGGGTTCAAGTCTCCAGGAGAGGGACTCACACACATATACACTTAAATTAGGCTAGAGTAGAATTTCTATCTTTTATATATATATATATATATATATATATATATATATATAATAAAAAAGCTACTATCTTTTTAAATTCAAAAAGAGAACTCCTAAAATTCAGGGTTTTTTTTTTTTTTTTTTTTTTTTAGGTTCATCTTTTTATTCCATAAAATTTAGTCTTTTTTATTTCCTTTTTCATCCAAATAAAACACCACCATTTTTTTTAAAGTAAGAGAACTCCTAAAATTTAGCCTTATTTCCCCTCACATTTATCTTATTTTTCCTGCTCAATCTTTTCTCTATATCACTACATCACTTTCAAACACACATTCAAAAAAGAAATTACAGTTATTGCTTAAAAAATTTTAGAAAAAAAATAGAAAAGTCTCTGAGCACGTGCAATGCATGTGCATAGAGGCTAGTTTAAGTATAATGAAATTTTGATGTCTTTTTTCTAAAATTTTTATTAGAAACAATGATTTGAAATATTGTATTCTTGTTCAAAATTAATTAATTTTACAACAATTGAAATAAAGTCTAACAAAAAAAATATATTAATACACAAAAAAATGTAAAAAATAATTGAATATTTTTATTTATTTATTTTAACAAAACAATATTTTCATTCTTAAGTAGGCATGAAACATGTTTATCTATATCAATCACTATATCATGCAATTTTGAAATTTATAAATACATATAATATGATTAAATAACTACACCTTTGACATTGTCTTTCTATTTTATATATAAACTAGAACACTAAATATATTACAATTTTTAACAAAAAAAAATTATTGAAATATTGGAGAAAACTATAATGCATCGCATATCATGCGATAACTCAGATAGTAGTGTATAGAATGAGATACACGAGCTCCTGAGATTCTATTTGGGATAGTAGTGTATAGCCACAAGTGTAAAAGCCTTGTCTCGAGTTGATCTGTGGGTAGCATCTACTAAGCTCAAAGTTTGAAGAAGAAGTCCAAAAGCCATTGTCGAGGACATGACCTCCATCCCATTCAGACCATCTTGGTCATTCCTTGCAGGAGCTTGTTTCCTGATTACATCATTCCCCCCTCTTGGAGGTTCCCCACCTCCTAGAGGTTCTTCACTATGAATATCTGGAAAAAATATATATATATAATAGTTCCTTGTCATTGAGGAAAAAACTGGAATTTTAGATGTATGCTTGTTACTTTCAGCGAGGAATTCCAGATGGTTTGCTCTACCTACCTATGCTAGCAATCACACGGGACCCATGACCATGATCATGATTCCCAACAATTTGATTGTTAATTCTCACAGCCTCAGTCAAATTCCTTCGAGGTGCATCCACAGAAACAAAAATTCTAGCCCCTTGATAAGTTTCATGTTGATTATTTTGATCAAGATAATAATCGACAAATAGTCCCACTAGAATTTGTTGCATATAGATAATTATCTCTATTTATATTATTTTAATAAAAATAATTATCCATTAATTTTGAATAGAAAATTTATCTTTATTTTTTGGGCTCAAATGACATGTGGCAAAAATTTAATTCACTTTAAATGACACATACCAACATTTGATTTATTTAATTTAACTAGTCGCTAACCCGTACAATACATGGAATATATTTCACAATTACTTAAAATTGAAAAAAAAAAAATTCTAATATAAAAAAAAAACTTTAAAATGAAATAACATAAATAATTCCAATACAAAATAAATGTTGAAGATAAACAAAGAGATTGATAAAATATACAATATTTATTGCAAAATGTAATTTGAGAATGAAATTTCCATCAAAATGATGTCCAAACAACTCATCAAAGTGGAATTTGGTTATTACTAAGATCCTATATGTAACTTACCATAAAAATATCATGTTAGTCTTGATCTTCATTCTCATAATCTAGCAGAAATTTCTGCAATTTCAAAAAAAAATTAAGAGCCCTAAGATTTAAGAACGTACCTGTGGTTTAACTCAAGGGAGAAAATCTTCAAAATCCTTCACATTTTTTATTGGAATGGCAGTTGAATATGATGATGGGAATTTCACGCGTTGATCTTAATCGAGTGGACCAAAATTGAAGAGATAGGGTGTTCGTTGTAGGGCAGGTTTGTTCCTCTAAGATTGGTGTTTTGATTCAATTTTTGTTGTGTTCTTAAGTTAATGGTGTTAGAGTAACTACAAGACCATAGGTGGGCAATGTCTTGTTAACGGATTAGACCACAAGCGGGTAAAGTGCCACTTAATGTGCCAAAAGGAACAAGAAAAAGAAAAAAGTACATAGTGTACTTGACTGTGCAAAGTGGAGACCCAATTGAATTTTCTATCTCAGTTTGGTTCAAGTCCACACCAAAATTAGTAGTTTATTTCAAGGCAAAGACAAATTGAAGTCGGCAAGAATTTTATATACGAGCATACCACAAGTGACACGTTTGACGAGGCTAATATTGATGACCATTTAGCCTTGTCTCATGAGTCATGACTCAGCATTCACATTGGTCTCTTAGAGCGCCTGTAGTAGTTGAGCTAAATAGCAATTTTAGCTCCACTAAAACACAAAAATCAACCATACAGCAGTAGAGCTAAATGTATTTTTTTTAACTTCATTGCTACAGTGCTGAGAGCTGAGAGCTAAAAAAATATATATATTCCCAGCCCGATTAAAATATTATTTTTTTCCTTTCTTTTTTTTTTCGTTTTCTTTTTTTCTCAGAACTCTCACAATCTCTCAACTTTCAGACCTCTCACACCGGCACCCCCCTGACCCACACCGCTGACCCACGCCGTCACAAACCCAACTTCGACCACGGCGGCCACCACCACCACCACCACCACCACATCTTCTCCCATCTCTCTTTCCTCTCTTCTTTGTCTCTATCTCTCCAGCAACCACCACATGAGAAAGAGGAGCTCAGCCACCCACCACCTCACCACCACACACACCCCAACAATCACACACAAAAAAAAAAAAAAAAAATCAGTAACCTCTCCAACACCATACACACACCACCACCACCTCCAACACACAAAAACCCACAAATCCCCCACCACTAAACCATTGATTTTGATTTTGATTGATGATTTGCGTTTGTATTTGTGACTAGTCCCCTGAATAGAATAGAATACTTCTTCTTCTTCTTCTTCTCCTCACTCCTTGACTCCTTGCTCAAGCAAACCAAAACCAAAAGCAAAAGCAAAAAGCCAAAGCGGTGTTGTACTTGTATTGAGAGGAATGACGGAGGGGTATTAATGTAATATTATTTTTATTATTACAAAACTCTCTCTGGGCCTGGGCCTGAGAATAATGGGCCTTCCAAATGCTAAACTAGCTGAAAATCATATTAACCAACCACAGAACATAACAGAACACAAGCAAAGCATGACCAGCCGATTCGATCTCTGTTTGACAAGTGACAACAAAGCTTACCTCTCACTTTTGCTGTTTGAATTAGCGAGATGGTTTTCGTCCTCTGCCCGTTGGGCTGTCATCTTTGATGATGATGGGTCATTTATTTAAAAATTGGAAGAGAGGTGGAGGAGTTGTTTGGCTTAGTTTAACTTCTGTTGATGATGTTGATTTGGGTTGAGAGGAACAACACCGAACAGAGATGATAAAAAAAATTAGTGGTAGGGAGATAAATAAATAAATAATGAATAAAATAATATTTTAAAAGAATTGTATTGATTTTGACAAGGAAATACAAATAATATTTAAACGAAAGATTGATGATATAGTTTCTCAAAAAAAAAAAAAAAAAAGATTGATGATATACCATTGAAGCTGATATATATGTATAAAAATAAAAAATTGTCAAACTTAAAAAAAAAAAAAAATTTAAGTTAATTTAGCTAAATATTTAATGAGACTTTGAATATATATCAACGAAAATAGATACACACAAAATAAAATGTTTCTTATCCAATGCTGACCGATAACTGGGCCTTTCATTTCAGCTTATTTTACAAAATCCAGTTAGGTGGGATAAGGATAAAATCAATCAGAAAAATCCTCCAAATTCAGTTCATCCAAATACCTAGAAGACTCATTACTATGGGTCTGTAACCCCCATCAAGTAACTACTCATCTAAATCAGTTTATCAATTGACCTAACAAGGCAAACAAGTAGAGAACAGTACACTAGATAGCAAGGAATGAAAGAATTTATGGAAGTTGAAGAAAATCCAAGTTATTCTTGTGGAAGATAGCCGGCCAAATAATTCCCGCTAAGGCAGTAATTAGGAAATCCAAATTGAGGGGGGAAAAAAAAAAACTATGTACTTCGTAATGCTAAGGAAGAAACTTTAGAACATAATTCCATCAAGTGCATGCCTGTAGCATAAATGGAATGGGCAAACGCCTCATGACCAATTAGATTCTTTGACATGTAATTCAATTCCATTACTGACTGGGTTAGATTGATACTACAAGCAAGAGAAAAGTTGAAGCTCACAAAAAAATTGGCAAGAATATTCATTTTATTTGCAACAACTATCTGCTGCGACATAATATGAATGACAAAAAACCATGTCCTATACTCTTAATTTAGACAAATTGAAAAAAATTATTACAATCATCTAACTTCTTGAGATCTTTTAGGTTTAGTATCCACAAGGAGCTTATGGGATCCCCTATCTCTCATTTTGTCAGAGTAAATTTTAATATTGTCATCAATATTGAAAAAGCATACATAGCAACAATGGGAAGAAACCACATAAAACAAAATCATCTTTGGACAGAGCTTATTGAAGATCAAGATCCCCTTGTAGCAATGCTTATTGGATAAAACAAAATGCATAACATTTAAAATGTCTTGAGACTGAGTGATCTTCATAGTATCTTTCATGAGATGCAAAATAAACACAAATTCAAATGAAGTGAATACCTATAAGCTAAGTTTGCATATCCTATTTCGGAAAGAGTAGATCTTTTATCAATGATCTTATGTAAACAATCACATGTTGGACTGAATATCTTTATCATGTTATAAATCAATTTTCAAGTGAAAGCTCCAATGAGTATCTCCGACCAGTTGTAATATGCTAATATGTTAAGATTCAGAGAGAAGGATTGAATGGTAGATCACTTCGAGGGGATCTAGGCCTCCAAGAACAGAGTATGAGAGAGAGAGAGAGAGAGAGAGAGATCCAATCTGATGATATTATTCAATGAATGAATTTGTACAACTCATATTCATCTTATACATCAAGTCCCTAACTAACTAACCAACTATAACCAACTGACAGTAACTAACTAACTACCCTCAGATATGCAATGCACACTCACATGCACAGCCTTGCAGCAATACATGCACACCTTTGCATTAGTACATGCACACCCCTGCACTAACACACACACATACTTGTATCCAAATACACTTACACAATAGAGATGCCAACATTATATGATTAAGTCTCCTTCTAGTTTCAAGCTCACCAATGTCAATTATATGCATAATTTCAATAATACGAGTAGCTTTTTAATACATAAAATTAATATTTATCCTAATCCTAAATCAACATTGTTGTATTTATTTTATATATTTAAAAAAGTACTAATAGAATTATGATAAATACGTTTAATTTGTTATATTAATTATATTAAGTGGTGAATTCATTATCTATACGATTCAATTCTTTGAATTGGACTTTTATATGGTTCAAAAATACCTTTATTGATGAAAAGTAACTTCTCTTAAAAATAGAGTCATAAAAAATATCAAATAAATAACCAATCTATCTATATTTTTTCTTTGATTATGAAAAAAAAAAAAAAAACTATACTTTCTACAAACACCTACAGCTGATCTCTTTACTACCGCACACCCTTGGTACAATGGTCACTCTATAAATATAAGTACTTGTGGGGTATGGGGGCAAGTGTCAGGGTTCAAGTCTCCAGGAGAGGGACTCACACACATATACACTTAGATTAGGCTAAAGTAGAATTTTTATCTTGTATAAAAAAATAAAAAAATAAAGCTACTATCTTTTTAAATTCAAAAAGAGAACTCCTAAAATTCAGGGTTTTTTTTTTAGGTTCATCTTTTTATTCCATAAAATTTAGTCTTTTTTATTTCCTTTTTCATCCAAATAAAACACCACCATTTTTTTTAAAGTAAGAGAACTCCTAAAATTTAGCCTTATTTCCCCTCACGTTTATCTTATTTTTCGTGCCCAATCTTTTCTCTATACCACTACATCACTTTCAAACACACATTCAAAAAAGAAATTACAGTTATTGCTTAAAAAATTTTAGAAAAAAAAAATAAAAAAGTCTCTGAGCACGTGCAATGCATGTGCATAGAGGCTAGTTTAAGTATAATGAAATTTTGATGTCTTTTTTCTAAAATTTTTATTAGAAACAATGATTTGAAATATTGTATTCTTGTTCAAAATTAATTAATTTTACAACAATTGAAATAAAGTCTAACAAAAAAAATATTAATACACAAAAAAATGTAAAAAATAATTGAATATTTTTATTTATTTATTTTAACAAAACAATATTTTCATTCTTAAGTAGGCATGAAACATGTTTATCTATATCAATCACTATATCATGCAATTTTGAAATTTATAAATACATATAATATGATTAAATAACTACACCTTTGACATTGTCTTTCTATTTTATATATAAACTAGAACACTAAATATATTACAATTTTTAACAAAAAAAAATTATTGAAATATTGGAGAAAACTATAATGCATCGCATATCATGCGATAACTCAGATAGTAGTGTATAGAATGAGATACACGAGCTCCTAAGATTCTATTTGGGATAGTAGTGTATAGCCACAAGGGTAAAAACCTTGTCGCGAGTTGATATGTGTGTAGCATCTAGTAAGCTCAAAGTCTGAAGAAGAAGTCCAAAAGCCATTGTCGAGGACATGACCTCCATCCCATTTAGACCATTTTGGTCATTCCTTGCAGGAGCTTGTTCCCTGCTTACATCATTTCCCCCTCTTGGAGGTTCCCCACCTCCTAGAGGTTCTTCACTGCGAATATCTAGAAAAAAAAAATATAATAGTTCCTTGTCATTGAGGAAAAAACTGGATTTTTAGATGTATGCTTGTTACTTTCAACGAGGAATTCCAGATGGTTTGCACTACCTACCTTTGCTGGCAGTCACACGGGACCCATGACCATGATCATGATTCCCAACAATTTGATCGTTAATTCTCATAGCCTTAGTCAAATTCCTTCAAGGTGCATCCACATAAACAGAACTTCTAGCCCCCTGATAAGTTTCATGTTGATTATTTTGATCAAGATAATAATCAACAAACAGTTCCACTAGAATTTGTTGCATATAGATAATTATCTCTATTTATATTATTTTAATAAAAACAATTATCCATTAATTTTGAATACAAAATTTATCTTTATTTTTTGGGCTCAAATGACATGTGGCAAAAATTTAATTCACTTTAAATGACACATGCCAACAGCCAACATTTGATTTATTTAATTTAACTAGTCGCTAACCCGTACAATACACGGAATATATTTCACAATTACTTAAAATTGAAAAAAACATAAATAATTCCAATACAAAATAAATGTTGAAGATAAACAAAGAGATTGATAAAATATATGTGGGGTCACGTTTTGCGGCCCAGGCCCAATAAGAATGGGATTGTGGGTTAGTGAGCCCAATATAATAAATTTGTAGATAGTGGGTTGAAGAACTAGGCCCTAGTTGGTATTACAACGGCTAGGATGGGTTTGTAAGACAGTCATGCAAGAGAGAAACATGTAAGGTTAGGTGAATGTGTTGTCCAAGGAGATCACCCTTGGTGTGAATCAATGGGGCTGATTATAAGTGCAACTCTGGTTACTACCGTATTCCTTCTCGGACAACACATTCACCTAACCTTACATGTTTCTCTCTTGCATGACTGTCTTACAAACCCATCCTAGCCGTTGTAATACCAACTAGGGCCTAGTTCTTCAACCCACTCTCTACAAATTTATTGTATTGGGCTCACTAACCCACATCTCATTCTCATTGGGCCTGGGCCGCATAACGTGACCCCACAATATACAATATTATTGCAAAATGTAGTTTGAGAATAAAATTTCCATCAAAATGTTGTCCAAACAACTCATCAAAGTGGAATTTGGTTATTACTAAGATCCTATATGTAACTTACCATAAAAATATCATGTCAATCTTGATCTTCATTCTCATAATCTAGCAGAAATTTATGCAATTTCAAAAAAAAAATTAAGAGCCCTAAGATTTAAGAACGTACTTGTGGTTTAACTCAAGGGAGAAAATCTTCAAAATCCTTCACATTTTTTATCAGAATGGCAATTGAATATAATGATGGGAATTTCACGCGATGATCTTAATGGAGTGGACCAAAATTGAAGAGAAAGGGTGTTCATTGTAGGGCAGGTTTATTCCTCTAAGGTTGGTGTTTTGATTCAATTTTTGTTGTGTTTTTAAGTTAATGGTGTTAGAGTAACGGCAAGACCATAGGTGGGCAATGTCTTGTTAACGGATCAGACCACAAGCGGGCAAAGTGCCACTTAATGTGCCAAAAGGAAAAAGAAAAAGAAAAAAGTACATAGTTAGTGTACTTGACTATGCAAAGTGGAGACCCAATTGAATTTTCTATCTCAATTTGGTTCAAGTCCACACCAAAAGAACAAAGTTTCTCTCTAAATTAGTTTGGAAAGAAACCCTACAAATTCATCATATATATTTATATTGAGTGTGAATTTTGAAAATCGAACCGTTAGAGTACATGTTTTTATTACATCCTTAATGCTTACAAAATTTCAAGAAAATCAAAGATTAATTGCTATATCATCAAATAAATGTTATAATTTCAAGTTTTTGTAATTTAAAGTTGTATATAAAAAATAATTTAATTGATCAAATAGTAAATAATATCCGATTTGAACGAAATTTGATATGCATGTTAAGAACATAAGGAACATAAAATTCAACGGTTAGATTTTCAAAATTCACACCCAAAAAAGAAATATATGAGAAGTTTGAAGAGTTTCTGTCCAAACTAGTTTAGAGAGAAACTTTGTTCATACCAAAATCAATAGTTTATTTCAAGGCAAAGACAAATTGAAGTCGGCGAAAATTTTATATACACGCATACCACAAGTGACACGTTTGACGAGGCTAATATTGATGACCATTTAGGCTTGTCTCATGAGTCATGAATTAGCATTCACATTGGTCTCTCAGAGCATTTATAGCAGTGGAGCTAAATAGCTAAATAATTATTTTAGCTCCATCAAAACACAAAAATCAACCATATAGCAGTGGAACTAAATGTATTTTTTTTAGCTTCATTGCTATAGTGCACATCTATAGATAGATGTGCACTGTAGCTTAGAGCTAAAAAAAAGAAAAAATTTATTCCCAGCCCGATTAAAATATTATTATTATTATTTTTTTCTTTTCTTCTCAGAACTCTTACAATCTCTCAACTTTCAGACCTCTCACGTCGCCGCCCCTCTGACCCATGCCGCCACAAACCTAGCTTCGACCACGGCAACCCCCACCACCACCACATCTTCTCCCATCTCTCTCTTTCCTCTCTTCTTTGTCTCTATCTCTCTAGTAACCAGCACATGAGAAAGAGGAGCTCAACCACCCACCACCTTACCACCACACACACCCCAATAAAAAAAATAAAATAAAAAAAAAATCAGTAACCTCTCCAACACCATACACACACCACTACCACCTCCAACACACAAAAATCCACAAATCCGCCACCACTAAACCCATAAATCCACTATGAACCACCGCCAACAACAACCAAAGCAACCCCAAAACCCATTAAACCCACACCACCATCAACACAACCAAAACCAAAACCAACACCATCAACCCACTACCACCAATCACCAAACCCAACTCAAAAATAGAAGGAAAAAAAAAAAAAAAAAACCTCTGATGAGCAAATCCCCCACCACCACCACCAATCTACACGGACCAAATCCACGGACCCAAACACACGAACCCAAACCACAGCACCTCAACGGACCCACCATGCTCAACCACCGCCGATCTACACGGAGCAAGGTCACCTCCACGGACCCACCATGCTTAGCCATTGCTGATCTACACAGATCAAGGTTTGAAAGAGTTGATATAAGAGAGGGAGAAAGAGAGAGCTGATCTGAGAGAGGGAGAAATGTTGAGAGTTGAGACCGGTGACTGAAGAGAGAAAGAGAAATGATAGAGACTAAGGAAAGAGAATAGGGTTTTTTTTAAAAAAAATATTTATTTGGAGAGAGATAGTAAGAATAAAATATTAATTTTTTGTTTTGTATCCTCAGACTCACTGTTCACAATTGGTAAATTTTTTGAGTAGCGATTGCAATGGCAGTGGAAGAGTTGGTGGCGGCGGCAGTAGCGGTTGCGGGTGGTTGTGATTATTATTTATTGTAGTGAATATATTATTTTATTGTAGTGAATATATTATTTTATTGTAGTAGATATATTATTTTATTGCGTTGAAAGCTAAAATAAATCCACTACTGCAGCATGTTTTGCAAAGTGAGTAGGTAAAATAGATAAAATAACTTTTTGTAGTACTAAATAACTAAATTTTTACCTCCACTACTATAAATATTCTTAAATGCCATATGTTGTTATATTTTAGTATCAAAGCACCAAAATGTCACGTTACCCATTCTTCTAATTGCAAAGCAATTTACAATTGTGCTACTGGCCTACTGTACATTCGAAAATTTACGAGCCTACTGTAGGAGAAATTATAGAGTCCTCTGGTAGACCATATCACTTATCCACCATTCTACTAAAAAACTTCCACTTATTTAAAATTACTGAGTCAATAATTAATTTCTGTTTAAAAAAATTTCTAACTAACAATTTTAAACAAGTGACAATTTTTTAATGAAATAGTGGACCATATCCCTTGTTCTGCCTCGTGAATCTTATAATTTTTCCTACTATAGCAACATTGTGAACGAAAATATTAATATTTTATTAACAAATATCAGTCTCTCTTTTATTCTCTTCAAAGTATCTCATCCTCTCCCTCTCTCGCCAGACCTCATCTCACCAAGCTTCTGTCTTTTGCTACCATGGCTGTGCCGATTACTCCTTCTCTCCCCATGCCACTCAACCCAGCACTCTAGCCATTGTCCCTCTAACCATTTAACTCTTCACTCTATCGCACTATCGCTCTCTCTTCAAACTGAAGATTCAAGGGTTTTTTGGGTTTGGCTAAAAAGGTTTCGTCTGCAAAATCTCAAACCGAAGTTCCGTCGGTGTTGGGGGTTTTGTGTCCTCTCGGTGATGTAACTGTCTCTCGCCATTTGGGTCATCAATCGTTTGGGTCAGCTGGGTTAATTTTCTCAGCTTCATCGCTGTGGGTTGTCGCTCTCTGTCACAAGATTGGACGCTTCAGAAAGTTTGCTCAGTTTCAACTTCAATTACCAGTAAGTTTCATGGCTATACAAGTTTCATCACTTAAAAGGTTCAAAGAAATTTCTAGAATAATAGAGTAAACATGTTAGATTGATTTTTCAGATCAGTTTATATTTGAGCAAAGAGTTGGTCTGGTACACGCACTTTTTTATAGTTTTACTTACATTGGTGTCTCTGTTGTAGCGTTTGGCTTTAACAAAAATTCCTATATCTATTCATTATTTGTTCAAGAATGCCACTATTATTGGTTTATAATTGGTGTCTCTGCTGTTGCGTGTGTTTTATCTTTTCTTCGCTGATTTTTCTGTCATTGTATCTTGGTTTATAATTGGAGGAAAAATTTTTCTTATGAAATATTTTATAGCATTTTGAGTTAGATAGCATGAATTCTGATTATGCCTTCTTGTTCTTTTTATTTATTTTTATATTTCCTGCCAGAAGAGTTCTGATTATACACTGTGTTTGAATGTCTAGGTCCATGGATATAGGCTGCCAGTTTGTTGTTGGCACATTGTAATCAGTATTGTTTAAAGAGTCTTGGTAGTTTACTAGACTTTTCATTCTTCTGATATGCTTGCATCTATTAGCACCCCAATGGTTTCCAGCTGCACAACTTATTAATATTTTACCAAGCAGCTGAGTTATTTGGTATTGTTTTAATATAATTTTTTGGTGAAGAAACCATATTTCTACCTGTTGCCTATACTTGATCATCAGTTTGATATTGCAAACCAAGAAATGTATATACTCTTTTTGCTTCCAGAAGTTTTATTCCTAGCATATGGCAATGAAATTTTAATGCCAAGTAAAAAAAAAAAAAAGAAACATCAAAGTTTCTATCGGATGGACAATGTTCAAGAATAGTGGAATAGTAGCTTTGGGTTTCTCAACCTGTTGAATTTAGGATTCCTTAGTGCTGTTTTTCGATTTTTTTTTTTTTTTTTTGGGGGGGGGGGGGGGGGGTTGGGGTGAAGGGATAAGTGATATAACTCAAAGGAAGAGTATGATCTTGTCATGCAAGTCTGATTTATAGTAAGCAACAATAAGATTCATTCAGAATTTCTTCTATAATCTAGTTTAGAGCATGATATGATTTCCATTTCTCAAATTTTTAGAAAAGCCTTATGAGAAATGAATATCTTTGTTGTTTGGCCTTTAAAGAATCATACAGTTTCTTTCCCTTGACCTTGTCTAGCTAGCTTCTTGGAATGCTTGCATATTCTGATAACTAGTTTATGTCAAAAACTCTATGGTTTCAGCTTGCAACTTAATAATTAAGTAATCAGTTGACCCATTTTACTAATTAGACTACCATGATTATTTAATGAAGATACCGTTCTTGTCCCTTCTCTTTATACTTTTATAAACCATTGAACATTAGTATGATGTTGTTATCAATTAAAGCACCTACCTTCTTCCCTGTCCTGATAGCTACCTTCTTAGTTTGGGGGACCATCTTAAAATTTATATAAGGACAACATTTCCTTTCATACCAGCAATAACATGGCCAGCCACTCCCCTGCTTAGGCTGTTAGCATTTTTAAAATCTTCAATCATATGAATTGCTGTCTCCCATACCTGGTTTGCTATTGTTTTACTGGTTTCATATACTAATTGACTTCACATACTAACTCTTTTACGTTACCTATTTAAAAAGGATGGATACACAATAAGACATGTCACTATGTGCTAATATCTTACAAGGGAATTCCAATTTCATGGCACCATTTGTAAGTGGGCCTCAAAATACTTCAATGCCCATCCAAGATTCTTTACTGGAAGTTGAAGTTGTCACCTCTAAGACAACAAAACGTGGTGGCAACTTTAGTGTAGACGGGGACAACCTCCTCGTCTTTGCATGGCTTAACATTAGCATGGATGCCGTGCATGGTATTGACCAAAAGCAAGAGACTTTTTGGCAAAAAGTTTGGCAATACTTTTGTGAGAACAATACCTATGGAACCACACGTTCTGCTTCCTCCCTATCAAGTCGATGGGGAACAATTAATAGGGAGATAAGTAAATTTGCTGGGCTCATGGCTAAAGTTGAAGCCCGAAATCAAAGTGGTGCAACTGACCAAATGAAGGTATAAATTATATTACAATGGTGTCACAATATTAATTTCCGAATCGTTTGAAGATACTAGTTAGTTTATTTTTAAAAAAAAAATTAGTTGGATGAAGCGAAGACTCTATATAAAGCATTATCAACACAAAAAAATTTAGTTTCCCTATTTGAACATTGTTGGGTTGTGTTGAAGAACCAACCAAAGTGGAGTGTGCCTAAGGAAAGATCAAAAGGGTTACCTCAAATGTTGAGTTCAATTGATCAAGTTGGTAGTAATGATGATGACACAATGGTGCTAAAGAGATCAATTGTTAGAAAAGCCGAAAAGGCTAAGCGAAAGAGAAAAGAAGGTGACAATGAATTTAGGGAATATTTGGCAAAGAAATTGCACTATATTCAAGAATCACATGAACAAGACACAGATGCTCTTCGTATCAAAGCGGAGAGGGTTTGAGTGGATGCACAAAGATCTGATATGGAAAAGGAAAGGCTTCGTCTTGAAACTATTAAAGAGGAGGAAAGAATAAGGGCGATGGATACAAATGGCATGTTTGAAAAAGAAAAACTTTATTTTGAAAATCTTAAAGATCAAATCCTTGCAAGACAAAAATTAGAGTAAATAGTTGGGTTTGACACATGGAGATGATGTCTTGGTCGTACCTTATTTTGGTAGTAACTTATTTTAGGGTTGGGATTTGGCATGTGTAGATGATATTTTGTTCCGACCTTATTTTGGTAGTGGCTTATTTTAGGCTTTGGTTTGGAACATATAGATGATGTATTGTTCCAACTTTAATTTGGCAGTAGAACGTGACAATAATTTGTTATTTTGTTATCTTATGCCACTTATGTAATCACAACATTTTAGCTTATATGAAAAACTTTATGTATTTTCTATGTTTGATATCATATTTTCTACACTTTGTCTTGTTGCGAACTTATTTTGCTTATGTTCATTTCATCTACGGGGATAATTTTTTCACAATGTTGTCTTGAAGGTTGTCTCATATTTTATATAGTAATTTGTTTCTTTGCCCCCAAACATATATTACATAATCTGTTTTGCTTATGTTCCTTTCATCTATAGTGATAATTTCCAAACAATGTTGTCTTCAAGGTTGTCTCTATGGGTCGCTCTTTTCTTCGCAAATTGCTTTTTGATGACTCAGATGAAGATGAGATAATGAGGCAAGTTCTTAAGGGTTCAACATCACAATGTAAATGTCGTCGATATATCCAACATAATCATTGGGCAGGCCATAAAAGATTATATCTTGACTACTTGGCTGACACAATGGTGCTAGAGAGACCAATTAGCAGAAAAGTCGAAAAGGCTAAGCGAAAGAGAAAAGATGGTGACAATGAATTTAGGGAATATTTGGCGAACAAATTGCACTATCTTCAAGAATCACTTGAACAAGACAAAGAAGCTTTTTGTATCAAAGCGGAGAGGGTTCGAGTGGATGCACAAAGAGCTGATATAGAAAAGGAAATGCTTCGTCTTGAAACTATTAAAGAGGAGGAAAGAATAATGAGGAAGGATACAAGTGGCATGGTTGAAAAAAAAAGACTTTATTTTGAAAATCTCAAGGATCAAATCCTTGCAAGACAAAAATTAGAGTAAATAGTTGGGTTTGACACATGGAGATGATGTCTTGGTCATACCTTATTTTGGTAGTAACTTATTTTAAGGTTGGGGTTTGGCATATGTAGATGATATTTTGTTCCGACCTTATTTTGATAGTAGTTTATTTTAGGAGTTGGTTTGGAACATATAGATGATGTATTGTTCCAACTTTAATTTGGCAGTAGAACGTAACAATAATTTGTCATTTTGTTATCTTATGCCACTTATGTAATCACAACATTTTAGCTTATATGAAAAATTTATGTATTTTCTATGTTTGATATCATATCTTCTACACTTTGTCTTGTTGCGAACTTATTTTGCTTATGTTCATTTCATCTTATGTTGCTTATGTTCATTTCATCTACGGGGATAATTTCTTCACAATGTTGTCTTGAAGGTTGTCTCATATTTTATACAGTAACTTGTTTCTTTGCCCCCTAAACATGTATTACATAATCTATTTTGCTTATGTTCCTTTCATCTATAGTGATACTTTCCCAACAATGTTGTCTTCAAGGTTGTCTCTATGGGCCGTTCTCTTTTTCGCAAATTGCTTTTTGATGACTCAGATGAGGATGAGATAATGAGGCAACTTCTTAAGAGTTTAACATCACAACGTAAACATCGTCGATATATCAAATGTAATCATTTGGCAGACCATAAAAGATTATATCTCGACTACTTATCTGACACACCAGTATATCCTCCCACTTTATTTCGGAGGAGATTTTGGATGAGTCGTTCTTTTTTTCTTCGTATTAAATCTAAGGTAGAAACTTATGAACCTTACTTTATCCAAAAAAGAGATAATGCCCGAAGACTTGGTTTATCTTCTCTTCAAAAGATGACAGCTGCACTTAGTATACTTGCATATAGAGTTACAACTGATTTTATGGATGAGTATGTGCAAATTGGAGAAACCACTGAAATAAAAAGTCCGAAAAAATTTGTTGCAGCGGTGGTTGATATTTCTCCAAGGAATACAGAATACTTGAGGTCTCCAAACAATGAAGACATTGCTAGATTATTAGCCAATGGTCAAAGACGTGAATTTCCAGGGATGCTAGGGAGCATTGATTGCATGCATTGGAAATGAAAAAATTGTCCAACTACATGGAAATGTCAATATTGTGGTCATATTCGTGAGCCAACTATTATTTTGGAAGCAGTAGCGTCATATGATCTTTGGATATGACATGCATTTTTTTGGGTTACCTGGGTCAAATAATGACATTAATGTATTAGAATTGTCTCCTATATTTTCTGAGCTCGAATAGACGTGCTCTTGTAGTTAATTACTCAATCAATGGTAATGAGTATACAATGGGATACTACCTTGCCGATAACATATATCCAAAGTGGTCAACATTTGTTAAAACAATTCCAGTTCCACGAGGACAAAAAAAATAATTATTTGCAATAGCCCAAGAGGCGAATAGGAAGGATGTAGAGCGTGCATTTGGAGTGCTTCAAGCAAGATTCGCAATTATGCGTGGACCTACAAGATTTTTCTATCTTGAAACGCTCCAAGACATTATGAAAGCGTGCGTAATTCTTTATAACATGATTATTAAAGATGAGCGAGATGTAAATGAAGTGGTGGAGTTTGATTATGAACAAATAAATGAAAATATTCCTCCTATACAAGTGTCACGGGAGCAGACAAATGAATTTACGGAGTTCATTGAAAGTCATCAATGCATTTGAGACCATGAAATTCATTCTCAACTTCAATCGGACCTCATTGAGCATTTATGGCAATTACAAGGGGAGTTGTAGGAACTTAAGTGTGTGAGTTATGTATGTGGGGTTTTATTGTAATTTGATATATGTATGAGTTTTCTATAGACAACATTGATAGTTATGTATGTGGATTGCATCTATAAATATGTATGTTGATTTTTAAAGTTGGCAAGTTGATTTTTATACTTGGCAGGTTGAGTACATTGATAACATTAATAGTTATGTATGTGGATTGCATCTATAAATATGTCTATGGATTTTTAAAGTTGGCAAGTTGATTTGTATACTTGGCAGGTTGAGTACATTGATATTTTTATAATACATCTATAAATAGTTTATGTTTTGCGTAAATGAATTTTGACAGGTTGATAGTTAATATTTTATGTAAATAGATTTTGACAGGTTGATAGTTTATATTTTATGTAAATGGATCTTGACTGGTTGGTAATCAATTGGAGCAAAAATGAGTTTCCATTGTCAATCTTCACAGATGGTTTATGTTTTGTGCAAATGGATTTTGACAGGTTGATAGTTTATAATTTGCGTAAATGGATTTTGTCAGGTTGATAGTTTATGTCTTGCGTAAATGGATTTTGTGAGGTTGGCAGTTTAAATCAATTGGAGCAAAAATAAATTTCCATTGTCAATCTTCATAGATAATTTATGTTCTGCGTAAATGGATTAATTTGATAGGTTGATAGTTGATGTTAAAAAAATGGATTTTGACAGGTTGGTAGTTTAACTCAATTGAAGGAAAAATGAGTTTTCATTGTCACTCTTCAAAAAACTTATTTGATCAAAAAATGAAATTTTTTTTTTCAAAAAATGATTGTTATGAAAAGACAGATTTCCAAAAATATGAACGTTCGAAGAAAAAAATTTTATGTTAAGAAAAGTCGAGTTTTTTTTTTTATTATTTTAAATACGACTGTTACATAAGTCAATTATTTAAAAATATGACTGTTGGAAACAAATAATAAAGAGAGATAAAAAAAATAATATTTTAATAAAATTGTAAAAAAATAGAGTTTGGAATGTTGGATGTATTGTAAAATGGTATAGTATAATAGATAATGTAGTTTTTGAGATTGTAAAATAGAATAGTTGGAAGATTCTAGATGTGAATGCTCTTATGTATTTTTATAACATTTTATTTTCTTCTTGCATGACCAACGCCATGCAACCTTTCTGGAGATTTAAGAACGCGTGGTTTGGCGGGTAAGACTGGGTCTATTTAAGCTTTTTCATGAACTTAGAATATGGATTTTGCTATGTGGGCTAGGGCCATTTGCAAAATCTGGTATTCATGAAATAAGTCACACGTTATGCCACTTTTACCCAAATAAATGTATGTAGCTCCTGTTCTATTGTTATTGAAGTTACGATTACCCATTTTAGCCCATATAAGCATGCTGATCAGTTTTGCCACATTAAGTAACTTACCTAGGAATCAAATTATCTGGAAAAGTGCAACCGATCAAGCTTAGCCAACAAATTTCCTTACACTGATTAGAGTAGGTCCTTTCTTTATCTAAGATAATTAAGGGCCATAAGGCAAATTTGACCTTTACTACTTGTCTAACAACATGAGGGTCAATAACTTCGCTTCTTATGGAAAGACTAATACGTAGAAAAATTTTCAAGCCTACTATAAAACCTCACATCATATCTTATACAAAAAAAAACCTTCCATTACTACTTGAACCAATATTCACTACACTTTGCCCTCTCAGCATAGTAGAGTCATGTCTCTCTCACTTTCTCTCAATTTATTATTTTTTTATATCTTTTAAATTCTCAGTCTTGCTATATGTGTAAGACGATGTAGGTTTAATGCACTATTCATGTCTATCCATCATTTTGGTGTTTAGCACTTTAGGTGTATTCCTGTGATGCGCTATTAACCTTTATTGATTGAATTTTGGAATTTTTAGAGAATCTGAGGAGCGGTTGGGTTAGTTTTTCTTATCTCAGTCTTTCCAGAAATCATCCTCAAGAATGACAGTGGAAGCAGTGGGCCCCAGTTGGGCCGGAAACAGAAGCAATTAGTGGACTTCCATCGTGGGATAGGATTAGAGCCTTTTTTATTCTTGGAAGTGAGTCACAGTCCACCAAGTCTAACAAGTGTCAAGTGTGTAGGCGTGGGCTTCTAAAACTACAGTAAAAGCGCGCCGCAGCTTCCCTTTTTTTTTTGTTAACACCACTGTTTTCGTTTTCGGTTTCGGGTTTCCCCGTCTCTCTCCTCTGTTTAGGTCTAGTGATGTCCCACTAGTACTTGTACTGTAACCTCGCCAACTCTCGAGACAAACAAACTCAGCCCAGATCTCTCTCTCAAATTTTTTTTTTTTTTCTCTATTCTTATTTTTGTAAAAAAAAAAAAAAAAATTCTATTGACTTTGTCTAAATATTTAAAGTAACAATATTGGTAATATTGACTTGGAATATACAGATCCACGATGATTGATTCCTTTCCTTGCTCTCAAATTCAAAATTTAATTGAAAATACATAGTAATTAGATATCAAAGTCTATTGTGTAGGCTGCTTTGCTTAGTGGGGTAGGGTAAGGGTTTAAGGGCTAAGGGGCAGAGCAGAGCAGAGGTAAAGTTTATATTTTTTTTGATTTTGGTAAACATGAGAGCGAGAATGGTAGTGTTCCCGATTAAAGGAAAGAACTGGTGCTTCACTCGATCAATCAACGACTCGCTTGCTTCTACTACTACTACTTTCGGCTCAGGCCATTCTCAAACACCTTCTACACTCAGAGAACTTTGGCGCAACATCTCCTCCAATCCCAAACCCTTTAACGCCAATGCAGAACTCCTCATCGATTTCGTCTCTCTCAAGGTCCCTCCTTTTTCACCTTTTATCTTTTTTAGATTCATCACTAATCTCATTGATTCTCACCCTTTTCTCTCTTTTGGGTTCTTTTCAAAAAGATGAATAACGCTTGGACTGGTCTAGAAAAAGCCCCTCAAGGAACTCTCAAGAACAAGATTCATTTGTGAGCTTCCTTTACTCCTCGTTCTTTCTTTTGACCTTACTGTTTTCTTTCTTTACTCTCAGTTTTATATTTATATATACATAGGTTGGGACTGCGGCTTTTGTCACGGGTTAAGCCCTCTGAGATATTCTTGAAGTCTATATCTAAGGAGATTACAGACGTTCAAATTACCTACCCCTCAAGGTTTCATCTTTTTCCTCTCTTTTTCCACGTTTTTTGTTTCCATGAAAATTAAATGTTTTTCACTTCGTTATTCTCTATGCAATCATTTATGGGTTTTTACTGAGTTACCCACTAAACCAATCATTCGCATTGCTTGTTAATTGTTATATCCAAATTAAAAATGAAAAATTAAACCTTTTTTTGCTATACTGTGTGTTCTGCGGTTTTAATTCTTCTACATTTCATTACTGGCTGATATCTAATCTGAAACAAAGTTAGCAAAGAGGCATACACTACGCAATTATGTTCTTGCAAATAACATGTTAATTCAGTTAATGTTACCACTTTTAGCCTATAACTAATAATCATATGGAGTTTACATTTTTTTTTTTTTTTAGTATGCAGGTTCAGAGCTCTAACTTTGGTTCTTTTTGTATTATTTCTCTGTTCTGTAATCATACCCTTTTTACACTGTTCTTACAATTTACAATCTTGCAGTTTAAATGCACGACTTGTGCGTAGAAGGTTACGGCATATTGCCACGAGGTAATTTATTTTCCCTTCTTTTTCTTGTCTATCTGATAAGTCAGAAGTTGAAAATACTGCTAGCTTTGTTTGTGTCACCGCTACTTCTCTTTGGTTATAAACTAGAGTTTGGTTGACACCCAAAAGATACTCTTTTACCAGCTACTTCCCACTAGATTCTCCAATACTGGAGAATGAATATGTAGGAAGATAATGAATGCTAATGAAACTTTTTTTATATTCCTACCCAATCCCTTCCTCTTTGTTTCAAATTTTACTAGACTTACACTCCATGTAATTTTTTCATAGTCCTGCTTAATCTCAACCTTTTAGACACATCATCTGTGAAAAATTATCTTATGGAGCAATGAGTGGAATTGAGTAGAGCCGCCAAAATGAATGCACATACCCCAGTTAAAGTAGTTTGAGGCATTATATTCTTGAGTATTTCTGTGATCTTTTTAGCCCTTTTGTTCAAGGGCATGTAGAGTAGGGGCACATTTTTTTCAAGGGCTGCTGAGCTTAATGTCCTGTAAATGACTTTAAGATCCATTAGTAAAGCTTCTTGGATAATGACCCTAAGAACTAACAAGCTCATTTGCTTATTGTTTCATTTATTTTTGTTTCTTGTAGATCTGTTATATTTAATTTCTGATTGGATGAAATTGATTTAGATTTTATTGTTTTTCTACAAGTGGTGGACATTTGATATGAAGTGCTATCTGATTATCAGGGGAAATATCATCCACAAGAAGTACTTCTATGGTTCAGTTGCACTGCTTCCCTTGTCAACTGTATTTACTGTACGTATGTGTTTACTTTCACCATGATTTTGGATTCTCAAGTTTTGAAGTTATATACATCGAGACATCTCAATATCCATATTATTTTTTTCTAAAGCATTACATCATAATTCTTACTTGTTTTATTTCTTATTCTATTATAGGTTTTACCTTTGCCTAATATCCCATTCTTCTGGATTTTATTCCGGACTTACTCTCACTGGAGGGCTCTCCAGGTGTGTTCACGTTCTTACATATTGCGACTTGCAACCTAATTTGTTTTATGATGCATGCAACAATCTAAAAGTACATTAGGGAAGTTCTAAAAAATGGGACTTGGAGTTACATTCTTCACATGCTAATACTTGCAAGTAACAGCTATATTGTAAATCTGTTGAAATATTTGTTTTTTCCTATTGAAACTCAACTTAACACAACAAATATTTATCCCAAAAGTTTGGATGACCTTACATGAATGATGCCTTGAAACCCTGCTCTAATTAGGCAATTATCACTTAGAAACTATGCACTAGAATGTCTTTTTCATGGGTAATCTTAAAACATGTTTCCCTAATCTTTGTGGCATATATATTACTTCAATCATGTGTGCACCCAATGGTCTTTGGATAGATGAGAAAAATTGGATTTTGACATACTTGTATGCATGTGTATATGTAACTAATTTCCACTTTTTCTAAGAAGAATATTTGTATCTACAACTGAATTTATGTGGCATGATGTTTCTTGGGCTGTCAACCATATTATATCAACATAGTAGAGAACAGGTAGGCCTTATAGCTAGCTACCTTGTACGTTGTCATGTTAAATATAAATTAACGAATGCACTAGTAAAGGAAGTCATTTGTTTCAAGTTGACTAGCAGAAGGCCAAAAAGAAAACGGTTTGAAAACAGCTGGCAAAAAGTATTGTCCCATAATATAACAGAGGATATACAGGACCGTACCAGATCCTCCCAAGTGGTAGATAAAAAGGTTTCCTTCAAGGAAGTAGATTGTAAGGCACTGTTGAGTTCATTTGAGATGTATGGGGATCATCACATAAGTAATTTATGTGCTGCCTCTAGATGTTGACTTTCCTGTTTCTATCATTTGCCTTGCCCCTAGTTTTTAGTTTTTCTTTTGGATGGTGTCACTGTTGACCCCAGTGTTAGTTTTAAAAGATTTTGGAGCTCATTTAATATCAATGTTTTGGTTCTGTGGCTGTATTATGCATGAATTTACATTTCCCTCTTTATGTCTTCTTATTTTTATCTATCAAAAAAACAAAATGTCTTATTTATTTTATTTTATGTTTTTATATTGTCCTCCAGGGAAGTGAGAAGCTCCTTCAGCTTGTCTCAGATAGCTCTTCAACTCTCAACTCTTCTACAGGGAATGAGAATGAAACCAAGCATGATGGCTCTAAATATGGTATCCATAATTCAGTTGGTTTTCCATGGGTAAGTTAATGACCCCCGTGGGTTGCCCCGGGCACCCCTTTGATTATTACCAGTTGTCTTGACATCTATCTTTGTATCGTCCATTATTTTGTTGCTTTGACCATTGATATTTGAAATTTTCATTTTGTCTCCATATGCTGGGTTAGATCTGACACACTATCTTTGAGGCTTGTTTGGTGAGGACTTTTTAGGTTAAATCTTAAACTTACAGAGCAAGGGTCTCTTTGTTCCCGAGTGGTGCTACGTGTAAACTTAGAGGGGAGGACATGAACCACTTGTTTCTTCATTGTGACATGGTGAGGGATATGTGGTCTCCTGGGTGTATTTTGGGTGATGCCTTTTTCAGTGTTGGAGTTGTTGGCATGTTGGATCTGGTGGTTTGGTGGGAGAAGTAGTAGGGAGGTATGGCACATTGCTCCTTTGTGCCTCCTTTTGTGGTGTATTTAGAAAGAACATAGCCCTTGATTCTTTGAGGGCCAAGAGCTTAGCGTGGTGAAGCTGAAATATCCTTTTCAGTACAGGGGTTATTAGACTTTGCGGAGTCCTTGTACATTTCTTAGTTGCTTGCTGTTTTTTTTTTTTTTTTGGTGTTTTCTTCTTTACGCAGTCAGTGTATTGGGATTGCCTTCTGTTTTCATGAATTTATTTACTAATAAAAAAAATCTTAAAAACTGTTATAAAAAAAAAATTCTTAAAAACTGATTAAAGCCTTCTTTTTATACCTTGTCATTGAATTTACCAAACCAAACAGGCAATTGATATGCCAACTATGGTAGCTGGATTATTTGCATTGGTCTTAATTCTATATAACAATTCGGCATATGTATATTGGAATGCTTTGGACCAATTAATGTTAATATAGACTTCCATTGGGGCTGCTCTTGCTAAAGTTTGTTAATATCTTTCTTTGTAATCAGGTTTTGCAGCCATCAAAGGAGCTTGAAGAACTTCTTCATCGTGTAGATGGGCATGATGGTCTTAGTAAATGTGCCATTTCAGATATTTGCAAGATCTTTGATTTGAACACCAATGATGTTCTAAAGTACAGGGATTCAATGTAGTTAATATCATTGTGTCGTTTGCCATCTGAATTGCAATTGTCAGATGGCATTTCATGGAAATGAAATACACTTTCAATTTCTTTCCCTTCTTTTGATATTTGTTCTTGGAATAACTATGCCATGTCTTGTAACCTTGAACGAACAGAAGAAATTTTGAATATACAAGAAATGCTTGGATCAAAGTATCCAACCATTCAAGGTTTTTCCTGATACTTGAAGAGGGCTCATGAATAATATTTGATTGATCTACTTGAGGCTTTGTATTTGCTAAAGTGAAGGCTTTGATAAGAATGGAAGATTGTGTATGCATTTGGTAAAAATGGATGTGATAAAATAGAGTAGACAAAGATTGTTAAACTTTTCGTGTTGCTCGTAAAAAATAATAAATAAATAAGACTGTTCAAACCTGAACAAATTAGTAGGAGCATTATCAAAAAAATAATAATAATTTACAAATCAGTTCGACGGAGCATTGAGATTGGCTGGGGGTAATATATAGTATATATAAAATAAAGAAAATTTATTTATTTTTATTATAATTTTTTTTTGAGGTAATACAAATTATTTTATAATAGATAATAGTAGTTTTATTAGTGGTATTTGATGGAATGAGTTTTTTTTTTTTTTTGGTTGAGAAAGATGGAATGAGTATGTTGATAAAGAGAGTTAATTTAGAATTACAAAATTGTAATTGACCAAATTTAGAGGGTGAAATAGAAGTTTTATTTATTGTCATAATTCAGCTAGTTAGTATTTATTGGTATTTTCAAGATATCAAATTCTCCATTTTTATTAGACTGTTTTGTAAATGCTAGTGTGTAAATGCTAAGTTTCATCTTTTCACTTTCTCCTTCTTTATCTTTAAAAAAAAAAAAAAACCATAAAAGGAGTCCAAATTATCGACTATTTTAAGGGGTGTTTCATGAATTCAAACACCAGTGACTCTAAAAATTTTGACCGACAATACAAAGGCTGCTTTGCAACCCTCTTGTCTATCTGAATAAGGAAGAGTGAAGAGAGAGAGGAGAGATGGATAATTTCAACTCAGGAGGAAATTGGAGTATGATCCCATCCATCCCGACCTACAGCCACAGTAACACCTCTACACCTTCCAGTCAAGACCACCTCTACCTCAATCCCCAACAACCACAACCACAATCACAACAGTTTCAACTTCATCCACCACAACAACAAATACACTATCAGCAGCAGCAGCAGCAACAGCGTATCCTTCAACAACAACAACAGCAGCAGCAGCAACAGCAACAGCATCAGCACCAATCACTCGCCTCTCACTTCCACCTCTTACATGTACATGTACCCCTTTTCTTTCTTTCTTTCTTTCAATACCCTAACCCCTTTTACATTCTTATTTACATCTCTATTATGTTGGTGGTTACAGATGGTAGAGAATTTAGCGGAAGTTATTGACCATGGAACCAGGGACCAGCAATCAGATACTTTGGTACTCTGCTATTGCTATTTCTACGCCTTCTCATTTCTATTTTACTATTTTCTTTTCTAATATTTTGCAAAATCCTTTCTTTCTTTTTGGGGGGTTTTAATTAGTATATGCAATTGTTATGAAAGGTGACTGATTTGAACAACCACTTTGAGAAGTGCCAGCTTCTGTTGAATTCAATTGCGTCTTCAATTCCCACCAAGGCTATGGTAATTGGCAACTCCTTTTTTTTTTTTTTTTTTTTTTTTAAAATCAAAGTTATTTATTTATTTATTTTACCCCCTTGGGTTTTATATGAATTTATGTGATTTACGAATTATTGGTGGTGTTTGATTATATGGTGTTTGTTTTTCCATGTTATGTGCATTGTAGAGTATACGAATCCATTATTTGGAATCAATTGTGGTGAGAATGGTTCAACGAACCATGTTGAGTTGTTCATTTACAATGCGTTTCTCAAGTCTAAACCATGTATATAACCTATAATGTAATGTGGGCTAATTCAGTTTTCATACTACATTTGAGGATGGCATTGTACCATTATTATTATTATTATTATTTTTTGCATAATCAAAGATTTTTATGGTGTTCATTTTACCTTGTGTTTTAGTTTGTTTGTGTATTTGGGGAATTTGAGAGTTATTGTTTTGTTTGCAGACGGTTGACAGTCAGAGGCGGAAGCTGGAGGAAAGTGAGCAGTTGTTGAATCAGCGGAGGTCTGTATTGCTTGATAGTTTGAAATTTGTTGCAATATGTGCTTTAATTCAATATATGTTATCTATTTATTAATCTATTTCATTACCAGGGATCTGATTGCAAAGTACCGAAGCTCTGTTGAAGGACTTATCAAGTCCGAGCCATAACCCTATCACCCTTGTTATATGTGGTAAGATATATGTTATATTTTGTTTAATGGCCATGTAAGTTGAATGGGGAATGAATGCTAAGTAAATGACATCAATCTTTGCTTTAGTTTTAGTGAGTATTTTTTGTCCTTCCAAGTTACATAAGATTTTTTGCTAAATGGTCTTCTTGTTTCTTGATGACCTACTTTGGCCTTTTCATCTTAAAAGTTATTCTTAGGAAACAAACTGAAACATAAATGAAGAAAGAAAGCTGTTTGGGGTTGGAGTTTCATTGTTTTTGAGAATAGAGGTATGTGGTACAACCTCTATGACATAGGACAAATTGGATAGTTTGTCTACATATGCTTGTGATGGGTTCAGTGTTTTGGTACGTAAAAGAAAGGGCTTGATTTGGGGTTATAAGGAAGAAGAAAAAGAGAGGTTTTTATGGTGTTCAGGGGTTGTATGAACAGTAAACGTGAACAATACTATAAGAAATAGAAGAAGAAGAAAAGAGAGAAAAGAACAAACAAAGGACAACAAGCCTTAATGCTCAAAACACTCAATAATTTTATGGATTTTGCTAATGTGTGCCTTAAGGGCACACAATAATTAATCATTTTTGGAAATATTTTTTTGGGAATTGAAAAAATATTGACAGCTTTTTCAATTCCCGAGAAAATGTTTCCAAAAATAGATGGCTTAATGTGTGCCCTTAGGGCACACATTAACTGGACCCTAATTTTATTACTCGTCTCCATCTCACTCTTTCTTATTTTAGTAGTATTAGGACTCCTAGTGATTACTTGGGTCTGTCTTGATTTCAATAAAATCTTTATTACTTATCAAAAAAGGACTCCTAGACCCTAGAAGTATAGCACCCATAGTTTGACTAGTAAACTAAAACCTAATAAAAGACTAATTTGGATCCAAAGAAAATAAAATCTAAGATAGTTAGGATTTTAGAAAATTTTAGACTCATTTAAACTACCAAATACCCTTAGTTTGCAGGAATTACAGAGACTACAGATTTGCCCTTGACTACAAAAATGACCACAACTAATAAAATAAATACCCAAATAAAAAACTATTATAACCTTAAAAGACTCATACGTAAACCTTTAAAACCTCACAACTTTACTTCATTTGGACTTCGGACATGGACCCAGTAAAATAATTCTTGAATAAGCAAATTTGCAAAGTAATGGCTGCATCACTCTAATGGACTTTGTTCAGCTGAGCTAGCTGGTGTAGTCACAAAGCTAATTGATGGTATAATCTTCAGCCTGAATAAGTGTACTACCATCATGTTCTTTGATGCAGAATGCATTTGGGCCTAGATTGTAAGGGCTCACCTTTTCGAGCTTTATCTTTAACTTATTTTCTGTCTGTGAAGTTGATTGTCAATGTCCAGTCTACTTGTGTATTGCAGGATGCATCTGACTTTGTGTGAAGTTTTGATTTTTCGAATCCCAGTTTTGTGATAAAGTTTGAGATGCAATTATTTCTTTTATATTTGTTGGTCTGCTTTTGTGGAATTTTCTGAATGGATTTTTTAACTAAAATTTTGTTTTCCCTATATGTAGAATAACAGAGTTTTCACTTTTTGGGCAACAACATTTACCAATTTTTTGGAATTTTGAAACAAATATTTTAAAGAGAATCAATCTATGTGTATTTGAGTCCCTTTTTATTATCAACGAACAAAAACAGTACAGTAAATTTTAGACACTTAATAGTTACAAGGATAGAGAACTAAAAGTAGGAGAGGCAAAATGAAAAAAAGGAAGAAAAGTAAATGCATGAAAATAGCTGAAAATCATGGGATTTCACTTAAGGTGCTCAAAAGTTTATCTTCTGCTTCAACTTCCTTCTGCACTTCTCGAAATAGTATTTCTGGCGCAACTCGATATTGTAGATTGTGGAACATTCCTGGTAGCACTTCTAGATCTTCAAAAACCGCCAAAGTCTCCCAGCCTAGTTTTTGTTTATGGTGTAATATATTACAAATCCTTCCATCTGTAAAAGAACTAAAGCTTCTCTATAGCCCTTCCTTCAAATCTCATAAAGAGCCTCTATGATAGTAAGGACAATCGCCGGGTTTTAACGGGCTAGGAGAAACACCCATTTAATAGTCTAGAGCCATTTCGATTTTTTCAAATAAAAGCAGATCCTTTCCAATGGTATTTTTTTCGAATTTCAAATTCCCCTCCAATCATTAATTCCTATATTTACCACTTTATGTGAGGAAGTAGTTTCAGTTTCAGTCGACCAAAGGTTAACAAGCTTTTGGGAATAAAGCAGTACTTGACTAGTACTTCAAATCTTGCCTTCAAAAACAGCACTTTAAAAAAACCTAGAATGTGAGTAAATCCCATTGTTGGAAAGATTTTCCAGTCAAACAATGATCCTCTGTGCAATTGAGTGAAGTTGAATCTCATCAGGCTGAATTGATTGGCCCGATCCAAACCAAATAGTCTGCATGTAGTCACAATCTAGCTGATCTAAGGTTTCCTATGCATTTTTACAAAAAAGAGCATGAAGTTTCAACAGGAACATTTCTATGCTGTAGTTTCGCTTTGATGGTTTACGCATTATTGCTAAGGAGCTGCCACATGAAAGTAATTACTCTGAAATGAATTTGAAGACACCACAGATTAATCCTTGAAAGAACAAACCGATGCATCAGTTGTGAATTCCATCCAAGTTCTTATTTATCAATAATTGGCAAGTCTTCTTAACCAGATATTAACTAATCACCATTATGTAAAATGGCAAGATTTTAGTGCTTGGAAAGCCAAAATGTGAAAAGCATTGATTTAAGATGTTCCAAGCATCACCACTGTGATACTGCTTCTTAACAAGTCCAATATTCCAGCTACCTAAATCAGGGATGATCAAATCATTCACTGTCTGCATCTGGTTATTTGACACCCTAGATAAAATCTGTAGCTTTGGATGGAATTGATTAGCGTTATTCAAGTCAATTTCCTTACCTGATCCAATTTGCCACCGAGGTTGGGTTAATAGGATGCCTTGACAAGAGATAATTCCCTTCCATTTCCATGTAGCACTTGGCTTTGCCTTTGCCTCCTAAATGAAATTTTGGTTCTTAAAGTATTTACTTTTAAGTACCAATGCTAGCAAAGTTCTTGGCTTCTGAGCAATTCTCCAAAATTGCTTTGCAAGGAATTATTCAGACACTAATAGTGGCTCCAATGTCTTACTGCTAGTTTAATATCGTGCAGATAAATGCCTTTTCAATGGATGTCTTGGACATTGCTGAGGTTAAAACCTGGTTTATCAGCTCTGTATCAGCACACCGTTTATGTTATTATCAGAGTACTTAAGGTATTAAGTTCATGTTCTTTTACAGGGATGGTAAATTTTTGTTAGATGGAACATCGAAGAGATGAAAAGAGCTCACCAAGATCTAGTATCCTGGTGGTCATTCTTGTGATATATATTTTTTTGTTGGTAAGTTATACATTTGGTGGGATTAGAACCCATGATATCACCTTCCACCTTACTCTTTTTTAATGAGGAACTCCCTCAAAGTATGGGCCAGTGGGACCACCCGAGGGGTTAAACCCTGGACTCCTACACAACCCCATTCTCCTCCTTACTCTTACAAGAGAAGGAGAACAGGAGGTGCCATTCTTGTTATCACCGTTGTCTTGGTGTAATAAGCCCAAGCTGCAATCCAGCCCTATAGCATCACTATGCATGTGTGGAAGACAAGACATGAGACTAGGATCAAGAACATAGTGCAAGACTAAGACTAACCAAGAAATGTTAAATAGATTGTTACAAGTAGTTGTATGAGTTATTAGTTAAAAAACCAAACTTTAGCTTTTCTTGGTGTCAGCTTTGTATAATCCTAGTATAAATACTAGGCAAACGTGTACTCAAGGCTCATTATGAAAGTTGATGCAAATTTCCCTATTCTCTTCCTAGACTCTCTTCTTATTCCTTATTCTTCTTCTCTTGGAGGGTGACTAGTCACTACCTTGAATAAAGCCAAACCCCTTACCCTTTCCCCATGCACTTACCATTACTACAAAACATTTCATCTCCCAGCCATGTGCACCACAAGCAGTTTCATTACACTTAGATTGGTCACTGTTATCTCCAAATAGTGCTTGCAACTTTCGCTTAAGATATTGGTTAGGGTTTCCTTCAATTCAACCTCAGGTTTGCAAGAACAACATTTCCTGTCTGCTCTTACCAAGGAGTGGATCTTTTCTGCTGAATGTCATTAACTAGCCTTTCTAGGCCATTTTGTTGGCAGACTCCTTCAATAACATAATATCCTCGAGGCTTTGCAATTTCAGGTAAAAAATATGGATAGGGTTGATTTCATGGTTTTAGGATTTTCTGTCAATAAAGCATCGATGCCTTTGTAATGAAATCGCAAAAACACCTAATGTTTCCTAGGGATGATTTTTAGATATAATTGTTTCTGATTTCAAAGTCAGATATATTTTGCTCGCTTAAAACTTGTCTGGAGATCATATTTAATGTTTTCTCTTCTTGGCATTCTCATTTCAGGTCTAGTTGCTTTCAGAGCATTCTGTACAAGCTCCCAAGTTCTAAAGGAAAGCCAGAGGTCCTAGAACTGTGGGATTAGATTTGTTTCTGTATTTCTCCATGTGCTATGTTGTTATTATGTTTACCTATTAAGATGTATGACAGCTCCATGAAATGGTCATTGGTTGATCCAGATTTAATGAGACACTTTGGTGACCTAAAAGCTTCTCTCCAAAGTGCTTCTATTTATTCTGTCCATCTTCCCTAACAATGTCGCCACAGCATATTATTTTGAGTAATGGCTTTGGTAGCAGTGTTACGATGAGGTTTCATTAGGGCAAAATCAAAAGTTGTAAACGGGACAAGATGTAAAGAGTCATTTTATAGGCAATGACCATAATTTAAAAAATAATAATAAAAAAATAAAAAGCACAATAATTTGTGTTATGCAAGTGACATATTTTACTTGAAACTAATTTTAAACCCTGGCATATGTACATATACAATTAAGAGCAATCACACACACATGTACGTATATATACCTAGTTGTAAAGGCTAATACATTTGAATTTAGGCTGTTTTTTTATATTTTAGAGGTCTAGATAAATGAATTGAATCCGAATTTGGTAAGAATTGGGTGTAAAACTCATGTTTTACACCATCTAATAAAAAATTGCCCCATCAGCATTTTACTTAAAATTCAATACATCTTATTACATCTCAATCAACTCCTAATTTGGTTGGATTTATATATGGATATTAGAATTGATTGGCTTTGGTTGTGCTTATTCTTATATATGTGATAAAATGATGTGGCATGTTGGGATTAGAGAGGTAAAACATGTATTTTATACCAAGTCCTTACCGAATTTAATCTCAAATGAATTTGCATATAAACATGTATTTTATATCATTTACTTTTAGCCTAATTTAAACGTTAATTATTGTTGTTGTTTTATTATTATTTTTTTTGGTGGATAAAGTATCAAATGATAGCTAATATGTATTAATATTAAGGAAAACTTAATTTTACAAAATCTAATTTTGATAACGTAAAAAAAAAAAAAAAAAAAAAGAAAAGAAGAAGAAGAAGAAGAAGAAGAAGAGGATAAAGTAACCCAAAAGAATATATTTTACATAATGAAAAATTTGGCAAAAAAATAAATGGCAAATTCTAATCCACCTAAGTTTGAAGAAAAGCATACAAGTTTTGTTTCACGATATTGACAAAAAACTAATATATGAAAAAAAAAAAAATCATCTTATACATTTTGAAAACAAACATATTTATTGCACACTTTTAATAAGTTACTACTTATATATATATATATATACATTTCATAATACCTTAGTTGCACACAATATGAATTTATTATATAATTTAAAAGTAAAATATTTATTTATTTTTATTATCTAATTTTAAGTAAATTAACAAAAAAACTATTTACATGTGAATTTTGATTAAGCGATGCATCGCACGGGTATAATACTAATATAATGTAAAATCGAAGTTTTTTACTTTTTGAGAGACTTACGTTAGAATTAGGGTTAAAAAAATAATTATAATTTTTTTAATTAAACCTCACATTAGAATTTTTTTTTTAAAATTTTAAAAATGGACTCACTTTTAAGTTTAAAAGAAAAAAAGAAAGAAAGACTCATGTAAAAAAGAAAACTTTAAGGCTAAAGAAAACAGGGAGAGACTCTCTCACTATTTAGTTTAAAAAAAAAAAAAAAAAACTCACGTAAAAAAAAATTTAGGATTAAGGGAAAAGAGAGAGAGTCTTGTTAAGACTCTCTCACTATTTAATTTAAAAAATTATAAAATAATAATTCATTTTTTTAGCTATTATTTGTTTTAATAAAAATTATACGTTTTATGAGAATATTTAAAACCGTGCAGCGTACGGATTTTAAACTGGTATAAATATAAAAGAAGAAGAGAGGTAATAGTCGAAATAGAAAACAGATTGGTTTTCACTCAGCACATCGGAGAGCTTTTCACTCACAAGAAAAAGAAATCGAAAGCACATCGGAGAGGAGAGGTTTTCGCTCGATGGCGCCGGAAGCCGATCACGATATCAAGGACGATGATGAGAAGAATCCTCGGCCTCTCGACGAGGATGATATCGCTCTGCTTAAAACATACGTAATCTTTCCTTCCTTCCCTTTTTTCTTTCTTATTACAAACCCTAATAACAACTATGTGGATCTCACTTTTTTATTTTCAGCTCGATTCATTCATTCCTGCTGCCATTGTATTGCTATGCTATGTTTTAAGTTTTCATGTTCATGTTCATGTTCTAGATTGGATTTTTATTATTAATTTTTTTTTTTTCTTACTACAACAAAATCAAATCATGCTGGTTGGGGGGATGGATTTACAAGTTTAGAGAACTTGAAATTTTGGATATAATTATTTTGCTCTCTGTCTTTGTCTCACTTTTGGGGTTTAGTTTGTTTACCTCAGGAATTGGTTGTTTCTGATTCAGTCGACTAAATAGTAATTTTAATTATGAATCGAAATTCCCACCCAAAAACAATGAATCTCTTTAGCTCCCAACCTTCCTTCTTCCTTCGCCCACTATTATTATTCTTATTGCTTTTTTTATTTGCAGGGTTTGGGTCCCTATTCTAATAGTATCAAGAAAGTAGAGAAGGAAATTAAGGAAATGGCTAAGAAGGTCAATGATTTGTGTGGTATGACTATGCTTCCCTTTCTTTTATTTCTCTTCTTTTTCAAACTGTCTTCTCAACTGATTACTCTTAACTTCTAAAGAAATTCGAAAAAATACTTCTTCAACTTTATTCCTATATGTGCAAGAATTTAAATGGTTGCTGCCTTTCCTGGTTTAATTGTTAACTTCTCTGATAGTATTGGGTTCTTTTCTGCTTTCAGAATGTGTCTCTCTAATACCCTATTTATTTGATGCAGCTTTTGTGTTACAACTTTGTCTATATGTTTCTATTTGATGTCTTTACTGCTTGGCCTGGCTGTTTAAAAAAAAAAAAAAATGAATACGCGAAATCATAATATTTTGATATGTACTATTCTATAGGTATTAAGGAGTCTGACACTGGCTTAGCTGCACCAAGCCAGTGGGATCTGGTATCCGATAAGCAGATGATGCAGGAGGAGCAGCCTCTCCAGGTCTGTATTTTGCTTAAGGTTGTGTTTTGGCAATAAAGTTTAGTGTTTTTTTTTATATGAATCTGAGAAGCATTCACTGCCTTGTCAACCAGGTAGCAAGATGTACAAAGATCATCAATCCAAACACTGAAGATGCCAAATATGTAATAAATGTTAAGCAAATTGCAAAGGTATGCATCTATTCGCCATTCACTTTATGTGGTACATTTTCTTTTTTGGGTTTGAAATATGATCACACACGCCAGAAATAAGTCTGTCGTTTTCAAGTATTTTCCTTTTATTTTCATACTTTGAAATCTTTTCTAAGCTGAAGTTCACCCAGATTTTGTTTCGGTCCCTTTTCTTTGTTTAGTAGAAATATGAGAAATTCTGATTTTCTCTTTGGAAAAAATTTAATAAATTGGTCAATCTTTCATGATATCTGGCCTTTTGGGAAGTTGTTTCTGTAGCTTATTTTGATGCTATGCAAGCATGCTATAACAGGTTTTTATATGGATTGTTTCGGTGGCATTTTACTTTGAACATTCAGAGACAGAATCTTTATCTTTTTTAGTAACTCATATAGTTATTCTTGTAATTGTGGGATCTGATATAACTCTACTTTCTCAACTGCAGTTTGTTGTTGGGTTGGGTGACAAAGTTTCCCCAACTGACATAGAAGAAGGCATGCGTGTGGGGTAGATTTCTAATTATAAACCTTCTCAGATTTTTCTAAACATATTTGTATGATGCATGTCTTTAATGCCGTCTCATTTGAAAATTCTGATTATGTCATTTCTTATTTTACATTCTATCAACATAAATTGAATGGAGTTTGTTGCCAAAGGGAAGTCATATATTACCTTTTTCTTTTAAATTTTTATTTATATCATACTTTGTATATGTATAGGACATCAGAAGCTTTTAGGCTAGTCTCTTCAAAGGTTTTTAGAGACGAAAGGTTAGAACTGTATGTGAGACTGGATTTAAAGGCAGGAGAGATCGATTTGAGTTAGAAAGTCTGAATCTTGGAGATGTTTAAGGTGTTGGAAGATGAAATTTCAATTGCAGGATTTTATTTAGCAGCATGGGTTTGATGGGTTTTGGGATGCCTAGGGCTAAGATTTTATTTAGACCTACTCTAGACTGGAATTTGATTAAAAATGCTAGAAAATTCAAATGAAAAAGGAACAAAAAACTTAAGCTTCATAACTCAAATTAAGAAAAATGTATTCTGCATTGAATAGAAAACATTACATCCATTTAAGAGATGGCTAATACCTAGCCCTAGTACAACTTAATGGGCTTGACTATTAAACCTAAACTAAATAACTAATATAAACCACAACCCCAAGGGGTGCTACAGTTGGGTGGAGACCTCGCTTCATGAAGCAGAGGTCACTAGTTTGAGTTTCTCCCCCCTCTCTTCTTGAGGCCAAAACTTATTTAAAAAAAAAAAAAAACCCTTAATAAAACACAAAAAAAAAAAATCCTGGATGAACAGAAAATCCCTCCTCAGCTTTCTTTTACTGTATATCCTCTACGGAATATGTGTGTACAATGGTATTAAGAAGCAGAAATTGTACTCCTTTTTATTTGTGGATTTACCTTCAGCCTGTCATTGCAGGGTCGATCGCAACAAATATCAGATCCAGATTCCCTTGCCTCCAAAAATTGATCCGAGTGTGACTATGATGACAGTGGAGGAAAAGCCTGACGTGACATATAATGATGTTGGTGGTTGCAAGGAGCAAATTGAAAAGATGCGAGAAGTGTGTATATCAATTTTCCCTATATATTATTCTTCATTCTGATTTATTTCTTTGTTTAGTGAGAATGTGGATATATTATGCAAGAGATAATGTGTGACTTCAAAGATAGGTACTAGAACTTGACACCATTGGCATGTATGCATTACTGATATAGATTTTTTTTTCTAGGTTGTTGAGCTGCCAATGCTTCATCCGGAGAAATTTGTTAAGCTTGGAATTGATCCTCCTAAAGGTGTCCTCTGCTACGGTCCTCCAGGAACGGGTAAAACACTTCTAGCTAGAGCAGTGGCAAATAGAACTGATGCATGTTTTATTCGTGTTATTGGGAGTGAGCTTGTTCAGAAATATGTTGGTGAGGGAGCTCGGATGGTTCGAGAACTTTTCCAGGTTATAATTAGTGCATGTTCAGTAGTTTCAAAACTTATGTTTTTTAATTCATAATGTTTTAATGATCGAGTTATCATCTAACTCTTACCGCTATATGCTGCAGATGGCACGTTCAAAGAAAGCCTGCATTGTATTTTTTGATGAAGTAGATGCCATTGGAGGGGCTCGTTTTGATGATGGCGTAGGTGGGGATAATGAAGTCCAAAGAACAATGCTGGAAATTGTCAATCAACTTGATGGTTTTGATGCACGTGGAAACATCAAAGTTCTAATGGCTACAAATAGGTTGGTTAAGTTATTATGGCTATATTTCTGCTTGATGTTGGTACATTTCAAGCTCTTAGCGAACCTCTCTTTTCAATTTTGAAATAGAGCTGGTAATCTCTCTTTGGGTGTATTTACAATCTTTAGCAATGCGTGTACTTACGTTGTGGATTTTGTTTGCCCCTTTTTCCAGGCCCGATACGCTAGATCCTGCACTTTTACGGCCTGGACGATTGGATCGTAAGGTTGAGTTTGGCCTTCCTGATATGGAGAGTCGGACACAAATATTTAAGATCCACACACGAACCATGAACTGTGAAAGAGATGTCCGATTTGAACTTTTGGCTCGGCTTTGCCCAAACTCCACTGGTAAGAACCCTTAGTGATGATGAGGGGGCAATTTCAACTTGTCTTCTTCCCTGATGTTTTCCGATAGTCCTCAATGGTCTCTTTGCTTGTTTTTTGCTCACTATGCCAGTGGTATGTTAGTAAATTGAATTTCTGACATGAGTTTCTCTCACAGGTGCCGATATAAGGAGTGTGTGCACAGAAGCTGGCATGTTTGCCATCCGTGCACGGAGGAAGACTGTGACAGAGAAGGACTTCCTTGATGCAGTGAACAAGGTCATCAAGGGATACCAGAAGTTCAGTGCAACACCCAAGTACATGGTCTACAACTGAGTCAACTGTTTTGCTTCATTCCCTAAGAAAAACCTTGAGTGCAGTTATGGGCTGTCGAATTGGGCATGATATGAGCTATATGGTTCATTTGGATACTGTATTGTTAACTTCATATCTGTCATTTGAGCTTGAACTTGCATCTACTCGGATTATATCACTTATCATTTGTTATAGAACAATTGTATTTCTGTGGGTTTCTCCTTGTAAAGTTTTGAGAGTGTATCGAACTCTTTTTTGCTATAACATTATTCCGTGACTATTTCATCTTTTCTGGAATCGTTGTAACTTAATAGGAATTTGAAAGCCTCTGTTCTTAAACACCACCACCCCCCCCCCCCCCCCCCCCCCCCCCCCCCTCTCTCTTTTTGAATGCTTGTTTATTATGCTTCATCTGGATTAGAAATCTCTCTAATTTTCCTGAAGGGGAATGGATCCATTTCATGTTCAGATTTAATTTTCATGAATCTAAGGGTATATACTATATATATATAGTGTCATGTGATTTGAAACACAATTTGGTCAAATAATAAATATTAACTTATTTTAGAGTAATTATTAGGTATTCTGGAGTATGGTTACGTGGTGTTTTCTTCCCTTTAATTCATAATAGGTCATACTAATTAAATTCATGATGGAATTTATCATGAATGTGAAATGAGAGAGTACCATGTTACCGTTCTCCGAAAGTATTTAGTAATTTCCTTTATTTAAATGATAACCAAGTCTTTTAGTTGATAGTATAGCACATTACAAGTATTCATGGTATCATCTTCCTTTTAGTAAGTATATAAAATGTTAAATGAAAGTGTTATTTTGAATGTACAATTTTTTTTTTTTTTTAAATTACCTATTTAAGATTTCTAAATTTTAGTATTCTTTTACTTTTATCGAGACCAGCCTCTTCACATGTGCTAGGCTCAATTTTCATCTTATTTATATTTTTGTATTAAATGAATTTTTTGAGTTCAAGATGTGAAAAAAGAGAAATTATTTTATGAATCCTTGTCATGGAACTTCTCTCTCATAAAATGTGGGTTTCCTTCACCTAATGAACCATAAAAAATTTTATTAAAGAATTTGTATAAGCGAGTAGAAATTACTTCTTAGTGTTTTTTACCTATGTAATAAACATAGAAAAAATGTGTAAAACTTTATCGTGTTTAGGAAATGATGACCCCTTTAAACCACTTTGGCCTTTGTATCCCACACTTAACGTGCTTTCAAACATCACCTCCTACCGTGCATGTTTTCATGTACAAATACAACTTTGGTTCCCTTCCAACAATCTTTGACGAGGAAAAAGGAAAAGATTCACAAAATTGATACTTAAAAAGCACTGATAAGTAGTTTACACCCAGACAGAAGCTTAGATTCGTAAGCACCATGTACACTGCAGAAGTCATAATCAGCCAAGGTTAAAAGATCAAATAGATCAAAGTGCTATTATCATACACTAGAATAATAAATTTTGAACCAACTATCTAAATAGGTGTATACACAAATGGCCTCTTAATTCACAATACATCACTCAATTTCTACCTTCTTTCATTCATTATCTGCTATAAAATTTGGTTCTTCACCTTGGCAGAGGTACTCATCACACATAGATGCTGACCCCCAATCCTTCCGGAGTCGCAAGATGTCCTCTGTGAAAGTGGACCCAGGGGCTCCAATGAACACACTTGACATGGCACAGATTGTCTTATCCAGCATAGCTTCCACCTTCAAGATGAAACCAGGCAATGCATGTTGCTTAATACATGGATTGGGTTCAGATGATTCTTTGTATTGTCCAGACCAAATGTAAATCAAATATTGTAAATGCTCGTTGAATTTTGCCAGGGTGTCAAAGTGACATTACTACGTGCAGTGAGAAGATAGAGGATAGTTTTCTCATTGACAATTTTTGTATCCAAAATATAACTACTTGTCTCTCATTCACAAAGCATTAAAATAAAATAGATTTCCATAACATTATGAAAGCAAATCAACTACTCTATTAGGAAAACCTTGGGGGAGGGGCACAAAGTTGGATAGGGCAAGATGCTGATTGATAAGATAAGGAAGAACAGCCTTGGTTTATCACATTATGCTAGAGCACAATGACAGAATTTTCAAGTCAACATTAAAAAAAATCCAACAAGATATCACAATGAAATTTATGGGAGAACATAAGGTTGTCTTGAAGACAACAAGAAATGAACGAGTTTTTTTTTTTTTTTTTTAGCAATTGGAGCATGAATGTCAACTTCATTTCTATTATGCAATGTACTTCAGGTTTGGTGGTCATTGGTGTTCTGTACATGCAATGTGTTCTGCACTTTATCTTTGGCTCTATCTGAGCAAGTGGTGTGTTATATATGAGATTTCCTTTCATGCAAGGGGCAAAGGATGTGTATGACCATTATTTTATCGCAATAAAAATTTTAAATTGACCAAGAAAAAAGAAAAAAGCAATACTGAACAATTCCATGGCTGATCAGTGACAAGACACTTCAGCCCTATGTGGAGAAGGTCTTCTCCCAGTAAGAATTTCAGGAGTCAGAAATGTAGGTGCCCCATATGTTAATGTTATCTGGAGATCAGGATGCTTTAATTCTAGGGTCCAAAACCATGCACAAAAGCTAAGTCATATTCTAGGAGCAGTGTCTTGTTAACACCGGTTGTGGTAACCAAGGACAGCCACCTACAGGGCCATGCAATGATCCACAATCCAGTAGATTTAAAACATCTAGGATGTACCAAACGAGTAATAAAAATTCCAATGATCATAATATTCATTGTATGGCCATTACATTAGCAGCAAAAAGTTATACTACACGAATAGAATGACTGATTCTATTAAAGAGAGAGAGAGAGAGAGATCCTCAATAATTTGGACAGTCTAATATAAACATAGGCCAAAAATTTATCCCTTTAATATGAGTGTTTTAAAGAATAAATAACTCTAAATGAATTTAATAACACATGATGGGTAGAGTTTGCTCTAACAAAAACACTTGTGATGTTATGGATTTGAAACAACATCTTACACCTAATCATTTCAAAATCCACATATTAAATGGGCTTATATCCATCCCTAAATAAATTACATCCATAGAAAAAAAATTTATCCTTTTCATGGGATAAATGAAAGGATAAATTTTGGCCTTGTTGGAGTGTTGGAAAGGAGGGTTTGGTCGGCATTGTATGGCAGATGTTTGAGGTGCCGTTCCATTATGCCTAAAGTGGATTATTTGGAGAGAGTGTAATAATATTATGTTTAAGGGACAGAAGGCTTGCCTTCAGATATGAAGATGGTCTTTTTTCACACTTTTTATGTCTGGATGGCAGCCTTAAGCTGTCATTCTTTCTCTGATATGCTATAGTTTTTGGATTTATGCTCTTTCATATGATTCTAACAGCCCTTGTACACTGCCTGTGTACAGTGGCTGTTTTGTACTTATATTTATTTGAATAAATTTGACGTTTACTAATAATTAAAAAAAAAAAAAAAAACTTTCATATGTCATAAAATCATTTAAACTAAAAATTCAAATTCAAATCCTTCTCTTCAAATAGTTTCATCCAAACCAACCAATTGTTCTTTGATACTGTATTCACCGATTTCATGGGGCTATTTAGGATTTGAAAACATAGTTCATTTGTGTCTGCCATTGTATACACTGAATTTGAGGGGCTATTTAGGATTTTTTTTTTTTTTTAATTATTTGTCTGCCGTCTGATTTCATGCTTCATTTGGGTTTCAAAATTTGGCTTTGCATGGCTTCAGTTATCACAAATCTAGGACTGGAAGCCTGAAATACATTTCAACCTGCCTGTTGTGATAGTTTTCAATTCACGTATCACAAGGTGGCATTTGTATCAGGAAGCATATAAATATGTGAATTAAATTGGAAAGAAATGACACTGATGTAAAAAAATCCAATATTTGGGAAAAGTTATAAGAACTTGTAAAATATTTGTTCCTTCAAGTCTTAACATTGTAAACTTGCATTTTATAAAGATAAAATGTTTCACCAATTCCACAAGATTTTCACAACATTGTGCTTTGCTCTTGATGGGATTTTCTTTGAATCATATCTTTTAGCTTAAACAGACCGACTATTATGTGTATATTCCAGGTAAGTAGAATCTTAACTAGTACAGAACTTAATATCAGTTTACATCACTATTTTAACATTGAATCCAATAGAAAAAGGTATAAAAGCAGTAAGGGGTAAGCACTATCCTTTTTTATTATTTATTTTTTTTATATATAAGTTATAAATTTTATTCAAAGAGAAGAACACAAAGAAACAGAGTATCATTAAATAAAATGTCTACACTCAAAGGCCCAAACAAAATATGAAGGTGATCAGTCAGGCATACATTGAAGCAACATTATTGAAATCAATTACATGCACTCATTAAAAAAAAATCCAAGTATTCATGTGTGCAAGTAAAATTGTGAATCCAAAAAAATCTGACATAACCACTCCAAAACAGAGACCTAAGAAAGCAAATCATATTGGCAACAAAACATGCAGTCAGATTAAGAAGAACTCCCACAATACCAAGCAAACAAACAAAAGATACTAATTACTGGTATGAAGAGCAATCAAGCATCACCGAAAAAGCTCTTCACAATCAACATACTTATTCATTAAAAAAGCACAAAAAGGGGTGCAACCCAAATACACAGGAGGTATACAAAGGAAGAGACAAAAAAGAGTATTAAGACAATCACAAACAGAGATATGATGTATGCATAATGACATTATTTGGGCCTGCTTCTCAAAAAGCTTGTGCTTGCAAGGAAATTGGCTTCAGTAGGGCTGGGCGAGTACAGTTTGGTAGGTAAAAGGGAAAAATTAACAATAAAAAGTGGTACACAAAAAGTTAAGCGTCTAATGTAAAATCAAATAAGATGAAGATAAATTTTAGATTCAGGTGGAAAATCTTGGATAAATAGGAAGGTTGGGATCAAATTACTCCAAAATTATGAGGTTTATGGCTAGGGAAATGGGCCAAATGGCTATCCTCTATTGGGTCAGAAATTCGGGGTAAATTCTTTGCATTCAACCTACAAGTCATTGATCAGTGTCATCCAAGCTAAAGAAATATGAACAGGAGAAGAGAAGCACAATTCACCTGAGAGTCACCCTCAAGGCCGTGTCTGTATAACAAAGCATCCCATTTTTCAGCTGAATTACGAGGAGGCCTTTTAACAAGTGGTACAGCCTTTCCGTTCAGCACAACTAGCGACTGCAGCAAACTAGTTTCACTTTCTGCTGCATCAGTTGAGAGATATATGACCGGTGCATTGGCTTTTTCAACTACTCGGGTGATGCAGTCTGCAGCTTGGGGAATGGGGAAAAAGCAACTGTGCGTTTTGACATTGCTGGAAAAAATAAACAAGATTACAGGCACTTAGAACCCAAAGTCTACACGATACTTGAATAAAAGTGGGATTGACTACAAGCCCCACCACACAGTGATTAAAAATGCACATTAATTGAAGTATGAATAAATACCAATGTTTATTATATAAGATCCCCTCTGTTTATTATATGCATTGGAAAATATCACAGAATTGTCATGTCTCAATCTTTATGTGAAACAGAATCTTTGAAGGTATTTAACTCAACCGCAAAATGTTCTATTTTCCTTAATCAAGAATAAAGGTACAATTAGCATAAGGAGGAGATGGCAATATCTACAATAAAGATATGAAATATAACACAAACAAGTCAATAAAAAATGGATCCTAGTGCACAGCTAACTTGCCTCCCCACCCCATAACCTATAATCACTTGGCACACACTGTGCACACAAAGAGCAACCATAGCTAGTTTGCAACAACGACAGAATTTAAAACACTATATTTCTATAACAAGATTGCCTTGGGGAAATTTTTTTTGACAAAGAAAATAAGTTGTAAAAAGTGGGTAAATGCTCAAGGCAGCTGTAATGTAAGAGTCAACAGAAGTTTGATGAGCTCTCCCAACGCAAGAATTTATGATCGTTTAACTTTCTCTTATATTTATGCCACCTATTTGGGTTGTAGATGTACAATATATTTGATAGTATGCAAATTCTTCTAAATTAACAATTTAAAAAAAAAAAAAAAAAAAAAAAAAAATCTAGCAACCTAAAGATGAACCGGCTTGATACACTCCCAAAATTAGACTGTAGAATTCAAAGTGATATGAGAGAGAGAGAGAAACAAACTTAGGTTGATGTTAAAGGAGGCCTGACTTAGAACATACGTGAAACAAGGCAGGGCATGTGTTATTGGATAAGTGCTTAAAATATGCTACAAGCCAAGAAGGAATTCATTTGTAATCAACAATGGAACTGAAAAGAATTACAAGAAAGACGAGTGTTTAAAAATATGCTACAAGCCTACAACATTAAATTGGTGACAAAGTCTGTGGCATTGGTATTCCAATTCACCACTTATAATTCAAATGCTGATCATTTCTAACTTTATCCCTCTAAAGATTTTCAACAATGTCAATAAAACATGCATTTACAATAGGTAAAGTACTGTGAAAACAAACTATATATGTTATATACATAACCATAAGTGATGAAGTTTCATTTTTGGATGGTATGCAACACAAATGTGATAGCTTGATATCCAATTCTAGTAGATGGGAAAGGCAAAACATACCAGAACTTCAAAAACCCATGTCTCCGGAAATGTAGAGCAACGAAATTTTTTCCCAAGAAAGTCTGAACAAAACGCTGGGCAGTGAGCATAATAAGCCGACTGGGTTCGATCAGCGTCTTGCATTGATGAGCAATGGGACCACCAGGCTGCATTACCCAATCTTGCTCCAAATCCGCATAGAAAACATCTCCGATTGCAATCACATCCTCATCCGATGAGAATTTGGACTCTACATCTTGCACAGTCCTCTTATTGGGCTTCCTAATATCCTCTTTCCAAATGGGTTCAGGCTTCCCCGTCGAAACCCCTAAAGATTTGAGCTTTTTGATGTGTTCCTCATCCAAATAACAAGGCTGGGGCAGTGAAAAATAACAGAATAACCTATCTATATGCAAGTGATTCTTCTTTGCCTCTAATAAATCTTCAAACGAAATGATCACCTTTCGTCCAAGGCATTTATTTATATGATCGAAATCCAATACCCTATCGTATTGGTAATCGAATTTGGGGCTGGGAATGACCAAAACCCGGTTAAGCAAA